>CM062292.1:134246350-134806929 GCA_031216915.1 Pictodentalium vernedei | reverse complement strand
GGGTGGGGTGGGTGCACCACTACCTTGGTTCATATCGGCCGACATCGGTGGCACATCAGCCGAATTTGAAGTCATGTCAGCGGAGTTTGATAATGGGAAATTCTGGGAAAGAATATCATACCTAGTAAATAAGTAATGTTAGTTGGTAATTTCAGTTTTGTAATAAATAACCAGTAATGTATTAACCCTTTGAACCCGAGAGGCCTTTTTCCGGCCCAGGAACATGATGCGTCATAATTGCATTAAGTATGGTAGCTGCTAAGTGAATGTGTGGAGTATTATTTATTTATTTATTGGTGTTTAAGGTCACATACTTATGCACAATGGTTAATCGTGATCGTGACAGTTTAACGGGTGGAGGAAGCCGGAGTACCCGGAGAGAAACACCGAGCAGCGACGAACAACTGTCAGCTCCTCAACCCTCTAATTCTTTTCAAGCTCCGCTCAAGCAGGGTTACAGCGGTTGAAGACATGTGCGCCATCGACATGCAGTACGCCTTAGTACACGGCGTCATCGTGACCCCATGTCGGCAAACGGGATAAAGTGCCTTGTCCAAGGAAACAACGAGGGTCGTCCTGGACGGGGATCGAACTCGGGGCCTCTAGCATAGAAGTCCAACAGTCTACCACTGAGCCACCGCGCTTCGGAATATGTGGAGTAGACCGATCAATATTTTCAAAGTGCAGCCTTCCTTCGGGCTGCACGTTGAAAATATTAATTAATCTACCCCCCCCCCCCCCCCCCCCAAATAATCAATATGGACTCTCCAGATTACTGTCATTGAACTGACATGGAAGATACCATCAGGGTTCAAAAGGTGAAAAGTCGATCAATAATGGCGTAACCAGTAGTGTAATAAAAAATCAATGAGTATTGTAATAAATCTCGGGAAGGGGGTGGGGGTCACGTCTTTGAAAAGTTGAGTAACCTATTATGAATATTGTGGCACACATCGACCTCGGAACTATTTATTTCCTGTGATCTTAATGAACTGGAGAACGAACATATCTAACAAGGTCATTACGGTGCCCGATACTGTTATTAAGAATGTCCATTTATACCATGAGTGCCTGTTCTACTATATATAAAAAGCCTATGACATAAATTTTAGCTTTACACACCAACCGTGGTGAATACGTGTGTCTGTGGTGAACACGCTAGCAATGAGATTTCAATAGTTAAACATTACACCTGCAGTGGAACTACATCGAAGTTGACCTTTGGTGACCTCGACCTGAATGCAAACTTGTTTAAATTTATAGCTCGTCGCCTCGCGAAGAGTGAAATGAAAGCGGCAATTATTTATTACATTTTTAAATGAGTTTACCACATAAGATACTAAAAATTAATAAACATGCATTGTCTCGTATTAATAAAACACCAATAACTCGAAATAGTATGTTACTATGTTATTAAAATGAAAAAGGCCCGTGATTTCCGCGTTTCTTTTTCCATTTGTTTTGGCGATAAAATTAACAGCGGAAGTACCAGACACCGGTGCTCTGTAAACAAAAACAGATTCGCACGTGGAGAAAAAATAATAGGGACTTTTAATAATCTGACGATCATGGTATAACTAAAATATACCCAAAGTAGCTTGGTGTTCCAAATGTTCACCATTCGTGATGAAGTGGTGTTAACCGCGTGCCAAGGGCTCGCGGTTAACACCACTTCACCACTCGTGGTGTACATTTGGCACACCAAGCTACCATGGGTATATTCTTTTTATAACTACCGTTTACTTTCAGAAATCGAACTCGCTTTTTTAACTTTTAACGAACATTAAACTTTCTATGACACATAAGTTGAATTGGGTTCGGACACTCGAAGATGGAGCAGTGTGCTCAGATACACTGTCGTTGAGGGTACACACTAATTCAATTAGTGTGAACAGATTTGAAACTACGCTTGTGTTCGGATGGTGATCTAAATTGTAAAAACAAAGATTGTTTGCCACTGTTCTGTATAAACTGACCAACACAAAATGACACAGGACACTGCACGTGCATTTCATTCCCATTTGCAAACATCTGAGTAATGTGAATGAATATCTCACTGGCACAGAGAGTTAATTGTTTAGTTGCTTTACTAGGATTTAACGACAATTTCGACAGCGAGGGTCACCTCGTGTCGGACAGTTATATGGGTGGGGGAAGCCAAATTACCCGGGGAGAACCACCGACCAGCGCGAGCAACTGCCAAGCACCCAACGTTCTAACCCCGCAACAAGCAGAGTTAGCAATGAATGAAGGCAAGTTAACCACCGACGTGTAGTACGCCCTAGTGAACAGCGCCACCGTGTCCCCACGTGGGCAATCGAGATTAAGTGCCTTGCCCAAGGAAACAACACAGTTACCCCGGGGGGGGGGGGGGGGGCTCGAAGTCCAGTGTCCTAACCACTGAGCCAACGTGATCCAGAGATTGTTGATAGACGGTCGTATGCTATCCCATCAATTCTTCACATGAGTGTAAAAATACTGGTATAAAACACTTACCGGATTTTCTCCAACTATAACTCCTATCAAAGATGTATTGATGACACCTCCGGAGATCCCAAATCTGGCTATTGCAGAAATAAATGCTGTGTACTTGGGAGCGACATCCATCATATTAGCTTCATAACCTGAAACACAATAATTAATAAAAAGAGCATAACTTGAAGTTAACTGCGGCTGCATTGTGCCAAGTGCTATGGTATTTAGATAAAACGGAACGAGGGCGAAGAATGAGAGACTGGAATCAAGGGTCCAAGTTGATGTTTTTTCTGTATTTTACAAGGGTCGTTGGTTTCAACTACCCAAGTTGTGCTCTGTATTTATACCACGATTAAACTTGAATTTATTGAAAGAAGATGATATTTTAAAGAAAAATACTACCTTAGGCGGTCTGCTAACTTTCTTACTTGACGCTATTTTATGTTGAAGCATCTCATTAACGTCATAACGTACATGCCATTCTTACACGTTGGCCGGATTCCTCACATTTGATACCTGGCACATTTCAACGTCTGTATTGTATCGGGTAACGTTGAATAGACGCGTCAATCGTGGTATATAGTTCCCGCCACGAAGTGATATCCCATTGTGCACTATACGAGTGTTTACAACGACAATTCATTTTTATCGAACATCGAAGATAAATACGGCTCCATGACAAAATTAATAGCACATTGTTTTTTTTTTTAAAATAAATGACACATGTTTGGAATATTATTTTCTCAAGAAAATTCAGATGCGTAAAACAATTTTGACAAACGTGTGTAATTGGTGTCACGATACACTAAAACTCACCGCCAGATTGAGAATTTCTACTGATAGATACGATCAGGCACGTCGGAAATACGGGGGTTGAGGGAGCAGCTGTCCTATTATTTATTATTTATTTATTTATTGGTGTTTAAGGTCACATACTTATGCGCAATGGCTAATCGTGACCGTGACAGTTTAACGGGTGGAGAGAACCACCGAGCATCGACGAGCAACTGCCAGCAACTCAACATACTAACTCCGTTCAAGCTCCGCTCAAGCACGGTTACAGCGGTTGAAGACATGAGCACCATCGACGTGCAGTACGCCTTAGTGCACGGCATCATTGTGCCCCCATGTAGGCAACCCGGATAAAGTGCCTTGCCCAAGGACACAACGCGGGTCGTTCCGGACGGGGATCGAACTCGGGGCCTCTAGCATAGAAGTCCAACAGTCTACCACTGAGCTACCGCGCTCCGTGGCAGCTTCCCACGTTGTCTTCGTATCACGTGGGCGAGTGGGGGCACACAATGCCCCTCCGAGATTTATCACTCAATTTGTTTCAATGATTTAATCTCGAAGTAAAGCTAAAAAACATCCAAATCTGTTGTGGGAGCTTTTAAAATTAAATGAGGGTGTTTGGGAGGAGTTGCCCCCTCCCGATGGCAGGGGATCGTCCTTTCAACCTCATCTCGGGTCTTTGGCCTTCGAGACAGCCATTCTTCAGCATGTCAGGGCGGGACTGCTAGTGCGAGTTAGTGCCCTTTTCCAGGGTTCTGTCCCCCCGTGCCCTGAAGTGCTTCCGGCACCCCCAGAATACGATTCAGAATTATATATTCACTTGAAAAAAATATTTTTTTGAAACAAAACAGGAGATGTTTGAAACCTTAAAACAAACATAAACAAAGCAGGAGGTGTTTTAAATCTTAAACAAATACATACAGAACAGCATGTGATGGAAATCACTGTCAACTTTTCTGAACGAATCATTCACAGCTTTACATCAGAATGGAATTGTTCTACCTTTCATCGGGAAATTTAAAAAAAAAACTGCTGACCTTAGGGCCGCTGAACTTAGGGCCCTGCGACGCTTCGAGATTCGATTCGATTTCGAATCTGAAGTTGGTATTCGGTTCGACTCGAAACCAGCTGTCCTATTCGTTTTCCATCGAATATTTTCTCTGGAATTTCGCTTGGTATCAGTCATCCTAGTCGTCTCACAAAACGTGTAGCTGAGATCGAAATTGTACATAAATAATGTTGAAAATAACGACTGAGTTTAATTTCCGCGACTGAGTGTAAGTTTCGCTATATTAACATGAAAATCATCTGTACTATCCTTGCTAATTCTAGTTTCACTAGTCGCTCCCACTGTTGAAAGCAAATTTAAAGGAATTACAACGATGAGCTCACGGTTGTTAACGGCTAGCCCGGTAAAGAATTCTCGTACCCGTTCCTGTTTTTGAACAAAAAATCCCTACTGGGAATATTCCAATTACATCATCAAGGCATGCCTTCAACGAAGGCATGCCTTGATGATGTAGTTGGAATATTTTATCAGTTGGGATGTTAAGACGCCTGTGCTCAATTCGAGGTTCGATCCGATTTCGAATAAGGGACTCGATTCGATTCGAATCGAAAATATGTGATCCGTAGAGCCCTAGATGGACTATTTGAGACAATTGCTGCATTTTCATAATTTTGAATAAATGCAGTGTTTAAATAATATATGGTATATTATGTAATGTTTGGATGCAAAAATGTCAGTAGTTGATGGTTTTCGAAAAATAATGAAACTTAAAACGATTTTTCCAAGCAGAAAACTAAGAAATTATTTTCATGGTCTTTTTCAATTTATCTTCATGTAGTCTGAACCGACATGGCGAAGAGTATCACAGTAAATTGACGAACTATACAATGTTTACAGGCATACTGTTAGGCATAGTTAAAACAGGTAAAGAAGAACTGGACATTTCCTGATTTGAGAAGGAAAACATGGAAACTAAAAACTTCCGGCATGAGGTGAGAGGGCCTTTTTAAAAATATGCATGGCAGACCATCGTCTCCCTCTTAAAATAAAAGCGGTCGAATTAATAATTCGAGTAACTGGTGTTTAATATTTGTTTTCATACGTTTATTTTGAAAACAAAACATGGCACTAAAATATTTACAGGCGTTTGTTTCTCATTTTTATCGGAATAAAGTATGTCCATCCCTAACTTTCGTCACCATGAAAATCGACTTTTCGATAAAGTTATCCCAGGCCCGTCGGAATGAAATTTATATTGAGGGGGGGGGGGCTGATATTGCTAATTTGGGTGAACTGGCTGATACTAAATGGGTATGGGGTATCCAGATGCCGAAGGCATTTGGCGCGAGTGCTGAAGGCACAAGCTTTTTGAGGGGGGGGGGGGGGGAGAAGAGGGGGTTACTCCCCCAGAAATTTTTTTGAAAACGGCAATCAAAGGAAGCATTCTGGTAGCTTTTGAAGCAAAAACCTCTTGATTTTTTTAAACGGCAAAAGTTGTTTTTTTAACAAAATGTTTCAAAAATCCCAATAGAACCCCATAACATTTGGGGATGGTTCTCCCACCGGGCTCACCTGTAGGCCGTGGCCGTATTCCGTCATGCTAAAAAACAGTCAGACCTTATGGTGGATTCATTAGTTTTATCATTACGCCAACGGTTGTCGTGGTCTTCTAAGCTGCCAATGGAATTGCTCAAAACGTTTGCACATCAGCATATGCAGGTGCATGTTATACATTCAGGGATACCTTCATAATTCTAATCCAGGGGCGTAGTAAGCTAATTTTATTTCGGGGGGGGGGGGGTGTAGGACCTATATTCCCATGACGCGATGCGTTATCCGAGCGGTTAGTTGGGGTGAACATGAGAGGGGGTATCCTCCGTCTTGTTGGTGGGGGGGGGGGGGGTGCGGGGGCCTCCCCCTGGAAAATGTTCGAATTTAAGATGTAAAAACATGCATTCTGGTTGATTCTGAGCAAATAAATCGTATATTCCTATGACGCTTCGCGTCATCCGACCCGCGAAGAGGCGAGTGGGGGTGAGCACGAGAGGGGGTACCTCCACATCTCGTTGGTGGGGGTCCGGAGGTGCCTCCCCGGGAATTTTTTTTAATTTAAGATGTACAAATATGCATTCTGAGTGATTCTGAGCAAATACATCGTCAATAAGGAAATACGTCAGCTCTCTGATCAATTCAGCGTGATTTCCGAGCAGAATGACAGGAATAGTGAACATGCAATGAATTACCCTGTGGTTGGTTGGGGTTTAACATCGCTTTCCACAATTAGGCGAAAACACGACTGTCAGTTTTATTGGTGGAAGAAAGGCCACATGGAACCCACTCAATCCAGTAATCATTAACAGCAATGTCGGAATATGGTAACCAGTGGGCATCCCGGGTGGAGAAACCACCAACCCAGCCCAGTAAAGCCTACTTTTGACAAATTTGTGGGGGTGGGGGTGGGTTGGGAGTCTGTGGGTGGGAAATATCTCCCTTACCCTCCCCCCCCCCCGGTTCCTACGCCACTGTTCTCATCTGAGTTAAATAATGTAATGTCCAGTTTTATTCAGATTACATCGGTTGCTCCCGTCATGGATAAACTAACGACGAAATATGAGCAAATTATTGAGGGGGGGGGGGGGGCTTCAGCCCCCCCCCCCCCCCGGTTCCGACGGGCCTGTATCTCCCTTGCAATTATTAGTTGAACGCGGAAGGTCCAATTCAAAAGCAAGTAATTGTTGAGAAATCGGCAATGATATCAATTGAAAATCATGCCAAGTTTCCTTTTGTTACCTTTAATAAACGAAAACAACAGACAGCTCTCGAAGCTGTCTGTTGTTTTCTTTTAATAAAAGTAACAAACGAAAACTTGGATCTTTATGTAAAGCTAATTACAAGCAACTAGTTCAAGGATATTCCGCCATTAACCCTTTGAACTCTGGTGGTATCTTCCATGGTCAGTTCAATGGCAACAATTAAAAGAGTCCATATTCATTATTTGGGATAGACCAATCAATATTTGCAGCGTTCAGCCTCTGGGCTGCACGCTGAAAATATTGATTGGTCTACCTCACATGTTTACTGAACAGCCATCCTATTTAATAAAGTTATGGCGTATCATGTTGCTGGTCGGAAATGCGGCCGCTAGGATTGAAATAGTTTTAAGAATATATAGCAGTATCACACCTATTAACATTAAGTGTCCACTTCTCCTACTGTTTAGCGAATGTGTTTGTACAGCAATTTGCAAATTTCTATTCTTCTCACCTTCTAGACTTTTATATTAATGGAAAGGACAGTGTCTGTATTATATGTCACGATGCGTTGATATAATGAGCAGAAAATGTTACACAATTTCAAAAAGATTGTGAAAAGGCAGTTGTCAGATTTTTAAATGGATTACAATAGAGAACATAAGACAAACGTTTAACCCTTTACCCAACGAATCGCCCGCATCCGCCCGTGTAATATGCAAATTCAGCAGTTGAAAAAATATTATTTTTTCAAAAACTTTCAACAAAACCATATCATGCGACATGACATGGTTTTGTTGAAATTTTTTTTTAATTTTTAAATTTGAAAAAATGATATTTAAAATAATAAATTTTGATATCGTCTGCGTTGGGTAAAGGGTTAAACTGATCCTGGAAAAATTGTAAAAAGCCAGGTTCTGTATCTTTATACTACTCTACAAGAAAATGTCTGAAGTTTTGTGAAATGATGGCACATCGATGATACTACTCCGATAAGATTTCGAAATTTCAGTTTTTATATGTAATCCTTGCACTTAATGTTACATTTACTGGCAGTGTTGGGAAATTAATGAGAGCTCACTTTCCTGTAATTCAATTCCAGTGGTAAAAATTGTCCACCGCGAATAATTTTGGAAAAAAACAACGTGCTTTTAAGTTTATCATAGAGCTGTATACACACTAACCTACCGTGTGTATTTTGCAATAAAACAAGTGCAAGGAAATTATTGACTTCCGTGTACTCACTGAATCACTGTACAGGGCAAGTGGTTTTAATGCCTGCATCTTGAATCCAGCGGGACAATATATTACGACCCATTCCAAAAATACAAAAGTTGGTTTAGAAATTTGCAAAAACAAAATGTTCATCGAACGCTTATGGTGACTTTAGTGGACTCGATTAACGTTATACCGTACAAGCCTCGTTCGGACCTCAAGTAACTGATACGAAGACGGCAAAGCGTTAAACACAATCCATTGGTCAAGATTTGATGGTCAATGAAAGGTGTAAAATAAATCGCATTATAATTTACTTCAAAGTCTACATTAACCCTTGAACCCTGGTGGTATCTTCCATGGTAGCGATAGGAAGAGTCCATATTTATTATTTGGGGGTAGACGAATTAATATTTTCAACGTGCAGCCTTGAAAATATTGATTGGTCTACACTACACATTTACCTTGCAGTCATCCCCCCTAATGACATTATGACGTATCATGTGACCCGACCGAAAAAAACGGCCTCTGGAGTTCAAAGGGTTAATTAAAGAGAGGGTAATGATTCTAGACACTTTGTTGAAAAGCTTATTTACCTGCTACGCCGAGACCACTTATTCCAACACCGAAGCACAGCAACGCAAAAGCTACTGTCCATTGATGACTTTCGATGAAAAATAATGACAACATACAGACTGCCTCTACTCCAACACCTGCATAAACAATAACTTCATATTATCATGCGTATATCTATTATAACAATAATTTTAAGAATCTCAATACTATTTTCAAAAATTAAAAAAAAAACAAAAAGACGAATACGATGATTCTGTAATAGATCGAGAGAGGAGCGCGAGGGGTGAGGCTCGAGCCGTCGATCCCAAGCACACAAAGCGACCGACTTACCACGACACTTAGAGATCTGATCCATCCTGGTTGGTTGAAAAATGACTCTTATACATCGACCGCTACACTACTCTCACGTCATTTTGCAGTTCACTTCAGATTCCGTCCCAGAACGATAGAAACTCCTACCATGCTTCACCTCAGCACCCACAATGCAACCAACTTCTGGTCAACGACACCCATGTGAAAGATCGAGAGAGAAGTGTTGGAGCCAAGGATCGAACGGTCGAGCTGTAGCACACAAAGCGACTGATACGAATCAGCCAGGCTGACTGGTGACCAACCCTTATATCTCAACAGCTACAATTGTAAAGCACGAAAAACAAGAATGCACAATGCTCGGAACTGAAACTTGCCAGACTGACAGAGCAGGGGTGTGAACAAAGGCGTGGATGAGAGGCGACTATTTCATTCAACCACCAAACCTTGTTTGTGTTTTGTCGGATATTCTGTTTTCTATTGGATTTTTTATTTACTTTCGGCACACCTATTATAATATTATAACATTTCTTTTCATGTTCTATCTGTCGTTAGTACGTTAGTTTGTGTGATTTCTGAAATAAAACCTGAAGCAGCGAATGCTGAAGGTTTTATTTCAGAAATCACACAAACTCAGGTACTATCGACCGATAGAACATGAAAAGAAACGTTCTAATTAGTTTAATATGCCGAACAAAAAATAGCTTTCATTGTTAAGCGTTAACTGCAACATGCCATCAATCTTTAATAACAATGTAGTCGAATCCAAAAACATGACGTCATTTCGAACGAATGACGCCACTTTGGGAGTTTCCAGATCAACAAAATCGAAAATGACTTGTCACAAGTGCCGTCGCTTTTGGAGCTTCTATATAAATACCAGTGTTTACAACTGCATCATGCTGTTCATGTTATAATTCATTATTAATGCTTGTGTGATAAGTGGTATAAATTAATGGAATATAAATTCATGTTTCTTGGGCGACGACAGTTGTTAGAATTAAGCGGAGTGAAACAATTTATTTTGAACTTGAGGCGAAGTCTCAGTGAGGAACTATAATTGATTGAAGTCATAATTCATATTCAGGATTCACTGAAGTGGTGAACAACACGTGAGTTTTTAATATTTCTGATTCTTTTGAATTCATTGTTTGCAGTTAAAATTAAAAATACACCCACTGAAGATGATATATTTGTTGGTAAGTTTGTGTCTTTCGGTGACGAAAAAAGTTAGTCAGACACAGCGCCAGCGTTTGGTGTTGAGAAATTCCAACCAGAGCGTGTGTAATCGACGCTGATCAATGGTAGTGGAGCTTACATTTTCTTTGTTCTCTTGTCTCCAGGGAAGAACGTTCCGATAGTACCCATCTTTTGCCCCAAAACTCCAGTACCATGACTTTTAGAAGGTATCAAATTAACCAACAACGGCTGATGTTACAAACGTGAGTCATAATAATCAACATTCGTATTAGGTAAGCTGCCTTTTAGATATCTCCCTTTTCAGAAGAATTCTAAGATAAGAGTAGGAACAGCCCTCCCTAATATGGAAGGACAATGCCATGACATTTCCAATGAAAATTGTGAATGCAAAATCTACCCACCCGCAAGTTTTGATTTAAATTTTAGTTGTTTTTATTTTTATTCTTTCAGTTGCCTCCAAACTTGTTCTTTACAACAAAATAATAAGCAGTGGAATACGTACTGGCATTGTTCTGAAACAGGATATCATCAAGGTAATCACGTGATGTGGCTGGTCTTCTTAGCGTGAGGCTATCCAGGTCTAAGACAGGGGTAGGCCACATACGCAATGGAGATCTGATCCAGACCACACGCTAAGAAGACCAGCCAATGACATCATAAGGCAGGCTCTGCTATGTAATCCACAAGGAGAGGAGAATAGCGGTAAACCAAGAAACACATGGCGCAGATATACGTAACATGGAATGAAAGAAAAAGGCCATACATGGCTACAATTTCAGATTTTTGCCCAAAACAGAGCCCAATGGAGAAGATGTGATGATGCACCCAAAGAGAGTGAAGAGGTGTAAAAAAATCACTTTGTGTACAAGTTACGAGTAAATAAAAAGGCTGGAAATAAAATAAAAAGGAACACTTTCAACTACATCTTTATCACATCGCCTGAACTTTGTTGAACAGCTGATATAAATGTGTTTCAATGTAAGTTTTCATAAAACCATGGCGAGTTGACGCCTAGAAGGCTATAGTCGCAATGGTTTTTATACTGATAGTTCGAAAATTGCCGAGAAGAGAAAATCGTATAATCTGAGCGAGTGTTTCTATTCAAGTTCCGTATTGCAGAAACAACTGCTAACCACACGTCTGGATAGCAATATTATGGGTGTGATTCTTGATAGAAATGAAAGTGACATGTACAAGATTGACGTGAAGGCTGGTGTTCTAAAAGGGCGATATGCAAGGAGTCAATTTGATCTTTGCCCACAAAAACTTTATAGCATGAATGACATTTCAACAGAGACAGAAATTGGACTGAGACAAGCGGTTCAGAAAGAATCTAAATGTGGTGGGCAAGGTTACACAAAGTGTAACTGTTCAAAAAGTGGCAAGCAGTGTGCCACAAACAAGTGTAAATGCTTCAAGTCAGGGGTGCTGTGTAACAGCAGGTGCCACAACAGTGTCAACTGCCAAAACAAAAATTGTTGATTATTGCTATAAACCTGTTTTTTCATACTTTACATATTTACATATTTACTACCATGTTTTAAATCTAATGGAAGGTATTTTCTTTTGTGTGTAATACCTTATGGCTGGTAACTGAAATGTTTAACGTTTTAATCCTATACCCAAGGTTAGTAGCAGATGAGAGTCGTAAAGAAATTTCTCGTATAACACAAATTTTCATTTGTTACTTCCAAAACATAGGCTGTGACTCCTCTTTGGAACGAGCACGTTACGCTCGTTCCAATGAGGAGTCACAGCCTATGTTTTGGAGGGGGCTCTGAAAGGATACTGTGTCATCAGGTATATCCGGGTGTGTATGTGTGTGTTTTATCACAATCCAAACTTGGACCCAAATTACGTAATATAATGTTTGTATTTGGGTTTGGTTTTAAATTCGGTAGTATATAATTTGGGAGTTTTAAATCTAATGGAACTTCATCTCCTTGCATCATGATACGAAATAAAGTCAATTTATCATTAATGTTGTTCATGGTTTTTTTTATAAAAATTCATGTGAGTCCTGTTAATCAATCAGTCAATCTGTACAATAATTGGGCCAATTAACCAGGCATTGTGTACAATGCCTAGAAATTTCAGTCATTGTATACAATGACTGGGCTTGTTAGGCAATGTACACAATGACTGGTTATTTCAGTCATTGTACACATTGCCTGATTTTAGACATTGACTGTAACATATCCATAGTTCAACGTGTTAAAAAAGCTTCGACGTTTTCAACTTCAGCTGGGATAACAAGGTGAGTGGGCTGTTTTGTTCAAAGTGTGTGTTCTCCGCTTTGTCAAGGGCTTACCATGGTAAGTGAACAATTATCTACGATGCTAATATCGTACATTGTATTGAACAAGGTGCCATCTGGAATGCTTTAGGATTGCAGATGGCACCTTGTTCCTCTTAAGGAACAATATGTTCTAGTGAAATTCTCAAGTCGGGTATATAATCTTTTCGGGTTTGAGTTGTCTGATATTTTTATGAAAATAAACTGGAAGATTCGTTTTGCACTTACTTTAAAACATAGATGTAATGGAAGCATAGAGTGAAGGCTGATATTTGACATACTACCTGTACACTGGAAAAGTTTCCTGCCCTGAGTCATGGTAATAAATCCACGGTTACGCAAGAAATCAAACACAAATCCACCACCCGCGGCAAACAAAAACATAAATAAGTCAGGAACAGCTGAAAGGGATCCAATCTGAAAAAAGAAGAAATTATACAGTCTGAACAAGTCATTGCATCATTGCATACTGCACTTGTGTGGTTTTAGGACACACAACAAAGTTTACAACCATATATGGAAAAAGTTCAGAGAGCCGTCATTGTAAACGAAGATCATGTCATCTTAATGCAATCTGCAGCGTATTAAGACAAGACGGAAGCAAGTTGGGACGCCGCGGCCGATCGATTCTCTACTCTGGCGTAAATAGTTTTTGTCTGTCAGAAGAACGCCAGCATCTTCTCTTAATTTGAGGTGCACAGAAACCTACATGCGAACCGAAGCAAAAAGTCACCGCTTATAATCTTGACACAATGTTTCGGTGCATCAAAATTATATTAAGCGATCTTATTCCTAACTTTGGATTCAGTTTATTTACGTTTGTTTGTTCGATGGCAAATTTTAAATTAGAATGTGGAATGAAAAATTGTTATTAATCATAAATTTATCGCGCCGCGCGCACTTAGGAGGGTTTAGTGGAGTGTGACAGCGCCCAATACTTTTTCCAGTAGCGATATTTTTATCTGGATTTGGACGCTTAGATATCGATTCGCTCTTTTTTTGCAATCCTACACTTTCTCACTAGACAAGATTCGGTGCTTGGACTTATGTTACAGACATGGCCAGTCATACTAATGGGGGTCTGTAGTACCCGATTGGGGCCCAGCACGAGTAGTTTTGACTACTAGTACATGTTAATTAAATAAGATGTTGCCCACAAACCACTACATGTATATTTTGTATTGCCAAAATTAATTAATTAATTAATTAATTAATTAATTTTAATTAATTGATTAATTAATTAATTAATTAATTATCGGTGTTTAAGTCCACACACTTCTGCACAATGGCCAATCGTGGAGGCAACATAAAGATAAAGTCAAATTCAGTCAATCGCTTATACCCATGTTGCTCATTTTAGAGGATTTCCACCCCAAGTACTGGTGACTGGGTTCTAATTTACCAGTACGTTTTTGAACTATAATTGCAACTGACTAATACACCAACTACACCATCAAGGCATGCCTTCAGCCAAGGCATGTCTTGATGATGTAGCTGGAATATTAGGCAGTCGAGAGAAATCAGTTTTACATTCTCCCCAAATCTGCCATCTTCGCGATGCCCCTAAGGACAACCCGTACAGTGTGTAAGTAAGATACTTTAAACTGCCGATGCCACGAAGAGATCAGAGTATCGATTGCTACTGAACGCAACAGACTGGATTCTCCACAGACAGTTATTCAAAATTTCCGAGAAACGAAACAAACTAAATACAAAACGGATGTGCCAGGCAAAAAATCAGCTAATCGACAACCTATGCACCCCCATGGCGTATAAGGTAAATGCGTCTAGGAAGTGAAGCAGTGCTTCTTTACTGAAGCTCTATTTTACTGGAAAAATATGACCCAGTCACCAATTCTTGGGGCTGAAGTCCTGTAAAATAGGCAACATGGGTATAAATGATTAACTAAACATGACTGTATCTCCATGTTGCAGTCACGATTAGCAATTGTTCCGAATGGTGTACTTTTAAACACAAATAAATAAACAAATAAATAAATAAATAATTAAATAAATAAATAAATAAACTGTGAGCACTGCTTACTAAATGATACCACCCACTCCCACCAAGAAACATTTTAAAACAGTAAACGTGTGTTTAATGTAGAGAGCACAAACACTGACCACCACCCCCCCCCCCCCCCCACACACACACACACCTCCACCCCGAAGCTTGAATTGACAAAGCCCATTTTTCAATATGTGAAACTGTAAAAATGAAAATATCTGAAAACAAAATAGAAGGTACACATCTTCACTGTATGTAAAATAATGTTGGAAGGTTTCATTGAAATCCATACACTAGTTTAAAAGAGGTCACGGATAGCAAATGTCAACAACCCCCTCCCCCCCCTCCCCACACACGCAAGCTTGAATTGACAAAGCCCATTTTTAAATATGGGAAACCCTAAAAATGAAAATATCTGAAAGCAAAACAGGAGGTACACATCTTCAATATATGTAAAATAATGTCTGAAAGTTTCAATGAAAGTTTCAATGAAATCTGTTTAATGGTTTAAGAGGAGTTGCGGATAGCAGATCTGTACAGAATGCCAACTGAATTTGACAAAGTTCCTTTTTCAATATGGGAAACTGTAAAAAAGAAAATATCTGTAAACAAAATAGGAGGTGCACATCTTCAATGTATGTAAAAGAATGTCAGAGTTTCAATAGAATCCGTTCACTGGTTTAAGAGGAGTTGCGGATAGCAGATGTGCCCCCCCCCCCCAAAAAAAAGCGTAACACCCCTATAGCATAACAGACGGACGGACGGACGGACGTATGTCGGAATATGAAAATATCTGAAAGAAAAATAGGAGGTTCACATCTAAAAGAATGTCTGAGAGTTCCAATGGAGTTTGTTCAATGGTTCAAGAGGAGTAGTGGATAGCAGATTTTTTCCCATCCTTACTAAAACTTGAATTGACAAAGGCCTTTTTAAATATGGGGAAATGTAAATATGAAAATATCTGAAAAGAAAATAGGAGGTGCGCATCTGCAATGTATGTAAAAGATTGTCTGAAAGTTTCAATGAAATCTGTTCAATGGTTCAAGAGGAGTTGCGGATAGCAGATCTGTACAGAATGTCAACTGAATTTGACAAAGTTCATTTTTCAATATGGGGAAACTGTAAGAATGAAAATATCTGAAAAGAAAATAGGAGGTGCACATCTTCAATGTGTGTAAAGGAATGTCTGAGAGTTTCAATGAAATCCGTTCACTGGTTTAGGAGTTGCGGATAGCAGATGTGTACCTCCCTAACGCGTAACGGACGGACGGACGGACAGACGTACGTCCGCATGGACGTACGGACGTACAGACGTACGGACGGACCAAGTGAACACTATGTATATATTTTCAAGTGAGTGGTATAATAAATAAATGAATAAATAAAATAAATAAATAAATTACGTGTTGGTGCTTCATACTGTTTTCTAGATTCACCAGGGAAAAGGTTTTATCTAACAATCATATAGATTTTGGCCTGAAAACCACGAGAAACATTACGTATCACATAATGTGTTCCGATTCCGTATCATATAAGCGACTCATTCTGATTCCGTATCATGTAGACGACTCGTTTCCGGTAGCGCTACGGGCTATCATAACAGGCGCATGGATACATTCTATGTGCGTTTCAGTGATCGACCGAACATTATGTCCCAAAAATGTTTAAAAATAATTTAACCCTTTACCAAACATGAAAAGCAGACGACACTTGCAAAAAAAATTCTTGAATAACTAATTTTTTTTCATTTTTTGTCTCAAAAACATAGGTTATGACCACTCGTTGGAACGAGCTCGACGAGCTCGTTCCAACGAGGGGTCATAACCTATGTCCTATGTTTTTGAGACAAAAACTTAAAAAATAATGAAAATTAACTGGCGATTTTTGAGAATAGCGTTGAGTGTTACGTTGGGTAAAAGGGTTAAGATTTAATCTGCTCATGTGACAGAATTGTTAGATAAATGAATTATCATGATAATGTGTATGTCCTGTGATTTGCATCAGATTCTCGGTGGTGTCCAAAAATGGAATCACAACTCGCCGGCAAAGCCGGATCGTTGAGATCCCATTCTGGACACCACTTCGAATCTGATACAAACCACAGGACATGCACATTATCATGATAATCTGTATTTATCATTCGTGAAATCTTGTGAATTTTTACATTGGATGAACACGTCGTTTGTCTTGAAAGAAATTATGTTATTCCTAGTAGATTAGTACAGTTGTGTGCAGATATTGTGTTTGGTTTAAACCTCAAAACACACACTTTGTTTTTTTCACCTCCACCCACACATCCAAGTAGGTAGGAATGAGATATAGTAAGTGTCTTTAAATGTACTCACAGTTGCAGTGTTCAACCGGAACACGTCTCTAAAGTACTCTTGTATTTGCGTTCCCATCAGAGCGAAATTCCAGACTCTCGAGTAGTATATTTGGGGTTGGATGACCCTATTCTGGGGGAGAGGGGCCGACGGGGGACGAGGGGGGGTGGATGACGTCATCATAATTAAAATGTTACGTAAGGTAATTAATATTACTTAATGATTTTTTTTTTTAATCACTATAATAATTAATGTAATTAATGACTGTTGCATAATTAATGTAATTAATGTAATTAATGAGTGTAATTAGGGTTGATTATAATAATTAGTATATTAATAAATGAATTAATATTGACGTACTGGACATATGCGCATGCTATCGACTGACTGACCCGCATCACGTGTCTGGGTATCATTAAATCGATTTTTTTCTTTTCAAACGCCAACTACTGACAGATGTTGAAGCAATTAAATATATTGTCACACTTTAACGGCCGGTCATAAATATCGTTAGACTGGACATGCTATCATGTATTTAAAAATCAATATATCACGTGACAAGATGTGTCTTGCTTTTACCTGAAGACTGTGAACGACTCCATTGTGGCTATTTTTATAGGTATAATTTGATTTAATAACTTGGCGTGATTCTTACATATTAATAATGCAAGTTTATTCTTCTCGTTTTTATGGCTGTCGAAAAACTCTCATAGACCAAGATATTCTGATTTTACCCCTCACGCGATAAAGTATTTTTTTAACGGTCCAATTTCTACGTTATGACGAGTTCTCAAAAAAAAAATCACAAGAGAAATCGCCATGAGACTACTGTACACGGGGGAGAGGCTATACATGGCTGTACTTTATGCCCCAATACTTTGATGAATTAACGGATCATCTGAAAACCCACCAAGAAGGTGCTTTGAACTGTCAATTTTGTGTTTCAATAGCAAATTCAACAAAAGAGAGAGGCAGTGTACATCGAACAGACGTCGATGTCAAGATGTTCCAGTGGACGTTTTGTCTGAAATCCTATACTAGGAAAGATACATTAGAAAAAAACATGGAGAAATGTCAAAACTCGACATTTAACTGCGCGATTTGCGGGTTTCAGCTGATTCAACTTAACCGTCATCGCGCCACAAGTAGCAGAAATGCACAACTCGATTGGCCGGTGGAGACGTTCCTCATCAAATAAGGGGGGTCAAACGAGGTTATGAGGAGGGGTGAAGGAGACAAGTGTGCGGTCATATGTTTAAAATTTTAATAACCTTAATTGCTATGATGTAATCCCCTTAATAAATAGCGTATATTCATTTAATATAATATATTAATAATTTTCGTTAAATAATTCATTTTTTATTCCGCACCCTTATATCCCCTCACAGTACCTAAAACTTTCATGAACGCTCCTCCTCCAGGTCATCCAATACTAAAAAACTTTTGGAAACCGCTCTCCCCCCGCCCCCACCATAATCTTAAAATGAGTTGCTTTGTCACAAACACACACTTTTTTAACCAATCAGACACCTCCGTTATCCCACACCCTCACCGTCACACCCCTGTATCCCCTCACAGTACCTAAAACTTTCCTGAATTCCCCTTCACCAAGTCATCCAATACTAAAAAAAAAACTTTTGGAAACCTCTCTCCTCCTCCCCCAGCCCTCACAATAGCTAAATTATCTCGAACCCCAGTTCAGTTCTCTAAATGTAATGGACATGTCAGGCCCCCGAATACGCCTTCCCCACAATTTTGAGCGATCAAATTACCCCGATTAGTCTCCTCTCATAACTTACCACTCTCTTAACCCGTATTTACTATGAGATTGTCCCCTTAATAAATAGCGTATGTTCATTTAATATAATATATTAATAATTTTCGTTAAATAATTCATTCCACAAGACACTTGTCGAAAAAACAAAATGGCGGATTAGTTTGACAGAAATACGCGTATCGATTTATTCAGGAATGTCTGTCGGTTGTGTCCTTGGGCAAGACACTTCATCCCTATTGACCATGTGGGGGCATGGTGACGCTGTGCACTAAGGCGTACTGCACGTCGATGGAGCACCTGTCTTCAACCAATGCAGACCCTGTGTAGAATCTTGACAGTTGCTTGCCGTTGCTCGGTGGCTCTCTCCGGCTTTCCACACCCGTAAAACTGTCGTGGTCATGATTAGTTATTGTGCAGACCTTAAAATCCAATAAATAAATATAAATAAATAGTCGGTTATCAAAACAGCCCTTAAGTGTTTAACAGTTAATTGTGGACCAGTGCATTTAAAAGTGAAAAAAATTAGGTGATAGCATACGGACTGTGTTTAATCATAGAAAAATCACACCCGCGCTATTACTAACCTGTATGATTTATTTTTGAATGTTCGCTGAAGAATAACCCACCCATCTAAGTAAAAGCATGAAAGAGCTACCATTATCTTATTACCTATGTGAGGTGGGGGTGGTCGGTAACGTTGTGTACTATGGCGTACTACCTTCAGCCAATGATAACCCTGTGTAGAACTTTGACAGTTGTTCGCCTCTGCGCGATGGTTCTTTCCGGATTGCCCCAACTGTCGTTAAATAAATGAAAAAAACTACAATTCTATAATAACAGGCCAAGACCCCTTCGTTTTGTCAGGGGGAAAATCAACAGTACTTTCACCCCCCTCATTTTAATAGTTGAAAAGTGCTGTTACTCGATCAAAAAAAAATGGTAAAAGGATATGCGACTCTATATTAGCCACCCAAATTTGCGAGACTTGGGGAAAATATAACCCACCTAGAGCTGTACCAAAGCTACGTACACTATTCGAACTCCCGCATTGTGTCCTTGGGCAAGTTAATTTACCCCGATTATCCACATGGGAGCACGATGACGGCGTGTAATAAAGTGTACTGCACGTCGGTGATACGCATATTTTAGAACAATCTAACCCTGCTTGTGCGGATTTCCGACGTTGGTGAGATGACAGTTACTCGTCGTTGCTCCTTGGTTCTCTTTGGATATTCCGGAGTCTACCCGTAAAATTGTCACATTTAATTATAACTTGAACTTGATGTCCGGGTGTAATGAAATAGCGTATTTTCTGCAGACATTCTAAATAAACGCAGCTGGTTTACAGACCTGTATATATATTTTTTTCAATTGAGTAAAAATATAGGATAGTTACTGATGTAAAACGCCGATTAGTTTGTTTAATGAATCTAACGACGCCAGTCCGACCGACCCTTTGCCCACCATGATCACAACAAACGTTTCAATTCTCTCTCTCTCTCTCTCTCTCTCTCTCTCTCTCTCTCTCTCTCTCTCTCTCTCTCTCTCTCACCGATACAGTACGGGTGGAAACTAATTGCGTTCAAGCTGTTGTTTTTTTTTTTGAGGTTTTACCACCTCCCTTACAGCGCAAATCGAAATGAAATCTGATTCATTGAACCATACTACAGTGGATGTCAAAATTAATTTTTGAACGCCATTTTTTCTATGTGCCACTATCAGCAGCTATGACCATAGCGTAACTTTGTGGTAAAATGCTTATTTTTGTACAAAACTCAAGACCTTTCTCTGACAAATGCCTATATAAAAACAAGATAATACGTGAGAATGCGTTGTGTACCTGCATTTTGTTGATAAAATATGGCATGACCACATTCCCGAATATTAATGATGTACCCGCTTAATAACAGCCGAATTTTTATCGGATCACAGTTTTTGATTTGAATAATTGCCGATTTTTGTATTAAATCACATTCAGTAATTTATGTAGATTTCCTGAACTGGGCGAAGGTCAAGAAAAGCACTCTGTAGTTTAGGAGACTCCACAAATAAAAACAAAATAAAAAATCTTAGATATCTTGCATTTTTTTTATTATCCATATTAACCAGAAATCAAAACTAGTCAAATTAATTAGAATTAAATTACAAATGGATATGAAATTTGCAGTAAAATGAACACTGGTATATGCTGCTGGCCGCATTTTTAGTTGTCTGTAATGGCTGTTGTTCAGAATGTCACCCTATTGGGGTGAGTTTTCGCTTTTTCGTCCAGTTTCATGAGAGCTTCCACGAAGTCCGTTCCACATTCGCAATCTTTTCCAGGGGCCATTCTTCAAAGGCTGGTCCATCGCAACTTTGCGGAGATATTGTTTTCTGGACGACAAACTGCAATATGATCTGGGTTTCCGATCAGACCCCTTGGGATATTTTGATCTTTAAGGATGTTTGCCAAAATTTTCCACCCTGTCGGTTGAAAATCTTTTCTTTTTCGCAGCAGATCATTTATTAGATCACACATATTGGAGCCTGAAATTGTAATGCCGTTATACACGAGTCGATCTTTCTCATCCCAGGATAAATTGGGTATATTCTTTATTATCTGGAGTAACAAAAGCGCCTTCTGCTGCATGGAATCTGGTATAACGGCTAACCAGTCCGGATGATTTTCCACTGAAAAACTAGTCGTTAAGGAGTGTGGTTTGGTGGTTTCTTTGCGTAAATTTGATTGGCGCTGAAAGATTGTCTGGTTCAGCAGCCCTTTCTCTTCAGAACCCGATGTTGAAGATTCAGGAATTGGTCTCATACCCTGGTCTATGGGCGGGACAGCTACAGCATTCAGGGGTGTGCGTATTTCCTGCAACTGTTCACTCCCCCATGGTTCAATACACTGAATTCTGCTTGAAGGTAGGTTGGTTGAGTCATCCATCACTAGCGATTTTACTGGCTCTAGCTTATTTGCAAGCCCCAAAATATTTCCGCTTGTTAATGCATTGTTCCAACTAAAGGCTGATTTCATATGCACTGGAGGATAGGGTGGCTCGTTACAGACAGATCTGGTTGTTAACTCGGCTGTATTTGAGTTCGCTCCCCCTATAGTGTGTTTAAAATTTACATTTTTATGTAATTTTCGTCTGTGTCGATAATAATTAGTTTTATGAGAGTAAGATTTTTGACACAATTCACAGACGTAGCGTGAATTCATCATTTTCAGAAGCGAGTTAATAGAGTGGCAATACAGTTCCAACACTCTGCCATTTATATGTATGAATAGAATGGGTCCCACCCCAACCTGTCAATCGCTGATTGGCTAATTTTATATCAAGATAAGGTGGGTTCTACCCCAACCTGTTGATCATTGGTTACTTCAAATTCTCACACAGTGCATTGTGGGAAATTCCAGTGGTAGAGCTCTGATGTAAAATAAGTTACAAATTGATATAGTTTGCTTCAAAAAAAAAAGAAACATCAAAGTCACATTCATGACAAGCCGAGGTAGCACATCTGAACCACCAACTCTACACTGTTTAATCAGATAATCCATTTAATCAGATAATTACATGTGCATATCGGTTTTTTCATTGGTTTTTCATCAGTTTCCATCGGTTTTTCATTGGTTTTTATCGGTTTTCATTGGTTTTTATCGGTTTTACAATTCTATAAAACGGTTTTTAGTGATTTTACAATTCGATAAAACGGTTTTTAGTGATTTAAATCACTAAAAACCGTTTTATCGAATTGTAAAACCGATAAAAACCAATGAAAACCGATAAAAACCAATGAAAAACCGATGGAAACTGATGAAAAACCAATGAAAAAACCGATATGCACATGTAATTATCTGATTAAATGGATTATCTGATTAAACAGTGTAGAGTTGGTGGTTCAGATGTGCTACCTCGGCTTGTCATGAATGTGACTTTGATGTTTCTTTTTTTTTTGAAGCAAACTATATCAATTTGTAACTTATTTTACATCAGAGCTCTACCACTGGAATTTCCCACAATGCACTGTGTGAGAATTTGAAGTAACCAATGATCAACAGGTTGGGGTAGAACCCACCTTATCTTGATATAAAATTAGCCAATCAGCGATTGACAGGTTGGGGTGGGACCCATTCTATTCATACATATAAATGGCAGAGTGTTGGAACTGTATTGCCACTCTATTAACTCGCTTCTGAAAATGATGAATTCACGCTACGTCTGTGAATTGTGTCAAAAATCTTACTCTCATAAAACTAATTATTATCGACACAGACGAAAATTACATAAAAATGTAAATTTTAAACACACTATAGGGGGAGCGAACTCAAATACAGCCGAGTTAACAACCAGATCTGTCTGTAACGAGCCACCCTATCCTCCAGTGCATATGAAATCAGCCTTTAGTTGGAACAATGCATTAACAAGTGGAAATATTTTGGGGCTTGCAAATAAGCTAGAGCCAGTAAAATCGCTAGTGATGGATGACTCAACCAACCTACCTTCAAGCAGAATTCAGTGTATTGAACCATGGGGGAGTGAACAGTTGCAGGAAATACGCACACCCCTGAATGCTGTAGCTGTCCCGCCCATAGACCAGGGTATGAGACCAATTCCTGAATCTTCAACATCGGGTTCTGAAGAGAAAGGGCTGCTGAACCAGACAATCTTTCAGCGCCAATCAAATTTACGCAAAGAAACCACCAAACCACACTCCTTAACGACTAGTTTTTCAGTGGAAAATCATCCGGACTGGTTAGCCGTTATACCAGATTCCATGCAGCAGAAGGCGCTTTTGTTACTCCAGATAATAAAGAATATACCCAATTTATCCTGGGATGAGAAAGATCGACTCGTGTATAACGGCATTACAATTTCAGGCTCCAATATGTGTGATCTAATAAATGATCTGCTGCGAAAAAGAAAAGATTTTCAACCGACAGGGTGGAAAATTTTGGCAAACATCCTTAAAGATCAAAATATCCCAAGGGGTCTGATGGGAAACCCAGATCATATTGCAGTTTGTCGTCCAGAAAACAATATCTCCGCAAAGTTGCGATGGACCAGCCTTTGAAGAATGGCCCCTGGAAAAGATTGCGAATGTGGAACGGACTTCGTGGAAGCTCTCATGAAACTGGACGAAAAAGCGAAAACTCACCCCAATAGGGTGACATTCTGAACAACAGCCATTACAGACAACTAAAAATGCGGCCAGCAGCATATACCAGTGTTCATTTTACTGCAAATTTCATATCCATTTGTAATTTAATTCTAATTAATTTGACTAGTTTTGATTTCTGGTTAATATGGATAATAAAAAAAATGCAAGATATCTAAGATTTTTTATTTTGTTTTTATTTGTGGAGTCTCCTAAACTACAGAGTGCTTTTCTTGACCTTCGCCCAGTTCAGGAAATCTACATAAATTACTGAATGTGATTTAATACAAAAATCGGCAATTATTCAAATCAAAAACTGTGATCCGATAAAAATTCGGCTGTTATTAAGCGGGTACATCATTAATATTCGGGAATGTGGTCATGCCATATTTTATCAACAAAATGCAGGTACACAACGCATTCTCACGTATTATCTTGTTTTTACATAGGCATTTGTCAGAGAAAGGTCTTGAGTTTTGTACAAAAATAAGCATTTTACCACAAAGTTACGCTATGGTCATAGCTGCTGATAGTGGCACATAGAAAAAATGGCGTTCAAAAATTAATTTTGACATCCACTGTAGTATGGTTCAATGAATCAGATTTCATTTCGATTTGCGCTGTAAGGGAGGTGGTAAAACCTCGAAAAAAAAAACAACAGCTTGAACGCAATTAGTTTCCACCCGTACTGTATCGGTGAGAGAGAGAGAGA
This sequence comes from Pictodentalium vernedei, assembly GCA_031216915.1. NCBI lineage: Eukaryota > Metazoa > Mollusca > Scaphopoda > Dentaliida > Dentaliidae > Pictodentalium > Pictodentalium vernedei. The sequence goes on along the minus strand of CM062292.1, from coordinate 134,782,347 downwards.
GAGAGAGAGAGAGAGAGAGAGAGAGAGAGAGAGAGAGAGAATTGAAACGTTTGTTGTGATCATGGTGGGCAAAGGGTCGGTCGGACTGGCGTCGTTAGATTCATTAAACAAACTAATCGGCGTTTTACATCAGTAACTATCCTATATTTTTACTCAATTGAAAAAAATATATACAGGTCTGTAAACCAGCTGCGTTTATTTAGAATGTCTGCAGAAAATACGCTATTTCATTACACCCGGACATCAAGTTCAAGTTATAATTAAATGTGACAATTTTACGGGTAGACTCCGGAATATCCAAAGAGAACCACACAGCAACGACGAGTAACTGTCATCTCACCAACGTCGGAAATCCGCACAAGCAGGGTTAGATTGTTCTAAAATATGCGTATCACCGACGTGCAGTACACTTTATTACACGCCGTCATCGTGCTCCCATGTGGATAATCGGGGTAAATTAACTTGCCCAAGGACACAATGCGGGAGTTCGAATAGTGTACGTAGCTTTGGTGCAGCTCTAGGTGGGTTATATTTTCCCCAAGTCTCGCAAATTTGGGTGGCTAATATAGAGTCGCATATCCTTTTACCATTTTTTTTTTGATCGAGTAACAGCACTTTTCAACTATTAAAATGAGGGGGGTGAAAGTACTGTTGATTTTCCCCCTGACAAAACGAAGGGGTCTTGGCCTGTTATTATAGAATTGTAGTTTTTTTCATTTATTTAACGACAGTTGGGGCAATCCGGAAAGAACCATCGTGCAGAGGCGAACAACTGTCAAAGTTCTACACAGGGTTATCATTGGCTGAAGGTAGTACGCCATAGTACACAACGTTACCGACCACCCCCACCTCACATAGGTAATAAGATAATGGTAGCTCTTTCATGCTTTTACTTAGATGGGTGGGTTATTCTTCAGCGAACATTCAAAAATAAATCATACAGGTTAGTAATAGCGCGGGTGTGATTTTTCTATGATTAAACACAGTCCGTATGCTATCACCTGAATTTTTTTTACTTTTAAACGCACTGGTCCACAATTAACTGTTAAACACTTAAGGGCTGTTTTGATAACCGACTATTTATTTATATTTATTTATTGGATTTTAAGGTCTGCACAATAACTAATCATGACCACGACAGTTTTACGGGTGGGGAAAGCCGGAGAGAGCCACCGAGCAACGGCAAGCAACTGTCAAGATTCTACACAGGGTCTGCATTGGTTGAAGACAGGTGCTCCATCGACGTGCAGTACGCCTTAGTGCACAGCGTCACCATGCCCCCACATGGTCAATAGGGATGAAGTGTCTTGCCCAAGGACACAACCAACAGACATTCCTGAATAAATCGATACGCGTATTTCTGTCAAACTAATCCGCCATTTTGTTTTTTCGACAAGTGTCTTGTGGAATGAATTATTTAACGAAAATTATTAATATATTATATTAAATGAACATACGCTATTTATTAAGGGGACAATCTCATAGTAAATACGGGTTAAGAGAGTGGTAAGTTATGAGAGGAGACTAATCGGGGTAATTTGATCGCTCAAAATTGTGGGGAAGGCGTATTCGGGGGCCTGACATGTCCATTACATTTAGAGAACTGAACTGGGGTTCGAGATAATTTAGCTATTGTGAGGGCTGGGGGAGGGGGAGAGAGGTTTCCAAAAGTTTTTTTTTTAGTATTGGATGACTTGGTGAAGGGGAATTCAGGAAAGTTTTAGGTACTGTGAGGGGATACAGGGGTGTGACGGTGAGGGTGTGGGATAACGGAGGTGTCTGATTGGTTAAAAAAGTGTGTGTTTGTGACAAAGCAACTCTTTTTAAGATTATGGTGGGGGCGGGGGGAGAGCGGTTTCCAAAAGTTTTTTAGTATTGGATGACCTGGAGGAGGAGCGTTCATGAAAGTTTTAGGTACTGTGAGGGGATATAAGGGTGCGGAATAAAAAATGAATTATTTAACGAAAATTATTAATATATTATATTAAATGAATATACGCTATTTATTAAGGGGATTACATCATAGCAATTAAGGTTATTAAAATTTTAAACATATGACCGCACACTTGTCTCCTTCACCCCTCCTCATAACCTCGTTTGACCCCCCTTATTTGATGAGGAACGTCTCCACCGGCCAATCGAGTTGTGCATTTCTGCTACTTGTGGCGCGATGACGGTTAAGTTGAATCAGCTGAAACCCGCAAATCGCGCAGTTAAATGTCGAGTTTTGACATTTCTCCATGTTTTTTTCTAATGTATCTTTCCTAGTATAGGATTTCAGACAAAACGTCCACTGGAACATCTTGACATCGACGTCTGTTCGATGTACACTGCCTCTCTCTTTTGTTGAATTTGCTATTGAAACACAAAATTGACAGTTCAAAGCACCTTCTTGGTGGGTTTTCAGATGATCCGTTAATTCATCAAAGTATTGGGTCATAAAGTACAGCCATGTATAGCCTCTCCCCCGTGTACAGTAGTCTCATGGCGATTTCTCTTGTGATTTTTTTTTTTGAGAACTCGTCATAACGTAGAAATTGGACCGTTAAAAAAATACTTTATCGCGTGAGGGGTAAAATCAGAATATCTTGGTCTATGAGAGTTTTTCGACAGCCATAAAAACGAGAAGAATAAACTTGCATTATTAATATGTAAGAATCACGCCAAGTTATTAAATCAAATTATACCTATAAAAATAGCCACAATGGAGTCGTTCACAGTCTTCAGGTAAAAGCAAGACACATCTTGTCACGTGATATATTGATTTTTAAATACATGATAGCATGTCCAGTCTAACGATATTTATGACCGGCCGTTAAAGTGTGACAATAGATTTAATTGCTTCAACATCTGTCAGTAGTTGGCGTTTGAAAAGAAAAAAATCGATTTAATGATACCCAGACACGTGATGCGGGTCAGTCAGTCGATAGCATGCGCATATGTCCAGTACGTCAATATTAATTCATTTATTAATATACTAATTATTATAATCAACCCTAATTACACTCATTAATTACATTAATTACATTAATTATGCAACAGTCATTAATTACATTAATTATTATAGTGATTAAAAAAAAAAAAATCATTAAGTAATATTAATTACCTTACGTAACATTTTAATTATGATGACGTCATCCACCCCCCCTCGTCCCCCGTCGGCCCCTCTCCCCCAGAATAGGGTCATCCAACCCCAAATATACTACTCTCTCGTAAACTCCGCTACAAGAAGTGCGTAGATTGGCATGGAAGTGAATAATGCTCTCCACGGTATGCTCTCCATCTAAAACGGCAGAAACACATTTTAACACACTTTACTTTTTCAGTATAGTTGTTCAATCAAGCTGAAATGATTACCAGTGGTTTAATTTCGAATCTTATATTGGTATTTGGTTCGATTCGAAATCGTCTGTCCGAGTCGTTTTCTTTCGAATCTTTTCACTGGAATTTCGCTTGGTGTCAGTCATCTAAGTCGTCTCACAAAACGTATAACCGAAAGTAAAGACTGCGTGTAATTTCCGCTATATTAACATAAAAAGCATCTATCCCCATGCCACCATACTTGCTAATTCCAGTTTCATAGTCACTACCACTGCTGAAACCAAATTTAAAGTTCTCAAGCAATATCGACGATCAGGTCACGGTTGCTAACGGATAACCCTGTGCAGTGCCCAGTATACAGAATTCTCGCACCCATTTCTGTTTTTGAACAAAAATCCTTACTGGTAATATTCCAACTTCGTCACCAAGGCATGCCTTCGACGAAGGCATGCCTTGATGATGCAGTTGGAATATTTTATCAGTCGGGACTCCAAGACGCCTGCCGGTATTTGATTCGAGGTTCGATTCGATTTCGTATAATAGACTCGATTCGATTCGAATCGAAAATATGTGATTCGCGGGGTCATAGTTTATTTATTTTCGTTTTATTTGTTTCTTTTTCTTATAAATCATTCTAGAAAGGTACAATAAGGTGAAACAATCTACACAATAAAAAAAACGACTTTTCAATTTAACAAAAATATTGCAAAGTCAGAAATCTCAAGTCAGCCGTCTGGTTATGGCTTGGTTATCCATGTACAGAGTGTATTGCAATTTACTCAAGATTTATACAATAACGTGATTTTCGAGGGCGTTGGGCTCCATTGCTGGGCCGCCATCTGTGATTAGCAGTCCAGCATTCATTAGCGGCCCGAGACATTTATTTTTAGGTTACTTGAATCTCCTTCCATATTAGTGGTGATAATAGTAATAACATGACTTTCTCGGGATTTACGGTTCTATAGAGGCCTGCCAGAAATGATTAACAACCCTCAGTCTTAGTAGCTTATAAGACCTCGGACTGTTAATCATTTCTGTTGGGCCGCCACTGGACCTCAATGCCCTTGAAAATCATGTTTTTGTTACATTAACCCTTTACCCAACGTAACGGCCAAAACCGGCCAGCGCTATTCTCAAAAATCGCCTATTAATTTTAATTATTTTTTTCATTTTTTGTCTCAAAAACATAGGTTATGACCCCTCATTGGAACGAGCTCGTTATTCAAGATTTTTTTTTGCAAGTGTCGTCTGCTTTTCATGTTAGGTAAAGGGTTAACAAGAAGGTAGCGTACACTGAATTGATAATAACACATCTTGCAGCCAAAAGGTGTATCAATTTTGAAACCGACCTGAATTTTTCACGTACCGAAATACAAGCAGGTAGCGAATTCCATTTCAAATTAACCCTCTTGATATTGAGGGTCAGATTTCTTGACATCGACAGGCTTGTTCTGGGTAACTGGTATTATATTATTGTTAATTGCCGTATCTTGTTGTTTCACTTCTCCACCTTTTTTTCCACGTCGATAATATTTTAATTGGGGCTTCACGGTATACGAAATTGAATACCGGTATCGCTATTCAAAAAATACTGCAGTATACCCTGTGTATCGAAAGAATGTTCAGATATCTGAACGCAGTAATCAAAACGTACCATAATATTGACGATTACGTTCAGATTTCTAAACCACCCAACGACTAAATATAGATAAAAATATTAAATTACAAATTCTTTATTCAGTCCAATTTAGTTGGAAAACGGGTTTGAACGATTTTCATTTCGTGATTTTGTGCAAGATGTTTGAATACAGAACTCTTATGAAAAGAGTACTGCAGTTAAATAATGCACGAAAGTACGAAACAGCTCTGCAGTTTTGATGGTAGGCTAACTCTCGCCGACTACATATACAGTCGTGTGATGCAACGTATTACGCAATTTGCCGATTGGGTGAGAGTGTAGGGTGGGGTGGGGGTGGGGGGGGGGGTGGGTGGTGTAAACCTGATTTGTCCCGACTGTGACAGCTTAAGCCCTGACTCACAAAATACAAGAATTACATCATCAATGCATGCCTTAGTTGAAGGGGTGGCTTGATGTTGCAGTTCGAATATTTCATCAATCGGGACTTGATCCATCTCAGTCGGAAATCAGCATGATGATGCAGTTCCAATAATATTAAAACCAACAGAATACGTATAACAAAACAAATTTCAAGGGTTTAACCCTTTACCCGATGCTGACGATATCAAAATTTATTATTTTAAATGTCATTTTTTGAAATTTTTCAAAACATTTCAACAAAACCATATCATGTGACCCCTCGTTGGAACGAGCTTGTTCCAACGAGGGGTCACATGATACGGTTTTGTTGAAATCTTTTGAAAAATAATAGTTTTTCAACTGCTGAATTTGCAAATTACGCGGGCGGATGCGGCCGATTCGTTGGGTAAAGGGTTAAAATAGTAGGTAGTTGAAATCGATACTATAATTGCCGATGAACCTGAACCAATATTTTTGCACCGATGTTCAGTCGATACCGGTTTGAATACCGGTATGAATCGGTTTATCGATATACCGTGCATTTTTTTTTAATCACCCCCGTGATAAGAATGTAATGGAACTTACCAGGTGTTTTGAACTCGTTTTTACTCCTGTGATTTCTTTGTCATAAAGATGTTTCTCGTCCAAACTGAGAAAGCGACAGTCTCTGGGATTATCAGTAAAGGCACATAGAAAAATAATACTCCATGTTATTCCAAATCCACCTGAAAGACACTATAGACAATAATTGCCCTATGAAGTTTAGAAATACAGCGATAACAGAAATAAGTTGTGAGATAAACGAGAGAAAAGGTATCGCTTGTGTGTAGTCTTACTAGTGATACCGGTCGTGACACTAAGTCGCGGAACGCTCTCTAAAAGAGACTGATATTTTCTATGGACGTAAAAAATCGAGCGAGATTTTTTAGCGGTAGTCTAACTTTTTGTTGGCTACCATGCACAAAATTGAAAGTTGAAATATTTCTCTTTTCCTAACTTAGCCAAACGTAGAAATATCCTGTCAACCTTTCGGGAAAGCGAGCAGGTTAGCGCGGTGGTTACGGCATTGGACTTCAAACAGGGGTCACAACGTTGTATCCCTGGGCAAGGCACCTAATCTCGTTGCCCATGCGGGGGCACGGGGGCGCTTTGTACTGAGACGTACTGTACGTCGATAACTTGTGTACTTGTCTTCAACCAATTCTAACCTGCTCCTGTGGAGTTAGCACGCTGGGTTGTCTGACAGTTGCTCGTTGCTTCTCGGTGGTTCTCTCCTCGTACTCCTGCTTCCTCCAACCGTAAAATTGCCGGACACGAGGTGACCCTGGCTGTCAAAAGTGTCGTTAAATTCCAATAAAAAAGAGGAAGCCGTATTTACTGACCTATATACACACGCTTCTATCGCATCGTAAACAATGTTTCACTATCATAAAAATAAACTGACTCACCAACTATGAATAAGATGCTATGCCAAGTTAAATAACACGTTGTAGCACCAGCAATAAACATGGCCAGAGCGGGACTTATATACTGACCTGCAATGAGAAATAGGTTTGGTAAAGTGAAAAGTGAAAAAATACTTATACACAGTTACGTTTTGAGAATCTTTGCTGATGACAAAGATGCTATTCTCTTCCTGGTCGCCGGTTGCTATTGACTTGTTTTGTGATGATTTGTGTGTAAAATGGTATTCAGTCTGCCTTGATCCTTGTGAAGACAAAACCCAAAACCCCAAGTGAGATTTGGGCTTATCGGTATAAGGATCTCCCTCTGGGAACCCTGGGAGGTGAGGCAGTACGTGTTTACTGCGGTAAACAAACTCCGTTTTACTGGTACAATAGTACCAGATGACCAACGCCTGGGGTGGAGTTGCTTTAAAATGGGCAGCATGGGTATAAATGATTGGCTGGACTAAACTTTATATCTTTGTTGCGGTCACGATTAATCACTGTACAGACATATGTGACTTTAAACACAAATAAATAAATAAATAAATAAATAAATAAATAAATAAATAAATAAATAAATAAATAAAGAATCGTAAGTATCAAATTCAACCAATACTTTTCACAACAATCAGAAATTGTGCTATTTTGTTATGCAAATGGTGGCGCGGTGGCGTTGTGGTAACCGGTTCTCGTCAGATCACCGAAGTTAAGCAACGTCGAGCCTGGTTAGTCCTTGGATGGTTGACTGTCTGGGCGATCGATTCGGACTCCCGCGTTGTGTCCTTGAGCAAGTCACTTCACCCCGACTGTCCACACGGGGGGCACGATGACGCCGTGTTCTAAGGCGTACTGCACGTCGATGATGCGCATGCCTCCAACCAATCTAACGCTGCCTGTACTGCAGTGCGGAGTTACGATGTTGGGGAGCTGGCAGCTGCTCGTCGTTGCTCGGTGGTTCTCTCTCCAGGTACTCCGTCTTCCTCCACCCGTAAAACTGTCACCGACACGATATGACCTTGGCTGTTAATGTGTCGTTAAACCCTAATAAATAAAGAACTAAATAAAATTGGCCTGCAAATTATAGCTCATGAACTCTCATTGGAACGAGTTCATTGAACTCGTTCCAATGAGGGTTCATAAGCTACGTTTTGTGTCAACAATGGAAAGTTTAGTTAATCAAGAATACAGAAACAACCTTTGGCACAAATCGGTTCAAATGCGTCATAACCATTTTTGCATCTGTAGATAAACAGACCAATCATCAGGGACACAGGAGATATGGGTATATTTTGTTACATTTGTAGTCAATCCAATCATAGAGATTTAGACTTATATATACAGCACCCAGATAAAATTAATAGCACATTGTTTTTTTCCAAAATAAATGACATATATTCGGAAGTTTGTTTTCACTAAAACTTTCATGTATTAAATACTTTTGACAAACATGTGCAGTTCGTGTCAGGCAAGTTAACAAAACCATTCACTATATACTAAAACAGCCCCCTAAACTGAGAAATTCTACCGATAAATATAATTAAAAATTTCAAAATCGCTTTGAAAAAGAATGTTTTTTTTAAAACAAAACCGGACATGATTGAAAACGTGAAAAAACGTACACACAACTACATGTAGTGGGAATCACTGCTCAATTTTATGAATGAATCAGTTTCATATCAAATCGGAACTGCTCTTCCTTTCCCCGGAGGATTTCAAAGACATTTGGACGCGCTGAAACGTTGGTTGCAACTTCCCACTTTTCTATGAACGCACAATTTTAAAAAAATACATCAGGTAATTATAATGTTTGGATGTGAGAAACAAGGAGATGATGGGGTTCTGAAAAAATAACGAAATTTAAAATTAGTTTTCCACGCAGAAGATCAGGAATTTTCCATCGTGGTCTGTCTCAAAATATGTCTTTATATTGTCTGAAACAATATGGAAAAGCAGAGTACAGTAAATCAAGAACTGTACAATATTTCTAGAAGCACTGTTATGAACAACTAAAAGAAATACGAAGAGCGATTTGTGTTGTTATCTGAGAAGGAAAGGTGGATATCAAATCTTCTGGAATGAGCTGAAAGCGCACTTTTTCAAAATGTTCATAAACGACCAGACCAACTTCTCGGGAGATTACTCCCTGCTAAGCGGCTTTCGTTTTTGACTAATTCATATTCCGTTACGTTAAGTGCCGTATCAATGTGTTCCGCGTCATGGGGACGTAACATTTAGCGGCACACTTATCATAATTGTTAAATGGGAATTAAAAAAAGTGTTCGAGATGGGCGTACGTCTTATAGGTCGATTTATTGCCGGGCAAGTGGCTGCCAAGCTCCTAATCACGAACCCCAGTTATAAAATCACGGTTTCATATCTTTCTTGAGTGGCAACAAGTAAAGATATGTTCCTCGTGTCACGTTGTTCTCTGTATTCAAGTGTAAATTATGTACAAAGATACCCTATCATATTTTTCTTGGGTGGCAACAAGTAAAGATATATTCGGCGTTATTACGCTAAAAATTTGTTTTCAGCTTTAGAATTACGAGCCTTCTATCATTTATCTCAACCTCGCCCTGGTAACAGAGGCAGAGGCAAGTTCGCATACAATATTCACACACCCAACCACTCCTTGACCCATATCATTCAAACGCGTTGTTCTCCATATTTAAGAGTACTGCGTGCAAAATCACCGTATCATATCTCCCCTGGGTGGCAACAAGTTGAGATATGTTCCGACATTCACGTTGTTCTTTGTATTCAGGTGTAAATTATGCAAAGAAATACCATATAATATCTTCCTTGGGTGGCAACAAGATATATTTCGCATTATTACGCAACAAGCGAATATGAATTACACACTCTTGCTAATACCTCGCCCTGGTAACAGAGGCAGAGGCAGGTTCGCATACAGTATTCACACGTCCAACCACTCCTTGACCCGAATCATTCAGTCATTTAAAAGCGCACCTCCATGTCAACGCCCAATACCCCATCCACGTCAATCAGACACCAATATCGCTAATGAAAAATATAATCCCGTTTATACCTTCCTTGCGTAGTAAAAATGCCCCCCCCCCCCCCGCCCGATCTATCCAGTGTGTGTAAATGTCTAGTTTCCACCCACTTTTGCAGCATATATACCCCCCCCCCCCCCCCCACACTGACCTGTAAACGGTCCCTGTTGTAATGTCTACACTGACGATTGTTGGCTAGGGTGTCCATGCATCCCATGCGCCCTTCCACATACACATGAAGTACGCACTCACATACACACACTGATCATATCTCACAACATTTAACCCTTTACCTAAGATGAAAAGCAGACGACACTTCCAAAAAAAATTCTTGAATAACTAGTTTTTTTCATTTTTTGTCTCAAAAACATAGGTTATGACCCCTATAACCTATGTTTTTGAGACAAAAAATGAAAATATTTTGAAAATTAATTGGCATTTTTGAGAAAATCGCTGGCCGGTTTTGGCCGTTACGTTGTGTAAAGGGATAAACGTCATGTTCAACATCAACGCGCTTTTATGTGTAATTGCTCTTCACACTAACTTATACATCCCCATCATAAAGTTTATAAATGATAATATTTGGTATCATTCTTGTTTATTGAGCCCATTGGGTTCTAGCGTAAGAAGTTTGTTAATCCAAAATGCTTTACGACCCCTCCTGTAAGCTGTATTTTGTTGATTCATTTGTTCACTTCCAATAATAAAATTGTTTATACTATGGTTTTCGGTCAGAAAATGATGCGGTATCGGTTCATTCCTAACCTCAAGTTTTATTCTATTCAGATGGTTTTGCATTCTCTCATACAATTTTGTCCCCGTCTCTCCCACGTACACAAATTCATTACACTTGTCGAAGAGAATCCCATACACCACATTCCTGGACATACAGGTGAATTTCCTGCCTATGTAGCAGGCGTTCTGTTCATGTCTGCGAATTGTTTTGTTTGGAGCATAAACCCACATATTGCACAGTTTCTATCGCATCTATCCGATCCCTTCCTTGATCATTGAACATTTTATTTTGCTTGCTATAGACTATAATGTCTCCCAAATTTTTCAGTCTTTTGTACGAAATCAGGGGAGGCTTTTCGAATGCCAACCTCATGCGTTTTGAGCGGCGTAAAATGGGCAGCCGCTCCCATTTTATTTTCCCGAAGTCGTGGAAGAGCCGCGAGTAAGTGACTACAAACGGGACTCTTTCGTCGGTTGATTTGTTTGATCGTTTCTCAAGTAACGGTTTCCGCTCGATTTGGTCGACCTTTTTTAGCTGTTCGCTTACAAACTATTCGCCATAACCTCTGGCGGGCAAGTGATGTTTTATGTCATTTTTGTGGCATTCATATTCAGCATTATCGGAACAAGTTCTTTTTACTCTTGAAGCTGTCCCATATGGTATCGCTCTTTTAGTGTTGATTGGGTGATTCGACTTGGCGTGCAGGTATTGACGCGTGTCCGTGGGTTTTGTACATAAACCAGTTACGAAATCCATCTTCAATTTTGTCTACCTTGTCTGAGAATTATATTCTATTTTCAGACCACCTTAAATCAACAATCGTATTTGCCAAAGAATGATATTGTTTCAGAGACTCCAACCCATGCGTCCATATTCTCTAGATATCATCAAAGTACCATACAGTACGTGGAGAGTGGATTGTAACTAAGTCACCCGCGGAGTGGAGTTATCACCCAAGCTATAACTTTCAAATTGTGTACATATCGACAACAAACACAAGCAATGTTTCAGCCAATGGACCTCCGGGTTCAACCCGGAGGTCCATTGGCTGAAACTTTGCTTGTGCTGGTGATGCTTTGCAACAAATTTGCAATTATTGCTTGGGTGGAATCTTCACTCTGCGGGTGATTTAGTGATAATACACTCCCCACGTACTGTACCTGTTCAAGGGGGTGTAACTTTGACGCTGTTGATAGTTACTCTTCCCATTCACCCATATGTGCGCACACATAATTCATCCCTAATCACGAACCTATTGTAGTCCAGGCGCAATATGGTTTGACCCGGAAAAAGTTGGGGACAAGCTGATTTTGGTGTCATTCGACGCGGAATTTATCAGGTAACAACATATCCAAAATCCGCAAAAATCCTCTTTGGGAAAAAATGTTCATGCAAAATGGCCGCAAGGAGGGGGTTTCATAGAAAAAAGAATCTTTAGTGACATCAATTTCTCAATAGTCTTGATATTTTGTGTGAGATTTGGAGAAGGTTTGTGCATCATTCGTACTTTAAGCACGAATGCCAATCCTATAAAGCGGAAAATGAATGAGAAAATTCAGAATTGTTAGAGAAATGGCCCCAAAATACCATTTTCTTCAATTTTCACACCCATACGAAGTTGAGTCTGAATAGAACAGAAAACACGAGCTACAATTCTGCTGCCGATGTTTTTCTTAACTCCCGAGAAGGCGAAGAATGATATCGAACAACTTTCTTCGCAATGATTAAATGCCGAGGTGAGACCTGACCGAAATCATGCCGGTGTTCCTCAAGGCACTCTGCTGTCGCCAGTTTCGTCTCCCGTCTAAACCGGCTCGGAGTTCAGGAAATTCTGCCCTCGACAGTCTCCACAAACAGAGACACATTTGATTGCGTTCTTTCTGTAAGAGCATGTATTCGTTCCACAGGGGTGTTTGGAGGTCATTTTGCATTTGCAACGTATAAATTTCAGGAGAGCTTCAGGCGCTGCATCCAGGTCAGTCATCACGGGTATCAACTCATTTTCGAGAATTTGCCAGCCCCATTTCTGAGGATCTAGGATATCAATATCCAATTGCTTCCATTCCACCGTTTGTAGGTGGACTCACAGGTTGTGGAAGTATGCAGCGCGTTCAGTTGGAGGTAGTTTCTGAGGTTCGATTCCTGTCTTGCTGGAAGTGACCATTGTCATGAACTTTGAGTGTCGCAAGCCATTCAATGTGTCTGACTGCTTGCCAGAGTACAGCATTACAAACAGTTCAGCGCCGATTCTTCCAATTTCTGCTTGAGATACGGCGCTGTCGTGCATTATTGCTGATATCTTCTGAATCTCCCTTGACTTTTCTAACCTCTTGCGAAGGTGTGGTTTCCCATTGCCAAACGTTGCCGAAGTAACATCACACCCACTCCATGCATGTATGAACAGGAGGTGTCGCTTGTGGTTTCTCCGATCTTTGCTATTATATTTGCGATATTCCATGCCTCCCCACCCCTATGTGACTTCCGTGCTTCTGACTTGAAATAAACATTAGCCGAAGTATGATTCCACCCATCGAAGACGACACAGCAATTCTGCCCATATTTGTTGGCCACATATCCAACATACTGATGTGCTACTTCCGAGTAGGTAGCCTTCGCCTTCCACTTGACTCTGTGGAGGAGAGCCCCCTCCGTCAAGCACGTACACGGAATCAGATGGCGGCTTCGAAAGTGCTACTCGATCTGTTATTGCAGCTCGGTCTGCCTTGTTTGCTGTTGGCACCCCACGACCTCGCGTTAGTCCACCTCGACTTTTAATTGAGCGCATGAGAACTTGTTCAATCACAAGGTCACTTTAAAGGCCTGCCCAAACCCCGGAACTCCGGCGTATAGCATGGGAAACCATCCAAGAAAAACCTATCATACAACCACGGATGTTTCTCGCGGAGCTCAAGCATCATTTGCAGATACAACCTGCAACTCTTAGCGTAGTGTACATTAGGTTCAACATATTACTGGCAGCAATAAGATGGAAATTCCAATCGCCAAGGCGTTCACCTCTGATGAACATTTTCAGTGTCTGGACATATTCTAGATATTGTATCCATAGCTTAGCAGTACGAGATTATTCAGCCAGTTGGGCTTTGTACTCGTCGAGGTAAGTGCTTACCATTACCTTACGAGGCTGCTGAGTTTGCAACATCGGAAAGAGCTATCGAGCTGTCCAGCACATTATCTTACAACTCCTTGACACCATCTAAATCTTCCTTGTTGATAGATTTCTGTCCAGTCCCGACGCTACATGAATTCCTCGGAACGGCATCAGGTTCAGCCATTTCTGAGCTATTAACGGTATTCAGCAGCTTGTTCGTTAGCGCAGCTTCGACCAGCAAATGTCCCCGCATTGCCCTTGACACTGCTTTGCCGGTTAACATCGAACCCACTGCGAGGGGACCATAGACTTCCTGTAAGACCTCCACCAGGCCAGATCCAGCCATCATTGACCCAATACTCCCGCGAAAACTCATGATTGTGTGGAAACCACCTAACCGACAAACGATGTTCATCGATTGAGCAGTTATTATATCAGTGGCCTTCAACCATAACGGCTGGTCAAATGTGACACACGGAGAATGAATCTTCATGCATGCAGCTTGGTTCCGAGATGAAGTTCAATGTAGAGAAAATGCATGTGCTATCTGATGGAGTAAGATCAATTATATGGAGGAAGAGTACCTCTGATTTCGTTGGGTTCCGTGAGGCATGAAGCCGGACCAATTGGGTACAGTGTCATCTTCTGCTTTTGAAAGCCACCCACAATGCCATAGAATGTCAGTATTCAAGCTCGGTGGGAGGATATTGGGGGATTGCAGTTGGACTAATGGTTTGTACCTCAAACCACCGAGACCTTTCCTCTGTGACTCCAAGTAATCAACTAATGGTATCCCTTTATTCCCCATGTAATCAACCAATGGTATCCCTTTATTCTCCAACATTTTCTCAACACCGACTCGAGCCCTCCGTTTTATCGCAATGGGCGATATAGGGGTCATTCGAGTGTGCTTTGGAGTGGATACTGCAATTATACCCACACCATGCAGTGAGCCTTTTCCATCGATCGTGGCAACGTTATGGTCGACGTTATCTGCAACCCATTGTGTGAATTCACCGTGAAAATAATTAGAGGTGTAGCTGTCGATCGAATCTAGCTCCATAACACCTTGCTTATAACGTTTGACTTCGTCATAAGTGATAGAAAACCCAAGCTTTGAGAGTTCATTCACAAGCCATCTTGCCCCGAATGCATGAACCATCTCTATCCCAATCCCGAATAGGGTAGGCGTTAGGACTGATCTGGGACTTGCCGACTGGACTATAGAATGGCCTATGCTGTTCCGTTTGACATCAGAACGGAATCAAACATTGGAGAAATGACTGTAGGTAAGCGGGGATCCAGGTTCTACCACGCGGAATGTTCTTGATATCGTCTGGTATTGGGTAAGATTCTGTATTAAGCTCCATCTCTCTCAGCTGCTCTTTGATCAACTTTGCAGCAGTTACAATGATTTTTTCGGCTTCGTCGCTCAAACTCTCTTTCTTATCGACGTACCATTTGTCATTGATCATATATTCCGCCATGTTGCGGAAACATACGACATTGTCGCGACCCTGTACTCTAGCAAAGAAGATAAAATCTCCATACCGCTCTTCTGGTGTATACGCCTGATTCACCGGCGATTTCTTCCATTCTAGAATGCAACTCAGACAAAGTGTACAATTCTGCATCAGATTCCGATTCTAGTAGGCCGCACATGCACTCAAACCAATACTCCATGTCATGATCAGATTTCCGCCCAGCTGGTATGTTCTCGGTGCCAACTCCCTATTGTCAAGAAATCGTGAATGGCAACGAGCATGATAGACAGCTTCGGCGGCCACCAGATGAATGCAACTCAACAAACGAGCTCTAACTTCTGATGCTAAACTGTCCCCTCTCAGTTCTCAATGCTCAAGGAGTTTATTCCGCATAGGGAGTGTTTCGACAGTTCTGACAACTTTAGTCCTGTCAGGGTGGCGTAGATCAATTATCGCCGATTGGCCACAGAAGAGGCAGTCACTGTTGAAGTCAGATGCCGGAAAACTAGATCTCACTTTCTTGGCCGATGGAGGCTCAGTTTCGGGAGTACTTGTAACAGCGGGTCGTTTTGCGTCAGTGAAATCTCTGCGACAATCTGCATGAACCAAAACTACCCCACAGGCTCCTGTTGTAGCTTGTCCGTAAAGTATGTCTCCAGGTCTGGTCTCGCCCTCACATTGCTGAATTTGAACAGATTGTGGATACCCTTTTTGGAGACTTTCACTGGTTTAACTTCATCAAAACCATATAACATATAATATGGAATATAACACAGGAGTCCTCTCGGAAACAATGAACTCCAACACCAATGGAATTCCCAGAAGAAGCCATTTCAAATCACAACAAGGGTTAGGTTATGTGGACAAGGAAATATATATTCCAGTAACAGAAACCAAACGAATTATATGAGAACAACAAAGCTTGAATCACCGGGCGAATATACCGAATTGAAAAGAAATAAAAGAGGACAGAGAAATAGCAAACCAACAAGTAAAGGTGACAAACGATTGCCTCCTGTGTATATTAACATCGCTAGGTTTCAACAGGAGACAAAGACAAAATGGCAAGCATATCAAAAACAATAATTCAGGAGCGTGTGGCCATTAGCGAATAGCTTTGTGTGCCGAGTGATCGCAGTATCTCGTGATATGTCAGATAAACAGGCAGAAACAGAGTTTGGTAGTGAGAATTCAATGATTTTTCAAATTTCTATAAAACAATGCTCTTTATTCGAGATGTGCACCGGTGTTATGGACTGTGATGATACACTCTGTATACCCTGTGTGTTAGTGAGTAGAAAAAGCTGGATTCACTCAAATCCATGTCCTCACGTTCGCAAACGTTGGAATGCTGGTTTCGGAAAATTGATCGAAATTCGCTCTTACACCACCATCAGTGTATAAATGCTACGAAAAATGTTCCCCAAAGCGGATTTTTACAGATTTTGGATATGTTCTTCAGGAGACATTCCTCTTCAAAATGACATAAAAATCAGTTTGTCCCAATTTTTTTTCCGCGGGCGACCACTTTACTTGGTTCAACGCCTGTACTGTTGCAACGCCGTCCGTTTGTAAATACTGTCTTCCTTTGAACGAAAAATTGTTATTGTCGAAAACAGTTTCTATTAGTTCAAGACCTATCTCTGTCGGGAATAATTTATTTTCTTTGAGAGTTTTCTTGTGCTTTTTTACATGCCAATATACCTTCATCGGGTGGGACGCTTGGATATAGTTTCTTGACGTCCATACAGTACATTATTCTGTTTTCGGGGAGTGGATGGGGTATGCAATCCAGTCAGTTCAGGAAATGTGTGGTGTCGCGTATGTAGGATGGTAACGACTCAACGTGTTATTTTAATTCAGACTCCATCACTTCTGCTATTTTCTCAGTTGGGTGGTTTATTATTATTATTCTTAAAGGGGCTTCATTTTTATGCATTTTGGGGTTACCTTTTACTTTTCCAGCCTGTGGCTTCTTAGGTGTCATTTACGCTAATACTTTTTTGTCTATCAGTTTGTTTTTTTCTAGTTTTTTGGAGTTGGCTTTTAATCTTGTTTGCTATTTTCTCTCTCAGATCTACAGGTGCTTATTTGTATGTTATTTAGTCCTCCAACTCCATCAAGATCTCATTTTCATATTTACTTGGATCTAAAACGGTTATTCCAGACCCTTTATCGGCTGGTCGCACGACTATTGTATTATCATTTAACCCTTTACCCAACGCAGACGATATCAAAATTTATTATTTTAAATATCATTTTTTCAAATTTTTCAAAAAATTTCAACAAAACCATATCATGTGACCCCTCGTTGGAACGAGCTCGACGAGCTCGTTCCAACGAGGGGTCACATTATATGGTTTTGTTGAAATTTTTTGAAAAATAATATTTTTTCAAATGCTGAATTTACATATTACGCGGGCGGATGCGGGCGATTCGTTGGGTAAAGGGTTAACAACTCTTTCAGAGCTTTCTCTTCCATTTTATTATGTTGTTTTGCACGCGTATTTTTATGCCCTTCAAAATATCTTCCCGTACTATCTCTAAATAAAGGTCAAGTGCTTATCTCTACCTTCTGTAGGAGTCCACGTGTTGCGCACTCTAAATTTATCATTTATATATTGTTGTTTATTGTCTAGGAAATACCCACATGGTCGCATTCTGCACACCCATTCTTTTATCTCAACGACAAGGTTCGCAACATCCAAAGTTCTTTCCGTTGGGACAAACTTGAGAACCCTTTTAACCCTTTACCCAACGAATCTCCCGCGTCCGCCCGCGTAATATGCAAATTCAGCAGTTGAAAAAATATTAGTTTTCAAAAACATTCAACAAAACCATATCATGTGACCCCTCGTTGAAACGAGCTCGCCGAGCTCGTTCCAACGAGGGGTCACATGATATGGTTTTGTTGAAATTTTTTGAAAAATATGAAAAAATGATATTTAAAATTATAAATTTTGATATCGTCTGCGTTGGGTAAAGGGTTAAGTAATGTTTTTTGGTGTTTTGTAAGTTTCTTACCGGATAAATTAAAAACGCTATTTTGCTTATTTATTTTGGTTTCCTTGTACAGCATTTTACTCCCTATATCTACCTAAATGTTATTTTGATCATCGCTTACATTTTTAAATTCTACCGATTCGTCCTTTTTGGGGGGTTTCTCATACTTTTGTTCTGTAATCTTACATGAATAACCCCGGGGATTCAATTTTGGTTCATCCCTATGGAACACGGAAATATTTTGCGACTGCTCGTATTTGTATTTGATTATTTTAGGCTCATTTGTCTTTTTCATACTTTCAATCATTTCTGCAACCTGAAAATGAGAATCATTCAAAAAGATATAGAAATTTAATTCACTTGTACTCACCAGATGTTCCGGTTCGAATCGCACCCACCTGTAATTGTGACCACACTTACAAAATAGATGAATCCCTACTCTCAGCATATTTACCAAACCTATTACATGTATATCCTCATCTGTAGCCCAGCACCCAATGCTACCATTCGTTTTGGATCTATTTCTAATGGATACTGTTACTGGTCCATCTATATATTTAGACATTATTTTCGCGTGATGTTCCACATAGTCCATTACTCGTTTCCATATTACATGATGGTATACCTCATCGCCTTACAGATTTTCCTGGTGCATCTATAAAAACAATTCCCATCTGCCCTAACATTTTGCAATCCAAACTCTTACCTTCTCAGTTCAATGTTGTGCATCGCGATATCAGTATGGTCGGGAAGTTTCTTCTGTAATTTTATTCCTAATACTTTTAACACATTATTTATTTCCAAAAGCGATACATTCTTTCTATTTCGGTCGGCACTGTCTGAATCAACCAGTCCAGATATCTTATCTTTTGTTTTTTCAGTAAGGGCTTGGATTTTATCACCATGGTTCTTTATTATTTTCAGCGAAGCCTCTTTATCCGAGATGTTGAAACGGGAATTTATCGATTTTTTTTTAACTTCGCGAACTCATCCCTCAGAAGACCCAAAGGTTCCTCGAATTCTAATCGCGTAATATCTATCTATCTCTCTGATGTTTTATTTAAAAGGTTCTCATATTCCGATTTTCGTCTTCTGCTGACATCCGATGTCATATTCCATTTCCACATTATCTATATATTAATATCCGCAAGGTTAAACATCAGAAATTAAAACAGCCGCGGCCACATTTGCCACGTCTCCTGGTTCTAAGGTGGTTAGATCATTTGTGTATTTACAGACCAATATCTCAAAGGCCAAGGTTACGTGGGTAATGAACATTTTCATACATTTGTGACCGTTACAACAGTCTTTCTTGTAAAAAAAATATTTTAAACGGACACTAAAACATCTCCAGAGTACCCGAACTAGTGCTAATGGTGTGATAGTGTATCTATCTATTAGTGACGTCTGACTGTCTATCGTTTAGTATGTGTGTGTCTTTAGTATGTTTATTTGTATAATGTATATCAATACGATATCCCAGCAACCGTCAGTGTGATGTAGGTCACACTTCATATACAAGTTACTGCTGAATTACGGTCAGTTGTGCACCAAAAGTTCCGTAGGCGAGAAAATAAGTCACAGAGTATCTTTATGTAGCATTTGTTCTAATAAATACAAGTTAAATATCTTAACCCTTTACCTAAATTGAAAAGCAGACGACACTTGCAAAAATAATTCTTGAATAACTAATTTTTTTCATTTTTTGTCTCAAAAACATAGGTTATGACCCCTCGTTGGAACGAGCTCGACGAGCTCGTTCCAACGAGGGGTCATAACCTATGTTTTTGAGACAAAAAATGAAAAAAATAATGAAAATTAATTGGCGATTTTTGAGAATAGCGCTGGCCGGTTTTGGCCGTTACGTTAGGTAAAGGGTTAAGCAAAATTGAAACATCATCAAGTAAACAAAACCTACGGGAACTGGGTGACAAAAACGCGATAGGCATCGTATGTCTTCGTTGCAAAAAAAATGCTATACATGCGGGTTTTCCACAAGTGAGAGTTTTCCTAGTTTTGGTTCTGGAACGTCCAGCGTGATTATTAAAATATTTATGGTGAAACTGACGCTTACATAGGAGAAGAAATCGTTTAAAAATGTGAGAGGAAAGCAGTTAATTGGTACATTTAGTGAAGATCGATATTCGTAATGAGGGAGAATATTTTCAAGCTGCTTCGCGCCATGAAATAAACTTTCCTCATCACACTCGAAAATATTAACCGTGTTCGATAACCAATTAATCTGGAGTCTATGTTTTCAACAGTCAACTGATACTTACCTGCATAAGCAAGACTCATAAACATTGTTTTATTGTAGGCCGGCGCCCAGGCTGATACCACTGCAAGCATAGCGGGACCAATTCCCAACTAGAAATAGACAAGAACATCATGACATCTGAAAGCGATAAACATCTGTTTGTTTATGCATTTTCGACGTTCTTGGCTAAACGGGGAGGCTTTTGACCAAGCCTGGAAATACGCAGCCTGTCATCTGCAGAACGAAGTCCCCAGAGGGTGAATTTGGTGATGCTACCCTGCAAAGCAGGGTCGCATTACTAAATGTACCCTCCTTGAACCTCAATCTAAATCAAGGTCTCAGGCCTAAACAGAAAGCGGTACCAAGAGCATAAATTGGGGGATTCCAACCCACTCTTTTTGATAGTATAAGCAAATTCACCCTGTGGGGACCTCATTCTGCAGACGACAGATTGCTTATTTACAAGCTTGCTTTTAGCCAAGTAATACGGTATGATCTACTACGATTATTGTGTGTATTCAACGAACCCGATACAAAACAGACACTAAGAAATGGGCAAGATCCGTCACGCGTGGAGTCCCGCCTGTGTGCATGAACGTCATGTAAGAACGTATTTGATTGGTCGTTACGCACCTCATTGACATTATGACGTACATGAAATGCTTCGACGCAAATCAAAGTCAAGCAAGAAAGTAAATAGACCACTGAAGATGATATATATTTTAAAAAAATATCAACTTCATCCACATAATTCAAATCTAATCTTGGTGTAAATACAGCGCAAGACTCACGTAAAGTACTGGGAGGAGGTGCTGGAATCAACGACCCCATTTGGAGTTTTTCCGGTATTTCACGCGCGCCTTCGGCTCTCGGAAAATACAGAAAATACCTCAACTCGGGTCGTTGATTCTAGTCCCCCGTACTCCATCTTTGTTGTGTTCTGTCTTATTATTATGTTTTTTCACATGGTTGCCACAGAGCATTGCTTCTTACCCACGTCTTTGGCATTAACC
The DNA here is from genome assembly GCA_031216915.1 of Pictodentalium vernedei. NCBI lineage: Eukaryota > Metazoa > Mollusca > Scaphopoda > Dentaliida > Dentaliidae > Pictodentalium > Pictodentalium vernedei. The sequence continues at coordinate 134,760,921 of CM062292.1, read as the reverse complement.
CGTGGAGTTTATTTTAAAAAGAGGTCATAAAAACCTACACTATGAAAACAAACAAACAGAAAAGCCCTACCCTACACCCCCCCCCCCCCCCAAAAAAAAAAAAATAAAAAAAACAACAGCAAAAAAACAACAACACAAAACAAAAACAAAACAAAACCGAAAAACGAAACAACAAAATACAGACGAGCGAAAAGAAAAATAGAATAAAATAATTACTACTTATTTAGAAAACAAATATTTCTAGAGTTGTCCGAAAGTAACGTTGGATCAGATCTACGCGGTTAGAAACGTCGATGCAGGATTTTCTTTAAAACTGGAATGAACGAATCTTCATTTAGAAGTTTACAGATAAGAACGTTATGAACTCAGGCAATGGAGATTATTGCATGGAAACGGCATGGTTCTGCGGATTGCTTTTCGTAAATATGTCGATACGTTTCTTGGCACCAGAGTCACCTGCTTCCCTTAAACTATGCTGTTAATATTGTTAAAATATGGTTCATTGAAAAAATACGTGTTACAATTTAATATCTGCACAAGTCGCAAAAAACTCACAATGCAGGTCTCAAGAGATTGGTTTCAATTCAGCGGTACTCATCCTACAGGCAATTGCATGGCAAAAGTACTCATTCAAACTAAATAAGAACACTCGTCTATAAACCTTAAGGTTTTGAATTATTTTCTATTCTATTAAAGGTAATAAATGTAAAAACATTTTTAAGAACCTCTCAAAATAACAGAAGACATCAACAGAGAGTAATGAACATGGATGACAAGACAATTTTAAGTTTTGGTGTGGTTCGTCCTAAAGGACTAACTTACGGCTGTATCATCCAAGGTTGATTTAGCACCAACCTGTGTCGTTTTATATCGTCTTTGGAGTGCAACAAGGTATTGCAGATGGCGCCTTGTTGCAGCCAAGAAATAATATATGCCCATACAAAAAAAACAAAACAAAACAGAAACACTCCCAAAACAAGAGAAAGATAATCTTCAAGGTAACCTAACAAAACACGGACTTTTCTGTTATGTTCACGATAAAGACCAATTATTGTCTTGTGTTCAGTACAGATTTCACAATTATTTTTAGAATGTGTTGGGCTTGATTTTTAGTGTTAAGATATATTCATTTAGATGTAAAAAGAAGAATAGAAAGGAAAGCTTAAATTATTTATCAGTTGTTGTTCAGGAAATCTCAACATTTGGCAAACTCCCTGTTGATTTGAGACCACTTTTCAAATTTGATTTCACACGTCATGGACTACACGGACTATTGGAGATGTGGAGCAGCTCTTGTTTACTGCGATTAAAAAGTACTGCATTCCTGATAAAATAGGACACGGTAGCCAATGCCTGTGTGGAAGTCTTCTAAAATGGGCATCATAGGTATAAACCACTGCCTAAACTAAACTTAACTTCATTCCTATGTTAGATTAAACATATTTTTATTAGCGAGAGAGAGAGAGAGAGAGAGAGAGAGAGAGAGAGAGAGAGAGAGAGAGAGAGAGAGAGAGAGAGAGAGAATATTGCGGTTACGATTAGCCATTGTTCAGAAATATGTGGTCTTAAATAAATAAATAAATGAATGAATAAATAAATATTTAAATAAATAAATAAATAAATAAATAAATAAATAAATAAATAAGGGACTTCTTTGTCTCCATAAATTATGTGCTACTTCGAATAGTTTCGGGGAGGTATTCCAGATGTGAGTGTACGAATGGAAGCTCTGTTCGAAAAGCATAGGGAACAAAAATTAACGAATTACGTAAACTCTACTGGGATGTATCAGAAACGGGAGAGTTGTGGTAAGGAAGGGGAGGGGGTGGTTGTAACAGACCATAACAGACGATACAAACAGTTGGTGCACGGCGATTAACACTTTTATAGAAGTTACATAATTTCTGGATGTAATACCTGCTCCCCATGCTATTACAACCAACAACCAACAGAAGTCGATCACGTGAAATGGATCTCGCCAGTCCATAACTATTTGGGCCGTGTGGCAGTAAACATCTTCCACTCGTTTAAGTAGGTAACGTGAAACACAACTCCAGACGGAGCTGCTGTATTCTAAGTTTGGTAGTGTAAAAACATGATATTTTATTTGAAGGTTTCCTTGTAAAAATCAACTTCCTTTTTCTCAGTTGAGATAATTTTGAACAGGCATTTTATGTCGTTTTTCAAGTATTTCCTATTAAAAATCTACTTCAGTTTTCATAGTAAAGATAATCTTGAACAGATCTTTTTACACATGTTATTAACGTATTCTGTCCAAGAAATGTTTGAATGCAAAGTTAAACCCAAATGTATGTGGGAATTAAAAAAAATGGATTAACTTTTTTAGTGAAGGGATATTTCTGCTAAGTATAAATCGGAGTAAATCGGATTGGCTTTGATTTTTTCAACTAATAGGATTGGTTTTGTCTTGATTATATGAGATCCTACACTTATTAATCCATTTGCTTACTTTTTCAAGATCCAAATCATCTTTCCTTGAACACTGTTAATATCAACTGACAATTCAACCAGAGAAGTGTCATCCGTAAATAGACGAGTAATTGAATTAATTCTAACAGCAAAGTATTTGATGGATATACGTGTAACAGGAGGAGAGATAAATGCAGGAGCCGGGGTTCGAACCGTAGACCTCTAGCACAAAAAGGATCGATTTACCACGAGACTAAGAGATTCGGACCAACCAGGCTGGTTGGTAAATGGCCTTTATACTTCGACCGCTACACTACTCTCCCCTTCTTTTGAGGTTCACCACATGTGAATCTCACCCAGGTTCCTCCCTCAGAGCGGTCGAAACATACTGCTGAGGATCGGACGAACCCCCAAATGTAACAGGAGGGGGCATAAGTGCGGGAGGCGGGAATCGAACCGTCGACCTCTAGCACACAAAGCGACCGATTTACCACGAGACTAAGAGATTCGGACCAACCAGGCTGGTTGGTAAATGGCCTTTATACCTCGACCGCTACATACGGAATAGAAGCGGACACAAAACTGTCCTCTGCAGAACTCCTGTATTAACGTCTCTCCAGCTGGAGTTACATTCCTGGATCGGAGGCACGGTTATTTTGAATCGTCTTGACAACATGCAAACTTGTCATTGGGCATTGCTTGCGGATATTAAGTCATCGATTTTTTCTAGATACTGTTCCTTGGCGAATTTCTTCATGTTGTTAACCTTATTTCTAGCTGCTTTTTTTTTATTTCGCCCATCCATTGGGGTTGGTAGTTTTAGTGCTGAATTACACAGTCGATCACGACGTCGAATAGTACTTGCAGTATATCTGTCAAGTATGGTATATATGGGAGGACTAGGACCTACTAGTTTGGACCCTAGCAGCCTTTCTTGACCCCCCCCCCTCCCTAGAGGTGGAAGGAGTTCGAGGACTTCCACATCTAGGGAGGGTCCAAGCAATGCTGCTAGGGCCCAAACTAGTAGGTCCCAATCCTCCCGTACTACAGGAAGACTAACAGTCCAGCCCCAGACAAGCGCCCCCTCTGGCTTAAACCATTAAGCCCTGGACGAGCCACCAAAAGGGCGTGACTTGGACTCGATATGTCCCATTCCCAGCGGTCAAGGTAGCACCAGGCAGCTCAGGAAACATTATGAGAAGCAGCATCTGCCTCTCGCAATGTGGGAAAAGTGGCCAGAGGGGGATCAGCAATTCACTCCAGAACAGGTCTTGACTACCCTGGAGGAAATAGTTGCTCCCCTGGGGAAGCCCCTGGTGGATCTCTTGGAGCTGGTCAACGGGGAGTTCGTAGAGCTCAACAAGTTCCCGTTGACGGTTTCCCATGCTTTTGTGGATCACATGCGATCCATTGAGCGCCATCGGGAGTTACCCCCTCACACCCCACTCGACACAGCTCCAGTGTCTGGTCACCCCAGCAGGTTTGTTGCACTGGGGAGTGCTGATGTGGCTGATAGCTAAAGTAGAAAACAAAAGGGAAAATCTCAGGCAATTCCCTCTCTTGCAGCCACATCAGCCTCTTCAGCACGTACGTTGGGTGGGTGGGGGTATGTGGTGGAACCACAGAAGGCTGTGGTGATACCACCCCCTCCTGGGTTTACCTCGCTGCCTTGTAAGGGAGTGGTCACCACTTGCCCATTACCCGCCGGGTTCCCAGTTAGGCCGGCGGAGGTGGCTGCCATCCCAGCTATTCCGTCTGTCATGGAAAGCTGGGAAGAGGAGCCAATCCTTACGGGCCCATATATTTTGGATGCCACTTCCACGCCGATAGAACTCAAAAGTCTCTAGGAGCACGCCGGCTCCCATTTAGAGAGATTTTCCGGCTGAAAGCAGGTAGGCCAGTGGGGGTTCCTATTCCGGTACGTGGAGGAGTAGCTGTCTATTGCGACCCTTCCACGTACCCCTCCATTTCATAGTTAGACAGGGGAGACTCGATAGTGAAGACTGCTTCGGGATCTATCCTCGCCATATGAAAGATTACTCTCCCGTGGAGTTGGGAGAGGCAGTGGGAGTAGTTTCAACTTTACTCCCACACGCCTCTGCCTTGGGAGAGATTGGTCTAGACCGAACAGAGGGGCCTGCACTATCCAGGATCAGGTTTTTGCTCGGCTAGTCCTGCATCTGTGAGGGTTAACCTTTTCCGACATGCAATGGGGAGGTGTCCAACAAATTTCGCTGGGCAAACTAATGGTTGAGCCCGACTATCCGTACTTCTCTAGGCAGTCGGGGCTCACCATTGGTAGCCCCATGTATTTGGGAGAAGTTATTAAACACTGCCAAGCGGAACAGTGTTGGGAAGATTCCATTATTATAGAGGTGTTAACAGGGGAGCAATTGGTATCACTCCTTCCATTGGAGATGCCCTCTCCCTAATATGGATGGTTCAGGTGGGAACTTTTTCGCCAAAGAACCATTCCATCAGAGTTTAGAGAGGAGGTAACTCGTTCAGCTTTGTTGAAATCTGAGATGGGGTGCCTCAGTACATTTTGTAAAGGAAGTTGAAGGAAATTCCTTCCTATTTATATATCATTATCATCATACATGACAATTTTGAAATCAGAATCAAAATTAATATAAGCTCGGCCTTCCCCTGGTATTAACCGGTATCCAATTTGGGCTCTCCACTTCAACCCAAGGATTAAATTGGGCCGTCCATTACAAAATGTGGTTTGGGTTGGAGTAGTTGAAAAAGAAAATTTACATTTAGCCTGGGTATTCTCTTTTGGTGTTATCAGCTTAAGTAGGGGTGGGAATTCTCCATTCCCATAATATAAAAGTACGACCTTATATACAGATATGGTAATTTAAATAGGGCCCTATCTTATATAAAACTGGGGAATATGGTATATTTTGCCTGATATTCCCGGTTCTGCACCGGGAAATCGAACATATCCTCTCAGCTCGTATATTAGGACTGGTGCATCAGTTCAGATGCCGTAAAGGGGCCGTTGTTGTTTTTTTCTCCACGATCCAACGAAGTGAACAGAATCCAACAAAATGAACCAACTCCACTAATGATCGACCGCCTGAGGCAGACTATACTTGCCAATGATAGCCCACCACCACAACATGACAATCCTATAAGTAGCAGACTTTACTTGCCTGAAAATACCATCACAGAATCCTTGGGGAGAGGTAGCATCTTTGCTGAGAGGACCCCCTCTCGCTCTGGTCCTCACCCGATGGTTCAGACCAACAAACATCAAAAAGACGAGCCACAACTCCCAAGAACACCTAATCCCGGACATCTGCCGGGTACCCGACCCGTTTCCTCCCTCAACGCGCCTGTACATGTCGCTACAAAAGATTTTATACAGTTAAAGAGGGTCGAAAAGGTCTTGACCCAGAGCGTCCCTGTGCACCTTCGGCGCGCGAAACTATTTCATCTGAATCAGATGCCAAAGATTACCTGTGTGATAGACAAAAAGAAGACCGAAGTTTAAGTTAACAACGAATTATTCAGCTGCGCAACTGAATCTGTCTTCAATTATTAAACAGGTACTTATTACTGCAGAGGAAAATAGTCCACACAAGGCACAGCTTGTCACACTTCCTGGTACCTTAGGATGTGGTACACATTTTTCTGCACATTCCCAAAAGGTAGAAACAAATTTGACACAGCACCATTAATATCTACCTCTTTAGGCTCTCCCAAGTTATCTCATCAATGAGTGTATCCATTTTTATAAAATGGGCTTTTCTGTAATTCCACACCTCTCGTATGGTAAGAATTTGATTAGGTGATTAGTGTGAATGTTAGCGATATGGTCGTATACCACAAGATGATCTGAGAAAACAAGATCAATAGTACCCGAATCTTATAGTCCCCAGTATATCGATAAACCGATACACACCGGTATTCAAACCAGTATCGAATGAATACCGATGTAATGGAAAAAAATATCGGTTTACGTCATTACGCATTTAACCACAATTTAATTTTCAAAATGTCTTAAATTTTGTAACTGTAGTCCCAAACGAATAATATTATCCCTCTACCTAACGAATCGACCGCATCCGCCCCGGTAATACACAAATTGTGCAGTTGAACTAATATTATTTTTCAAAAAATTTCAACAAAACCATATCATGTTCATACCCGACTCCGAAAATGTAACCGAGTCACTAATAATTACAAAGTCAAGCAGAGATAGTGACGTATTTCCTGTTCTTATTGCTTCGGAAATGACAGTTTTCAAACAGCATAGGAGACTGCAGCGGATTGTGTTCAGTACTTGTATATTACAGTCATGATACAGCTATAGATGACAAAAGCGACCTTAACCCTTTGAAATCTGGTGGTACCTTCCATGCCAGTTCAATGGCAGCAATTAGAAGAGTCCAAATTCATTATTTGGGGTAGACCAATCAATATTTTCAACGTGCAGCCTCGGGGCTGCACGTTGAAAATATTGATTGGTCTACCCCACACATTTACCAAACAGCCATCCTATTTAATGACGTTATGACGTATCATGTTGCTGGCCGGAAAAAACGGCCGCTAGGGTTAAAGGGTTAAGCACCAATAAATATATAAATAAATCAGACTAGTAGTTTCCTTGTAATATACCAATGTTTTTTTTAACCCTTTTCCTGACATGACAGAACCACCAAACACACAGTCTTGAATAACTAAAACACTTTCATTTTCTGAATCAAAAATATACCTTATGACTTCTCAGGGACACGAGCACGTTCTCGCTAGGGGTCATAAGGTATAGTTTTGAGGCAAAATTTGAAACAAATTATAAAAGTTGGATGATGATTTATTTTGAATACTGCTAACCAGATTCCCCTTTCGTAAGATAAAGGTTTAAATATATATTTGCGTTATGCAAGTCATGCACGTTGGTATCAACAGAAAATACATGCTTAAACATTTGATATGCATCAAAGAAGGGAGAGTAAAAAAAAACACACTATGACGTACAGTCTGTGCACAATAGTTTTACTGCAGGAGATATGTAATCGAGTATTGTTTAAAAAGTTCTCTCCAAGTGAATCTTCTTAAATCAAAGGTTTGTTCAACACTGCAAGACGGACTCCATGCGGTTTTGAACGTTGAGAATGATGGGAAGCGAGGCCGACGAAGAAATGATATTGGAGATTTTCGGGTTGGATTTATATCTTCTCTCGGTGGGAACCCCAGGAAGTGAAGCTTATTTGTTTACTGTGGTAAACAAACTCTGTTTTACTGTTGAAATAGGACCCAATCACCGATGCCTGGGTAGGATGTAGCCTAATGAGCAACATGGGTATAAACGATTGCCTAAACTTGACTTTATCTCCATGTTGCATTCACAATTATCCATTGTGTGAAATATGTGTCCTTAAACATCCAGAAATAAAATAAATAAATAAATTATATTTTTTTCTTTTTTTTCTTGGAGAAAGCGTGTAAAATGTCGGTGAATTTAAAAATAAAACATCACCAAAAGCAGTAGCTACATTTTTGTTAAAGCGGTCATGAATAAACAAAAGTGTCTTCATGTTTTAATGGTCTTAAACTTTTTAAACTGTCAACCATCCCCTTGTTTTTTTTTGGTGTGGTATAATCTAGGATTCCACACAAACGAAACAAGGGGATGGGTGACAGTTGTACTTCTCTTTGTTTTCGATACTGAAACCTTCTTGTGGCGGGACAATTCTACGTGTTGATGGGACATGAGGGTACCATAAACTAGCCGGTTCTAAATAAGGTTAGACTTCACTGATAAAACATTGATAAGTGGAATGTTCTTCTTGGTTCTTTCTATTAGATAAATGGTTAGTGCGAGTTTTCAGCAAATAACCGTAACATGCTCTTTAACAGTCAATCTTTAATCCATAAAAACACTTAATATTTGACTGATGTTCCTTCACCGTGATTACTAATTAATGTGACTTTCTTATTTTTTTACTCTTTCGCCATCTCTCTCCAATATTGCATGAACCTTTAGGACTGGATGTCTGACGAAGTGCAATAGATTTTGTTTTGTTGGATTTTTTCGAATTACACCATTCGTGGATCTTGGCCAGTTTTATAATTTTTTAAACCGTTTTCTGCCACGTAGCTCGTAGTATCGTTTGCAAAAAATATTATTCCTAGCGATGATGATTTACTAATATCGTTTATGAATAACGGAAACATAACAAGGCCAGGGGAGATATTTAAAATAACCGGTTGCAATACCTTCGATGTGCGATTCCCTTGTGTGACACATAAAAAACTGATAACCATGACCGTACTTCAAAGATCTTTCCCCGACCTCGTTCTGTTTCCATTATTTATTCATAAACTATATCGGGAAATCATCAACTCTAGGAATATTATTTTTTGAAAACGATACTACGGTGCAAACTCGCTAGCTCTGCAAAAGTCCAGAAAAACAGAAAAAGCACTGCTCTTGGTTTTTATCTAACAATCATATAGAGTTTGGCCTGAAAACCACGAGAAACAGTATATATCACATAATGTGTTCCGATTCCGTATCAAAAAGACGACTCATTCTGATTCCGTATCATATAGATTCAACTTTCGGTAAACACCGCGCTGTGACATATATTGAGGATATGGAATGAGTGTTTTTCTCATATAATATTTATGAAACGAGTCTAAGAATTTTCCGTTTTGGCGAGCCTCTGGCGAGCCCAAACGGAAAATTCGGACGAGTTTCATAAATTTTATATGAGAAAAACACTCATTTCATATTATATTTATCATATGACATGCACACGCACAAATTAGCTACTTAGTATGACTTTTTAACCAATCACCTAACTTGAGTTGCAGACGGCACTTGGAAAAAACATCCTCGTATAACTAAAAAAATTCATTTTTGCTTCCAAAACATAGGTTATGACCCCTCATTGGAACGAGCTCGTCGAGCTCGTTCCAATGAGGGGTCATAACCTATGTTTTGGAAGCAAAAAGTGAAAATATAAAAAAAGATGAATGGCGTTTTTCTTGTATGTAAAAGATTAATACAATATAACCAACTCTAAATAGGACAGATAACGTAAATTCTCCCTACTGAAATTATGCAAATGTCACCCAGGTGTATTTTGTTTAGCCAATCAAATTGTCCAGTTTTGAAATTGACCAATGAAAGCTCCAACTCTAATTATGCAAATTATGAAAATGTGGCCCAGTTTTATTTTGTTCAGCCAATCAAATTGTCTAGTTTTGAAACTGACCAATGAAATTGGCGGAAGGCTTTATTTATCACTGATCAATATGAAAACAAAATATCAAATGTTTTAACGTGAACAAAACGGACGAGTCATATGATAAATCATTATATGCATTGTTATTACGCATTAAAATATGAAATTCAAAATTTTGACCAATTCCATCCCAATTTAAACTGAAAAACGGAAAAAAAGGCTTTATGTAACGGGATTGTTAGATAAATGTATTATCATGACCAAATGCATGTCCTGTAAATGGTATCAGATTCTCGGTCGTGTTTACAATCGGATCACAACTCGCCCTGACGGGCTCGCTGCGATCTGATTGTAAGCACGACCTCGAAATCTGATACAAATTACAGGACATGCACATGGTCATGATAATGTATATGTATTTCGTTTCTATGAAGTAGAAACAAAACATTTTCCTTAAACCGGTTTAGTATTGATAGTTTGATAGTCTAGCAAATCAACTATTCGTCCATGCATTCGGTACTTTGGAAAATGTTGGAAGAATGCTAACGGTGGATAGTTATTAAAGTAAGTAAGTGTACACATAAATATAAAGTAAATAATTTACCTCCAGTACACCCTGCATGAATCGCAGAATCATCACTGCAGCAGCGTGGGATCTTATTGCCAATGGTAGAATAAGAAATAATGCACCGCTAATGAATATTCCAAAAGCAACAACCCTGAAATATTATAAGTTATTGTGATAAATTGACGGTAACATGGTCTGAGGTTTGCGTCTCGGGGCGAATGTTCAACTTCGACGCGAAGCGAAGTTGAACATACGCTCTGAGCTGCAAACCTCAGACCACGTTTTCGAGAATTCATCACAATGACGCATATGTTCCAATAAAACCCTATCTATAGCTCAAAATCCACATTTTGAAATAAACATGGCAACTTTTAACGATAGTAAGTTTAGGAAATAGACCTCCCGTGTACCCCACGGCGTCACTGGACAAATAATCAAGATGAAGGTCAAGGTTGCTCCATCTTAGTTCAAATCATAAACTGATTTGTAAATTAAACAACGCTTTGTTGGGAACATCGTCTGTCGCACGTGAGGAAATCTACATAATGAAGCGGTTTGCAAGTCAATCCGTTAACGGAATAATTGCGAAACGGGCAACATGATTCTAAATATATCGCGTGCTGACGTCAAGCGGTAACAAATGCGACTGCGGCCGTAAACATAGGAAAAACTACGCGGTCTCTCGTCCAATCAGAGGGATAGGATTTTAGTTATTGGAACATAATTGTATTAATTGTAATTGTTTATTCAATATAATAAGTATTTCTTATCACTGTAAATCTATAGAGGCAGACAACAAGCCGACATAAAATTAAGTCGTGCAGCTATAATTTTAAATGGCAGCGAGATTACACGTCCACCAATCATAATTTTAATCTACTACCCCAGCACTGAAGCCCGAACAATTTAATTGATCCAATGACATACAGCGGAACGCTGCTAAGTGAATAACCTCTGTACTTAGGAATATAGTGGAATACATGTCTATATTGGGTGCACTGGGCCAAGGAAGTCCACAAACAAGAGTAATTTTGTCTTTGTCAGGGTAATTTCTTGACTCATTACACGTTTTTTTTATTCAATTAACAGGAGTTTACTCTCTGACCGAGCTAAATATGTACTGAAGGTATAGTAAATTATACCACGCTAGCTGCATATGCATATATTCAACGTTAGGCGATACAAAACAGACGTTGGAAATGTTCTAGGTTTGCCACAAGTGGAATCCGGATTACGTAAAAACGTCATATACGAAGGCATCCAATTGAACGTTACGTGTGTGAGTGACGTTATTGCGTGAATGAAATTCTTCGACACAAAAGAGTGTCAAGGAATACAGATTACTACAACAGTCATTTGATCTGTGTTGTTGTATTCCGTCGAGTTGATGACATGAGATCGGCCACGTCAAAAGAGACGCCTGCGACTGTTGCAGTAATTCGTTTATTATATGACAATTAGTATTTTAAACTGATCACAAAACATGAAAAATCAAATACAACAAGAATTATATTAGCCAAATAACAATTAACAATTTGTGGAATTAGGGAATCCAAAACGCGCAGTAATATCGAACGTTCTTGTCGAACATGAAACTTGAAGTCAAAACAATGGAGGCAAGACTTGAATTTCAATTGAAATCGCTTCCGATAACACACATTCTCCTACGTTTTGTTGGATTCTCATCTTGAAAATAGTTGTTAATTGTTATTTTGCAATTGTTCTGTACGGCATTTCCAAATAGACTTCGACTGGAATGTTTGTCAACGGAGTTTAATGAGGAGATACTCGTGTTAATGATCTGTGCTTATCTTCTGTATTTATATATAGGTCACTGGTAAAAATAGTTCGTTCACGTGCGCCTCGTTTGAGACAGGCATGATAACGATCTGGAAAACTTGACACTTTTGTTTTCCGGAGAGCTGGATTTGATGGGCAAACTACAGTGGTATTGAGAGGTTATTTGTGGAAGTTAAATAATAAAGAAAGTTATCAGACCGCCAAAGGTGATATTTGTCTTTAAAAATATCATCTTCATCCCTTTAATTCGAGTTTAATCGTGGTATAAATACAGAACACAACTCGGATATAGTGTGGGAGGCAGGACTCAACGACCCTTGGCGGACTTACACATGGCATCAATTCCAGTCCACCGTGCTTCACCCTCGTTGTGTTCTGTCTTATAGTTTTGTGTTTGGAAACTTGATTCAGTCAACATGTTTATTCAGTTAAGAGAGGGAGCGCAGTAACACATTGGTTACGGCACTGGACTTCAAACCAAAAGGTCCGCGATTCGATCCCCGTCACGGTAAGTGGTTTTTGTCCTTGGAAAACGCACGTAATCCCGATTGCCCACGTGGGGGGGGGGGGGCATGGTGGCGCGTGTATTAAGGCGCAATGCACGTTGATGGGGCACTTGTCTTCAACCAATGCTAACCCTGCTTTTGTGGAGTTGGTACGTTGCTGAATCTGACAGTTGCTCGCCGTTGCTCAGTGGTTCTCTCATGTTAAATGTTCAGTTGTATTATGCGAAAACGTTGCTGCTTGAATTTTCAGTATTTTGACGTCATTGTGCAGAGGAGTTTAAACTGTTATCAAGGCTGTACCATTAACATTGATTTAACCATTTACCTAACGAATAGGGCGTATCCGCCAGCGTAATTTTTAGACTGAGCTGTTAACAGAAATATGTTTTCAAAAAATTTCGACAAAACCATATTATGTGACTCCCCTTGTTGGAAGGAGCTCATAGCGCTCGTTCCAACAAGGTGTCACATGATATGGTGTTGTTGAATTGTTTTGCAAAAGTTCAAAAAATTAAAATAAATAGTTTGATATCGTATGCTTTAGTTAATAACTCTTCCACTGAAATTCAATAGTTTGATTTTTATTTTGATATCTCAAATCGAGGTTTAATTTTTTTGTGAGGCTAGAGTTACCTTTTTGGTGAGAACCTAGTTGCAATTACTCCACCAGGTGCCTGTGCTATCACGGCGCCAACGAAGTACATAGAGTGAAAGTACGGGATAACTTCAACACTATAAGGTAACTCAAAGGATTCTTCTCCAAAGGTCGTGCACTGAAAAATGATATAAACAATAATATAAACAATCAATTTTTATTCACGAAAAAAGTAACTTATACAAAACGAAAAAGTAAGCTGTAAAGGCATTCCACTCTTTGTGTTGCATTCCGACCGTCAAGAGCAGGAGGCAGAGGCCACCAGACGCTTTTGGGTAATATATGGTAACCAATAATGTCATCCATGCCAGGTTTCGCACTGCGCAATTATTATAAACATATATTTAACTTATGATTTCTGTGTATGTGAAACGTCGTAAGAGCTCATCTTAAATGTGAATTGATCGAATACATGGTCATGTTAGAGAAAGCTTCCTTCAGCGGGTGGGAAAAATCCATCATCCTCATCGGGTATAATGCTGAAATGCAAATTAATGCACACAAATATTCAAGTTCCGGTTAAAATTACAAAAAATCTTTCCAAAAATTGATGTGCGCGGTGACTCAGTGGAAGACTGTTGGACTTCTATACTAGAGATCCCGAGTGCGATCCCCGTCCGGGGCGATCCGCGTTGTGTCCTTGGGCAAGGCACTTTATTCCGGTTGCCTACATGAGGCACGATGGCGCCGTGTACTAAGGCGTACTGCACGTCGATGGTGCACGTCTTCAACCGCTGTAACCCTTCTTGAGCGGAGCTTGAACAGAGTTAGAATGTTGAGGAGCTGACAGTTGCTCGTCGATGCTCGGTGGTTCCCTCCGGGTACTCCGGCTTCCTCCACCCGTAAAACTGTCACGGTCACGATTTGCCATTGTGCATAAGTCTGTTAACTTAAACACCAATAAATAAATAAATATTAGTCCACAAATTGATGACCAATTTCTATTATACTTTTATACCGTTGAATTATGGAATGTCGCACACAATAATCATTAGCTTGTTTCACATGATGACAACAACATTTTCGCAGTTTGGTGTTAATCAGTTCTTGATATAAATGTGCATCAAGCGATTCACCATATTATTAGTTACACAGTTTGTTGGTGGTCTAATATGGTATATATGGTGTCAGTTAATTTTATATTGGACGAGCGAGTAGCTAGTCCAATATGAAATTAACTGACACCATATATACCATATAAGGCCACCAACAAACTGTGTAACGAATATATCTTACCGACTGCTGCATCGATGCACAGAACTAATAACAACAGCGATCAAAATTGAATGAGAGAATTCTCACTATGTGTTCACGTGTCTTTGCCTTGTTACAATTTATGGGAGAGTGCTCTCCCATAAACTGTAACAAGGCAAATTCATACATACCAAACAGTTTCATTTCGAAGGTAACATGACACACATCCAGAGAATATGTAGCATTTTAAGTTGCCTAACCTGCACTTCAGACTAAATATGGGCTACCAACACTCAGTCTTTCAACTTGGAGCGTTTATATTTTGAATAATCAATTAACAAAAGGGGGATTACCCACAGCTGTCAGCGTATATTGATGTTGACAGGCAATATATGGTTTGATATGCAGTATGCATGTGACGTCTTTGAACCAATGAAATTCCAAGATACTTGTAGGAGGTAAGATATAATGTAATTTGGTCCTTAGCTCAATAACATATTTGTTAAGTCGTACAAGCCTTCGAAATAAAAGTGAATCCATTGAACACCCTATACTGCTCAAAACTTAAGATCTGATCTGTTGTCAAGTGGCATCTGCCTATTCATGTAGACGACACTTGACGAAAAACAACTGTTTAGATTTTACGAGCCTCTCGTTCACTATTCGAGAGAGTCAGCGCCAGAACTCGACTTCAGGTTTCAGAGGTTAAACGATGTTTCTATTCACAACAAATGCGCGTTTGGAATTCAAAATCCATATCACCTTTACCCCTTAACACACCGCACACGATATCAAGAATTATTGTAGAAATTATTGTTTTTTTCAGTTTTAAAAGGCAATTTCAACACAACCACATCATGTGATCCCTCATTGGAACGAGTTTGACGAGCCCGTTCCAATGATGGGTCACATGATAAGTTTTCTTTGAATTTTTCTTTTAAAACGTATTGCTGTGGTTTCAAACATAATCACTGAAAAAGTGGTGGCCACCTGTCTGTACATGTATGGCTTATCACAATAGGTTCAAACACATGCCAAACATTACTCATTGGAATACAGACCGTGAGTTAATTCCAAAGTCAGAATAATACAAAAACTGGCCCTGTACTGAGCACACATATAATGATCTTATCAATATTTGAGCAAAAAATAACTTGCAAAATGTAACTTTGATAGATTTACCCATACTCATTTCGAATATATTCCACGGCTGGTTCGGGCTACTCTGTGGTGTTTGCCCTTCCCATTCGTATCATCGATGAAAAAATCATGTAAATTTACATCTTGAAATCATTGCTCAAAAAGTCAGTTCAATTTACAGGAGGAAAATGCGACCAGATAATACTTATTTTAGTGACGGGAGATTTCCTGTCCTGGGCAAACAAAAATCGTCACTTACGTTAGGAAATAAATTTTCACTGAGCTCTGAGGTATTCTCGTTGGAAATGTGTGTCATA
Organism: Pictodentalium vernedei; assembly: GCA_031216915.1. NCBI lineage: Eukaryota > Metazoa > Mollusca > Scaphopoda > Dentaliida > Dentaliidae > Pictodentalium > Pictodentalium vernedei. The sequence goes on along the minus strand of CM062292.1, from coordinate 134,745,106 downwards.
ACTAAAGCAAAACAAGACCTTGTACCCGCTCCTATCATCAAACCAATCGATGCCCAAATCAACAGGAAATATCGCCATGGAATCGAACCGAATCTTGAAACAATCTTTGCTGAAAAGAACAACAAATAGCTGTGTACATCAATGTGAAAAAGCGTATTTTCCAACCACAAAAAGACGTTTTGATCACTAATCTCTCTGAAATAGATATCTGTTTTTACCCAATCATCGTTGTCAACAAGCGCAGCTGACCATTTTCGACACCGGAAGAGATTCACAGAAAAGGTGTGATATTGATAAATAATTTTGTGTTGGACTATCCGTGAACTAGTTGCTTTTAATTATCCGTTTCCTGGTGCTACTTTTACTAAACGAAAACAACAGACAGCTTCGAGAGCTGTCTGTTGTTTTCGTTTATTAAAGGCAACAACAGAAAACTTAAATTTTAAGCAAACTTGACCTTTTTTTCTACTGATATCATAGGCGTTTTCTCAGCAATTATTCAATTATTAATTGAACCTTCCTCGCTCGTCTAATAATTTCAAGGGAGATAACTTTATCGAAAGTCGAATTTCGTGACGACATTAGCCAGGGATGGAAAGTTGGAATTTATTATTTGGACAGTAGAGGTTGTAATAAGGGCTATCTGTCTTTGCGTTGGTTTCCAAAAGGGACTTTTTAAAATTTAAAATCAACTAACGGTCATGCTATTCATTGATCGAAGCATATACTCACATACCTCCCCACTGTTCGGTTGAATGCGATTTTCAGACAGAAACGTTAAGTCATGGAAACTGTTTTTCAATGAGCTCGGAATTGAAATACCTATCTCCAAATGAATTTCTTAAGTTGTCCAATTTATAAACATAAATGTTCAACAATCCTCAACTTTTGGTATTAATTGTTCCCGGAAGCACACCACTCTTTATTTATTATCTTTTTATTGAGGTTTAAAGACACTTTTGACAGCCAGGGTCACCTCATGTCGGATGGTTTTGCGGGTGCGGAAGCCGGAGTACACGATAAGAATCATCGAACAACGGCGAGCAACTGTCAGGCATCCCAGTGTACTAATTCCGCAAGCTGGGTTGGCATTGGTTGAAGACAAGTACAGCACGCCTTAGTATACAACGCCCCCCCCCCCCCCCCGCGTCGGCAATCGGGATTAAGTGCCTTGCCCAAGGAAACAACGCAGTTAGCCCTCGCGGGGATCGAACCGTGGACCTTTTGGTTTGAAGTCCAATGCCATAACCACCGAGCCACTGCCCCCAAGACCACGCCTTAGAATCCAAGTCAAGTTATTATTTTCACTTTTAACATTTTCAGCCTGAGAAGTCGCGTTTTCGGTCCAGAAACATGATATGTCATAATTTCATAAAAGTAGGATGAATCAAAAGTACATGTGTTGGGTAGACCAATCAATAATTTCATCGTGCAGCCCCAATTCATTGATCTGCCCCCTCCGAAATAATGAATATGGACTCTTCCAATTGCTGCCACTGAACTGACACGGAAGATACCACCAGCGTTTAAAGGGTAAACTTTTTTGCTGAGCAGAGGCATAAAATTACTGTTACAATTTCGATTTCCGTTTTATGAACATTTTTCATTTTCTTTTTATAATTTTACTATTTTTCGATGATTTGGATATTTCTTATGGAAGGGGCGAAATTCCTAACATTCATTCGCCTATTTTTGAACATTCACTCACAGATTTCTATGTTATTATTCATGATATGTACCTTAGCCCTGGAAAATAAACAAACCGAAACGTCATCACTGGTAAAAATCAAATCGAATACATGTAGGTTATTACCACCATGTTAGTTTCCCAGTTGGTGTATTGAAGTCGGGACCTCGTCTATGGGCATATACCGACGCGTCCGTCCATATGTCATTGTTCGTTAAGAGGGAACTTACCTTCTCTTTCCTCATTGATTCCATTAACAACTATCATACCACTAGTTGCTGTGTTAACGGTTTCTGCTTCTGAGGATGCGGTTGATGACTTTGTGAGTGTATTATTGTTCCATTGTGCATTAGTTAGTTGATGTCAACACCTTAATCCGAGTGGGAGAGATGACATGGGGTGTTTAGCATTCCTCGCCGTTCAAAATGTTGGGGAATGGGGAACAAGGAGAATCTTAATCACGGCGCAGGCCAAACTCGGTGGCAGAGTTGAGTTGGGACCGCACTATCATTTTCTTCCCTGCCAAGCGAACTCGAAATTGGGTCGTTCTTCGTTCGGTGTGATTCCTAATCACTTCAGGCTGCGGAATGGAAACAATGATTAAAGTAATAACGATTATTTTATTTACATTAAAAATAAACTGATTTCGATATTTAACACTTTTAACAATTTGATCTACATGGCAGAAGATTTATCACATGAGTTAAGTAGTTTCTCATCAATTTCAGTGTATCTATAGCCCTGTACAGACACTATATTATATTTTGAAAATGTCACTGTCTCGGGCTCGCAACAGGAGCTTCATACACTGAGCATTAATTTGCACGTCTGCAGCCTTGAATGTCGGAGATCCCGTCCAGCAATTGTCAACATAGTTCTCATTTGGATTCGGTTCATCCACTCGGTCGGCTAGCTTAGCAAGCTTACATTGTCCTTTGAGAGAACTCTCCTCGTATGTCACTGTCCTTTTGGAATTCTCACAGTTCATGACACTGACAGGAAAAGCAGGCATCTACGCGATCAATCTCTACCGTTCCTAAGGGTCAATACCACAATACAATGGCCTATTTTTTCTAGACAGGTGCGAGTCGATCCTCGCTAATAACATCTAAACTAAACCTTTACTTGAGTTCGTAATCTATTCTATGAATTCGTGTGAATTAGCTCTCCTACGTCCACCTAATCAGAGAATAGCAGCGTACTACGGAGCTTCGTGGATGCCCAGCAATCCTACTCGCGCTAGACCCTATTACGGCGTCTTCTAAACTGTCGAAATCCAAGACTCCCTGAACTAGCTAGTTCTCCAAACGTTATACCCCGTCCTAGGATGTTAGAAAATAATATCTCCAGATGCCTAAAATGGCACGCGACACGTCTGAAAATAAAATCAGCGTACACCAATGCATGTGTTTTCAAGCGTATCTCGAGAAATAATATACTTGATAGACGTGTCGATTGGAATCAGTTTGTAAATGTCAGTCACAGCTAGATTAATTGACCGATGATAACACGGATACATCTTTTCCTAACTGGTAATATGCCGAAGAAGTATTCCACTGAGTTTCGCCTGAGCCTAATTATATAATTAAACATGTGTGTTTATAACACAGAAAGAAGAAATGTATACCTATATCTGACCTTGAAAGTCGGGGAGGGGCTCCTTCTTTTAGACTGGCTTTGCCCTCTCAGTTGTTCATAATTTATTTGTTTTTTGTCTAGACGTTGTTACTTGTGTTGGGGGAAATACGTTCTTATTGTAAACTAAAATATGGGCATAAAAAATCTACAGCTCTTTCATGGGGCTATTGCGATATATGCGAATCATATATTTTCGATTCAAGTTGAATCGAGCCTGTTATTTGAAATTTGAATCGAACCTCAAATCGAATTCAGGCGTCTTGAAGTCCCGACCGATAAAATATTCCAACTACATCATCAAGGCATGTCTTTGTCGAAGGCATGCCTTGATGATGTAGTTGAAATATTACCAGTGAGGATTTTTGTTCAAAAGCAGAAAAGGGTGCATCTTTACTGGGCACTACACGAGTCTAGCCGCTAGCAGCCGTGGGCTGAACGTCGATATTGCTTGAGAACTTTAAATGTGCTTTCAGCAGTGGTAGTGACTAGTGAAAGTGGAATTAGAATGGGTTGGCATGGGTAAAGATGCTTTTTTATATATACTACTCAAAGTTTGCTAAGCACCAAGTACATCCAACTACCTATTTTACGTTTTAGTTGAAATATTGTAATGAAAAGTGTATATATTTTATATTTAATTACATCTTTAATGATTTAAGTACAGAAATTAAGATTTTATTTGTGTTTGACATTATTTTTTGTTTAGCTTTTGAATACGATAACCATGGAAAATGGATATTACTGGTAAAGGAGGAATTTTTTTCAATTTGCCAAAACGTTGACGTAGCGAACTGGTATGGGTTCAATATCGAGTATGAGACCCATTACTGTTAATTACAGCTTGACAACGCCTTCTCGTGCTCCTAATCAGGTTCCTGGTGGGCCTTTGTGGGATGTTGTTCCATTCTTGGACCAGCATGACACCAAGCTTCTGGAAACTTCTTGGCTGGACTGGACGAGCTGAAATTGCAAGCTGCAACTCATTCCAGACTTGTTCGATTGGATTGAGGTCAGGGGATCGTGCTGGCCAGTCCATACGCTCAATCCCCTCCCTCCGTCGGTACTCCTCGACAGCACGGGCAACATGAGGATGGGCATTATCGTCCATCGGAATGAATCTATCACCCACTGCACCTGCATACAGTCTGACGTGGACATCCAGGATCTCATCAATATACCGTTGTGCAGTCCATGTACCACGTTCAAGGACACAGAGCTCTGTACGTCCATCCCAGCTGATGCCGCCCCAGACCATGATTGACCCTCCACCATAGCGGTCATGCTCAGCAATGTTGGCTGCATATAATCGCTCTCCTGGTCTTCTTCATACCCTAGAACGCCTATCTGTGTGGTCTTGGCAGTGCCCTGACTCATCTGTAAAAAGGACAGGTCACCAATCTTCTCTGGTCCATCCAACGTGGTCCATGGACCATTAATATCGTGCCTGGCGCTGGTTCTGGGACAGCGGAATGCGAATACATAGTCCTTTCGATCGGCGACTACCTCCGTGCAACCTTGCCAGGATAGTCTGCGTCGAAACATTTACCCCGGATACATTCTGAAGGTCACTGCGAAGCTGGGTTGCTGTGGCAAAGCGGTTCCTACGGTCCTGAATGATCAAAAACCGGTCTTCAGCTGCAGATGTTGCCCTGTCTCTGCCACCATCATGCGGTCTTTCTGGTGTGCCATTCTGTTGAAATCTTGCCCAGGTTCTGGTGATCACCGTATGGTGCACACCAAGGGCTTCACCAACCTGACGATGGGTAGCCCCTTGCTCCACCATCCCTACAGGCCGCCACATTTCTGCTTCAGACAAATGTCGTCTTACATTTGCCATTGCCATATTCAATCATTTAATCACAAGGGTTTGTGTTGAAATGAAGATTGAATACCCTCCACATGTCATGTACATGTAGACAGTACACGGAAACATCATGGAAATCAAGGGGTACATGCTTTCCATGACTGTCACGAAACGTCTGCCTGTCAAGAGAGCTAATGTAAACACCGGAGACCATCTCAATACATTCCTCAATCATATCCACCAAAAATATCGCAAATATGTCACAAGCAAATTTCACAATAATGTGTCAAATATGTGGTGGTGTGCAAACTTTGAGTAGTGTATTAATATAGCAAAAATAACACTCAGTCATTATCTTCAACATTATTTATGTACACTTTCTATCTCAGCTATACGTTTTTTAAGACGACTGAGATGACTTGTACCAGGCGAAATTCCACTGAAAAGATTAGAAGGAAAACGAATCGGACAGCTGATTTCGAATCGCACAGAATACCAACTTCAGATTCGAAATCGATTCGAATCTCGAAGCTTCGCAGGGTCCAAGAAGATATATCATTTTGTGAAGATAATCGAGAGATTTAAAACAACATATCTTACCTTTGCTGTCTTTGATTTTCTCTGATATTGGTGAATATTTTCCGGCCATTACAGACGAATTAACACAAAAAAACTGGAAACGAAATTGGGATGGATTATTCCTTTAATAAATACGGAACTGTTGATGATGACTTTCAGTTGAACAATTCAACAAATCTGGACTTTTCTGCTCTTCTCAAATGGAAGTAATTAATTATGTTTCTGGCTTTCAATGAACCCTTTCCCGTGGTAATCACATTTTTCTAAAAAGAAAAAAAATATGCTAAAACGACACACTGAATAACAAGTCGGGAAGAAGAACATGTAATAACTAAATCTAGAAGTCCAATAGGCTGAACATCCCCAAGATACGAAATGGATTAAACCATTTTTGAGTAAATAGTTTTAACGAAGAAGATACTCTTCAATAACTCGGCGTCGAAAGGGACAAGCTTTCGAATAGCCCAAATCGCATTAGTATTCGGTATCATATCCTGTACGTCATGGCTTCCCCCAGGTGTCATAAGTTGCACTCATTTTAGCGATGCATTTTATGTCGGAATATTAAATGTGCAGTCCTCAAAACTGTGAATTCCAAACCAGTGTATGTTCTACTCTTATTGTTTGCGCCACCCTTTTTCAGTTTACACCATGTGCGTGTTCTAAAATCGGAGGACAATAAATTCAACAATAAACCAACCAAATCCATTAACTTTGGAAAGATCCCCCAAAAGTTGAGGTGAGGATATTATTTTCCATCCTCCAATTGGCTGCATTGTCCAGTTTATAAGTTTTTAAAATATTGTTCTCGATTTCCATCGTCTTGGTTGTTAAAGCGGAATATCCCCCAGTAGCTTCCTAAATGAGACCACACTTCGACTCATCAGTTCGCCTTCTGATACTGTTACAAGCAATTCAGTGCCGGCTTTACCAGAAGAACCAGAAGTCCATGCTATTCCAAGTCGTTCGGGTGATTCTATGACTGAACAATTAGATGTATAATAATAACAAAATAATAAAGAAGAATAATTAGATGTATAGAAAGTGACTCCGAGAGTGATATTGGGCGACGAACTGGGTAACTTTTCCGAGAAACCTTGTTGATCGATTAACCCAAGAAAGTGTTTTATTTGGATGAGTTGGCGCACTCAGTTCCAAATTCCTTGTTGTAAGTTGACATTTAAAATGTTCTAAAATCAACATTAACGATAAATATGAGAATATTCTCATTTATAGAATTATAATTATTAAATTTCGTCTGTGAATTTGAACAATTAGATGGTTAAATTATCGTGGAAAAGTGGGACTATTTTTTATGTTTGGGTGATTTGGCTAGTACAGACTTGAAAGAACGATCAGCAGCTGATCTTTGTTATTGTTTTGAAACTCACGTGTTTGTAGTCGAATTTGGGTTGAATATTACGCAGTAAAATGTCACGTGGCATATAGGAAAAGGAAAATCTATGTCATTTTAGTGAATATTGGGTATTATCTCGTGGCGTGGTCCTGGCGCTCGTGAAAAATAAAACTTTCAGATCCATACTGATGAGATAATTCCCGATATTCTCTAAAATAGCTGTATCTGTTAATAGTTTATCTTTTAGCACATTCAACGCTGGATGGTAGCGTTTCATGCAATACTGTCGACGGAGAAATGGGCGAATCGACTGTGCATTTATAGGGATGTCTGGAGCTGTAGGATTGAATTATTTCCAAACCTCATCATCATACCATTTTATTGTTTATTGTGCCTTCCGCTCACCAACGCTTTAATGCATGCCTACCGTTTTGAAAAGGTTAAAGTTTACAATAGAGACATTTCGCACAATGAACGACGCAAGATACAAAATACGAATGGGGTACTACGTCACTGGAATTTGAGTTATTCCTACCAGCTGTCGTGTTCCCCTATCCGTTGTTACGATTACAATTTCTCATTAAAACGAACAGGTATATCGTATGGCAAAACGTTTGAGAGCGTTTCTCTGCCAGCTAATATGGGAGTTCACTCTAGGATTATGTCCTTAAACTGTAATTGCCACGTGGCCTAAATTTCCATCTCTTACTGGGCAATGAAATCACTCGTCGCCGCGCAACACGAGAAAATTGCGAAACACAAACTGACTCGTAGTCGTCAATTCTGCGAAAAGGTTTTCTGATCGACCGACGAATTCACGACTACTATTTGCCATTTCTATTTTTTTATCAGTCGTCGTTCATTATGAGAAAGGGGCCTAATGTTCAGCCCAATCGATGCTGTTGTAACACTAATCATTCCCCTAGCAACAGTCCAACTTCCTTTATTTTCATTTATTATCATCATTATCATTGTTTATTGTGCCTACCGCTCGCCAACGTTTTAATGCATGCATGCCGATTTAAAAAGGTTAAGTTTAAAATAGAGACTTTTCGCACAATGAACGACGAATGATGAAAAATACGAATGGAGTACTACTTCACTGGAATTTGTGTTCTTCCTATCAGCTGTCGTTTTCCCTTATCCAGTTGTTACGATTACGATTTCTCATTAAAACACGCAGGTATATCGCATTGCAAAACGTTTGAGAGCGTTTCTCCTTCACTTAATGTGAGTGTTCACTCTAGGATTATGTCCTTAAACTGTGATCTAAATTTCCACCTCTTACTGGGCATTCAAATCATTCGTGGCCGCGCAACACGAGACAGTTGCGAAACACAAAGGGACTCGTAGTCGTCAATTCTGCGAAAAAGCTCCTATTTACCATTAGTATTTTTTGTCAGTCGTCGTTCATTATGTGAAAGGTATCCAATGTTCAGCTCTATCGATGCTGTTGTAACACTAATCCTGCCTCTAGTAACAGCCCAACGTCCATTCTAAATGCGTCCGCCCATCGCTGAGGATTCCAATTCTTTCGGTTTCGATATTCAATTTTATCGCAACGATAATCGGTAAGAAATAGTTCTGAATTGTTTATAGCTGACATATGCTACACCCACCGCCGTTATTGATTGGGGATGCTGGACATTTCAAGATAATAGTTTCCACAATATACTCAGACAACTTTAGAAAACAAGATGTTCATGACACGAAAATAAAAAAAAACGTCTCAACCATTATCTTGTAGCCAGTAAGTGTAACGAAGATTTTACTCCCACCCAAGTGTTTTCCTCCTCCCGCCCCTAATATAGAATTTTTGAATGATATAATCCTTCAGAACAATTAGAATACAGAATAAATAAGCCAGTTTGCACTTTCGACTGTGTAAATCCGGAAATAAAAGTAAATGGGATAAACAAATCCACATGTAGGCGCATAACGTGTTCAAGTGACATTGCTCGTTCCTGTAGACAGTTACAATATATAGCTGTTTTGTAGAAATATATCCCCAGCTGGCGTCCCGTTGCATTCCGATGATTTTATACCTTTTCCCAATTCATTTATTTTCCCAATTCATTTATTCAGTCTTTGTTTCTATAGCTATATAGTAATTATTTTGGTACACTGAACACCACAAACGAAAACCATGCTTTTTTCTTTGTGCATTCCAAAACTGTTCAAATGGAACATATCTGTTGAACATTTCGGAATACGAGTTATGCAGCATTCACAACACCAACATAAGGACTGCTCACCACTATTTGTCCTATTCCCATCCCCAACAGATAAAAGTGATCCACAAATTTAGTTTGACTTGTAAAGATACAGGGTACAATACTGAAATTAGCAGAATTAATTTACAGTATAACAATTGGGTTTTCTTCCTTAATTTATCCAACAAGGCCCTGATACCATTCTTCGACAAGCCTGCTGTGAGAGCTTTCCAGAAAATGGTGTCAATTCCATTGTTCAATGATGGTTGGTCAGATTACATCATTCAGCTTGGGCAGAAAATAGTTTTGTTGTTACCATTCAACTAATTTAACACTGTACTACAACTGTAGTTATCATACATATTATTTCTGTTTGCACTGTACTAACCATTACATTCACTATGGAGTGCCAACTGAAATAAGTTGTAGGATAACCACAAGAAAACATTCTGAATTTGAAGTAAAATTACACCCTTACTTCCTATGTACTTGCTATTTTAATAAGATAATTTTGCCACCAAATAGTAGAATTACATGTTTAATTCAATAACTCTCATTTGAATCAGAATATTAATCTGAAAAAAATAATTGTAACACAGATGTTCTGAAATAACCGTTTGAATGTTACTTGGATAATGGCAACAATAACTGATTTATATAACATGATGAGGGGAGGTGGGCTGGTATAATTTACTACACAGACTAACTTAAATTCTATACAGTACGTGGAGAGTGGATTGTGACTACATCACTCGCAAAGTGGGGTTATCACCCAAAGTATCACTTTCAAATTCTATACATATGGACAAAAACAAAACAGATGTAACGTTTCAGTCAATGGACCTCCGGGTTTAACACAGAGGTCCATTGGCTGGAACTTTGTTTGTGCTTGTTACGCTTTGCAACAAATTTGCAATTATTGCTTGGGTGGAAACTCCACTCTATGGGTGATTTTGTGATAATACCCTCTCCACGCACTGTAAAAGCATAAGATTTCATTTAATGGGTCTAGTGAGGCCTGGTTCATCAGTTGAAGTTTTTCTTTGACTCATAATGCCTTTACACATAGGTTAATATTCATTGTCTGGGTGGAATGGATGTTTCAGAAGCGGATCTCTCTCCCTGCACAATATTCACTGAAACCTTAAAAATATTGATGTCTTTAAAACTAATATTTTCAGTTTGTTCATTTTTTTGCATTTATCTGATTAGACAATGTATACTGCCAATATGCTAAAAGATTCTTGGTTCTTTTTTAAAGTGAATTATTATCACCAGTCTCACTTGCTGAATTTTGATGACATCTTACGTAGATAATTAAAATGCTTTACAATTTACAAATCCATTAACAAAAAATTACTGTAGTACTAAGTCGGAGAGGAAACTTGCCTAAACAACTCTTGCAATTGCATATTTTCCGTCATTGTTTGCTTCAAAAACATAGGTTATGGCACCTAAATGGAACAAGCTTATTCCAGTGAGGGTGTCTTAACCTATGTTTTTGAATAAAAAAAATAAATAAATAATTAAAATAAATAAGCCCTGGACAGATTTATGAATCATTCTCATATGCACACTAGGCCAAGACTGAATTCTCAAAATTTGACAGAAAAAAACGGTACCGGCTATGCTCCGTGATGAAGTTTATTCAGAATTTTGTGCGAGCGAATGTAAATGACTTTGATTGGAAGAGCGAAATGCACCATGGAAATAAAAGGAAGTGGGTTATTTTGGTGATTTATATGAAATAGTTGACTACATTAAACTTCGAGTTGAAAAGATCAAAGGAAAATGTCAAAATGACATAAGAAAATGAACACTTCGATACGAATAGAAAATATACATTGTTTTTGTCCAAAAAACCCGCAAATTATTTTTAATTTCAAACAGGAAAGAAAAATGTATTGTGAAAAAGAAGGCCGTTGGAGTAGTTTTACGAATTATTTTAATTAGTACCTCCAAAAGTGTAGTTATGTTATAGTGGTCGGTCGCTTAAACCTGGAGAAAAACATTGGCCAATTTCAGTGTTAGAATGTTTAAGTGTGGTCGAGGGCATCAGGGCACATCATGTATATTTAGCAAACAACAAGTTTACAGTTTATACAGACCATAAAGCGCAGGCATATTTACAAAGGGTAAATCAGTCAATAGGTAGATTATGTAGATGGTCAATACTCCTACAAGGGTGCAGATTCGAAAATAAACATCGACCTGGTAAGAAGAATACAAATACAGATGTTCTATCAAGAAGGTCTTGTGAGCCACAAAATGGAGACATGGACTTTGATATTCTTGATTGTTTCCCAAGTACCTCCGCCAACATAACAGATAAAGTACACAGACCAAGGGGTGATGCAGTACACAGAACTATAGGAAGTGTACAGGCTACATTTTTGTTTGGAATGCATGGAGAAATTTCTGAAACAGCTGTCTCAAATATAAATGGCACCTCAGACAACAATGTGGATGTGAAGGTAAACATGCATAAGATGCAAGGTGAATGTCCAGATTTTATCCCCATTGTAAAATATCTGACAACAAAGGAGCTACCAGAAGACGAAAAAGCTACAAAAAGAATCGTAATGGAAGCTGACCAATTTGTGATGCTTGATGATGTCTTGTATCACATTTTTCAACAAAGGACGAAACGGTTGCCACAAGACATGAGTTTCATAAGACAACTTGCCTTGCCTCGAATACTAAGGGACGATGTTATGAAATCCTTTCATGACAGCAAAGCTAGCGGATGTCATCTTGGTTTGGAACGAACTCATCAAGCAATGCGACTGAAGTATTATTGGCCTAAGATGTACCAAGATACGGCAGATTACATCAGATCATGTGATGCATGTCAACGAAGTAAACGGAATTTTCATGGAAAGAATGCTCCACTTACACCAATGCCAGTAGAGAATATATTTGACAGGTGACTCATCGACGTTTTGGGACCAATAACAGCAACAGCTGAAGGGCATAAATACATCTTGCTTGTGGTAGAATGTTTGTCAAAATGGTGTAAAGCATTTCCATTAAAAACTCAAGAAGCTTCAGAAATTGCCAATGTACTGTATGCTGAAATATTTTGCAGATATGGCGCACTGTACACCCTTGTATCTGACAGAGGTTCAAATTTTATGAGCAAACAAGTCCATGCTGTATGTCAGCTCTTTCAGGTGACACGCTATTTTACAAGCGCTTACCATCCACAGCCAAATTCTGCATGTGAACGATGGAACAGTACAATCGCACAGTCACTGAGAACATACGTCAACAAACAGCAAAATAATTGGCACACAATACTGACAAGTATAATGATGGCATTTAGCCCATCTACACACAATAGCGGATTCTCACCATTCAGAATATTATTTGGCCAGGAAATGAATTTGCCATTTGATACGGCTGTACTTCCACAGGACAAACTACCCGAGCGTGTTCATCAATATATAGAGGAGAAAACAGAAAAGTTAAAAATGGTACAGACAATTGCCCAGGATAATACCAAGCAGGACCAGGTTAAAAGCAAAGAGAAGTATGATAGAACCGCCAAAGAACTGTCCTTTAGAGTGTGAGATTTTGTCCTGAAACACAGTCCATTTACACATATAGGACTCTCCAGTAAATTGTACAACAAGTGGCAAGGTCCATTTTTCATCACAGCAGAAGGACCAAACAACACATATTCTCTTCGAAACTTCGAGGATAACAAGTTGGTAAAGGGTGCTTGTCATGACAATAGATTGAAGCCATATAGGGATCCGGAAGACAGGGCTCAGATTGGTGGACAAACTTCAGTTAGCAATCCACAGAGAAACGACGAACAGCAGAGAGAATTGGTCACAAATCCAACAAGGGATAATGAAAAGTTGGTCATAAATCCAACAAAGGATAATGAACAGTTGGCCACAAATTCAACAAGGTGCAGTACAAAGTTGTCACAACCCCAACAAATGGTGTCGACAAGCTGGCCACAAGCCCAGCAAAGAGCCAGGACAGTCATTCTCAACAGCCAGCACCACAGTTCTTTACTGTTGAAAAATTAATTAAAGTAAAATAGATGAATGGGAAGAAACACTTCTTGGCGAAATGAAAGGATTTGAAGGAAAAGACTTTTGAACCAGAAGAGAATGGTCCACCCTTGTTGATACGAGAATTTCTTATTAACAGAGCACAAACTAATAAAAGACGTAGACGGCCATTGAAACTCTTGAAATAGTAATTTGTGTTGTATGTACAGAACAATTATGCATTATAATAAACACAATTAAAAACAAAATTGATAGTTTGTTTTCTCCTTTTGTTTAAGTCAAGATCTTCTCGGTTCCATAACCATTTTAACAATTAACCCAGTTATTTGTTGTGATAGCATGCAATGTAGGTGTGAAAGAACTGTGTAAGATAATGTGCTTGGATAATGCAAGAATCTGTTATAGTGTGCGCCACAAACTGCCCAGGTGTTCTACGTGTTCTATTTAAATGATCAGTTCAGGTTAAAAAGTCAGTTTGTTTATATATGTCTATTTTGGTATTTTTGTAATGATTCAGTCCTGATGAATTTCTATTGCATGTATGAGTTTGTAAGTAAAATGCATCTTTGGGGGACCAAAGTTTTTCAGGATGGAGGGTATTGTTACAGGACAGAAAAAGTGTAAATTTCATATGTCTTGGTAAAATATGAACATCTGGTCTTATTTCCAATATTTTCGTAAGAATTGTATTGTATCTGAGTTATGAAGTTGTTATTGAAAGCCGTTGCAGGTTTTTGTGAATCAGTTGTTAAATAATTAATTAGTGGTTTGTTCAGTAGCATTACTATCTTACAACAGAGGACGCTGCTGGCAGTATTGACTGGATTAGCTGTTATTTTAATACATGAAAGTTTCAATGACATGTTTTAGATGGCTTAAGTTTGAACCAACAAGCTGAGTGAATAGTTACCAATTGGCGTGTTACGGGGCAACTGTTGACAACTCACACACTGAAGAAAGATATAAATTCTCACGTGACTTTGGGCAGGTACTCAGTCATGTAAGAATAAATATTCACATCGTCTTATATCTTTCTTCAGGAACGTGTTAGCTTAGATAGAATTTATATCCATATTTAAATTATTTAGCTTAAACAGCGTAAATATCGGAAAATAGTTTAATTGCAAGAAGCAGTATTTTGAAGATTACACCGTAATTTTATCTTGAGTAGTTGAAGTATGCTGTAATAATTCCTATGCTAATCTGATCGGAAAAATGTGAAGTCTATTATTTTAATTATAAAAATATACGGTATGTGGGCACAAACGGTATTGTTTCTGGTATTTTACATTCTGTTGGAGGGAGCACTTGGTTTGACCCTCCAACAGATGTAAAATGGCAGGTACTTAGGTAGCTTGTCCCTATGTGTGTTTTGCATTCGTCGGGAGCCTACATGGTACGTTCAGTGTACCTTCCACAGTAAGGCATTATTAAAACTGAGTATTTGAAAGACATGCTTTTAACCCTCTCAAGACTTCAATGTGGGTTCCAAAGATTTTATTTCATGCACTTTTAGAATAATGATAACTCTTTCCATACTCACGTTACTGCTCTAAACATCATTCAAATAAGTGGCAGAGCCAAAAATGTCAATTTCTGATTTATTTCTTGATCGAACCGTTTTAATGATGTGCACGTATATTCTTTTTCTGGTTTCTTTATTTATCTGATTCCTGTATGAATATCTTTAAATGCTGGTAACGAAAACCTATTTCTGATTTCTTTAAAAATATTTTAACCCCAAAAATAAGCCTCCATAAATTTTCTTTCTGCTTTGTTTATTTCTGATGCTTTAAGCATTTTCAAAAAGACTTTAATTTACTGGATACAGTAAATTCTGTTTGTCTAGTTCCCCTGTCTTCTGTCTTCTCTGTACTTCCTTGTCCACACGATAACTAGACAACGAATTGTCCTATCTCGCTGATTTTTGGCATACTGATAGACAGCCACAAGTTCTCGGTCACCTATGTTTTTTTTCAGATTCCTGGAGCATTAGGGGTGTCCGTATAGGGTGGTTTGAAACTTGGTCACGCTCATATCTCAGGCCTGGTATGACATATTGACCTGGGTCCAAAACCAAATGAGTCGAAACTTGAAGGAGATTCAAAATATAGGTCAAAGTCACTGAGGTCTCTCGGGGGTCACTGAGTGAATTTCTCAGAATTACTGGAAATCACACTTGTTAGCCCCCTAGAGCATTACTGAAGTTCATACATGCATTTTTTACATGAAAAAGTGGGCGCAGCCAAACATTTTGAAAGTGCGTCATGCTCATATGTCAAGCACAGTATGACGTATGGACCTGTGACCAACACCAAAAGAGTCGAAACTCAATGAAGGTTCAAAATATGGGTCAAGGTCAATAAGGTCACTTAGGGTCATTGAGTGCATTTTTCAGAATTGGTGGAAATCACATTCTTTGACCCCCAATGCATTCCAGAAGTTCATACATCCATTTTTACGTGAAAAAAAATTAAAAGTGGGTCACGCTCATATCTCAAGCATGGTATGACATATGGACGTGGGACCAACGCCAAATGAGTCGAAACTCAATGGAAGTTCGAAATATGGGTCATGGTCCCTGATGTCACCCAGGGGTCATTGAATGCATTTTTCAGAATTACTGGAAATCACATTTTTTGACCCAGTAATGTATACATGAAGTTCTTTCATGCAATTTTACACCAAAAAATGGGCGTGGCTAAATTTTTTGAAAGTGTGTCATGCTCATATCTCAAGCACGGTATGACATACGGACCTGGGAACCAGGGGTCATTGAGTGCATTTCTCAGAATTGTTGGATATCACACGTTTTGGCCTTCTAGAGCATTTCTGAAGTTCAAAAATGCATTTTTATACTAAAAAATTGGTGTGGCTAAATTTTTTGAAAGTGGGTCACGCTCATATCTCAAGCACGGTATGACATACGGACCTGGGACCAACACCAAATGAGTTGAAACTCAATGGGGTTCCAAATATGGGTAGAGGTCAGTGAGGTCAGCCATGGATCATTGAGTGCATTTTTGAGAATTGCTGGAAATTAAATGTTTTGATCTCCTAATGCATTGCCGCAGTTCATACATGTATTTTTATTCTCAAAACATTTGGCGGAGGAAGAGGGAATGTCAAGATGATAGCTACAAGTTTCGATTTTATTGTTTAAAAGTGTATATATTTTCGATAATCTTTCTCATCAGGCTATATGTAAAGGGTAAAGATAGGTATATGATGGACCCCGAAAACCAATTAGTCATTTAAACAGACCAGCAATAATTCAAGCGCTGTTAATTGAGCATGAAGTTTAATGTCCATTATTGCGCATTTGTCGAACGTCACATGGGCTATCTGATAAAGATTGAAAGAGCGACAGAGACCAATATTTTCCTGTAGTCATTATCTGTGTAATTATGGCCAGTTAATGGGTAATTGTTGTAAAACAGTACATCGCAGATGTTCTTGACACACACCCATATTACGCATCTATGTTGTCAGAAAATGTCAGGATGTACCCAAAATGCAAGACTTTCAAAGGAACTTTAAAGCAAATACTAAATTTAGATAGATCTGGTTCAAGAGAAGTGATTAAACTGACAATTATAATGTTCTGGCTATGGAAATAAAAATCGGGGGATTTCTCGAAAAAATCTTTCCAGTCTGAAGGTGTGTAAGGCTGTAGGTTGTTGCGATTAGATGAGGATGTCCCATGCTATAGATTAGAGGAGGCGGCGCATCAGTGCGGAAGTATAGGCACGTTGTGATGTAGGGGTGCCACAGAGCTCATATTTAGAATAGGAGCAGTCGCGGGCCATGTCGGTGGCCATATATGAGAATAGGATGAGAAAACACGAAGTACGAGCTCAGGGAGCTAATTTGTATTTAGGTAAACGGCATTACCTGTTCTATAAGGCAAGCCATAAATAGGCAGAGTTGGATTTGTCTGTATGAACATTATTCTGAGATAGACGTGGGGGAGAGTTTTACCCCATTGGTGGCGACTGCTTGAGTGAAAAGCGTCAGGTAAATTGACGATAAGCTAGTGGCCGTGCGACGGCAGTGGTAGAGTGACATCCCGTCACTTGTTGGAGCAAAGGCGTCCCGATAACGTGACAATACGTTAGTGGCCGTGCGACGGTAGTGAAAGGATGAAGTGAAGAGGCGACCAAGGAACAAATACCAGCGAAAAGGAGGAAAAACCAGCGACAACAGAGAATGCGGGCCCGCAAGTGACTCAAAAACTGTGTGGGAAGGGGGTGATTGACATTTTGTTTATCGTATTCATTGGATTCGATGTTAGTCACAAATTACTATATTTATTTATATACTGAGTCAAAAAAGAAAGTATAATAGCACCAAATGTGAAAAAATAGCATAAAGGATGAAATATAATAGTTCTAATATTGCATGTTTGTGGACAAGAAGTCGTGCAAAGAGTTTAATGACATGTTGTTGTTGTCCACCAAACCGTATACAATTTTGCTACGGATTTCAAAATAGCACATGCTACCCGAGAATGTCAAACTGAATGGGCGACCGAGGATTTTCTTTGTGTTATGTTGTGCTAGAGAGCCTGAGCTATTGAGAAAACACGCTAGTTTTTGTCTTCCGACATTTTAAAAAATGCCAAGGTTAACCGAAAATCAGAGGTTGCGTGCCATTGGCATGCATGAGACTGGAATACCTCCAGATGAGCTCGCTGCTGAGTTCGGAGTCACTGTGACCACTATTTACCGTCTAATTAGAAGGTATAGAACCACTGGATCTACTGCCGACCGGCCGCGTTCAGGCCGACCAGGAGTTATGACCCTTGAACCGACACATCAGGACGTCTCACGTGCGGGATCGCTTCCTTCCGGCGTTGAGGACAGTAGCAATTACTCCTGGTAGATAACAATAGAATCATTGCACAAACTGTCCGCAACAGACTCGCTGAACACGGCATCCGAAGTAGGCGTCCATACCACGGACCAATCCTTACCTAACGTCATCGTACCGTCAGAATGGAATGGGTACGTCAGCGTGTTTGCTGGACTCAGCAGCGTTGGAGCACCCTTCTTTTTAGTGATGAATCACGATTTTGTCTGCAGCGCGCTGATGGTACAGCCAGAGTGTATAGACGACGAGGAGAACAGTCTTCTGATGCATGCGTGCGGGAATGCGACCACTTCGGCGGGGGTAATTTAAAGGTTTGGGCAGGAATTTCCTTGCACCATCGAACGCAGTTGATCTTCGTGGATGGTAATCTGAATGTACAGCGATATAGGGACGAAATTCTTAACGCTGCTGTTGTCCCGTTTTTCGACGCTAACGTCGGAGTGCAGTTATTCCAGCAAGGCAATGTCCGATGTCACGTGGCGCGTATCTGTCGTGACTTTCTTCATGAACAGAGCATCGAACGTCTTCCCTGGCCCCCACTTTTGCCAGATTTGTCGCCAATCGAACATCATTGGGATCAATTGGACCGTCGGGTACGACTTCATGATCTCAGATGTTAGGCGATTTACGTAATGTTCTAAGGCAGGAGTGGAACGAAATACCACAGGGTGACACCCAGGGACTTATCAGGTCCATGCGCTGTCGATGTCTTGACATCCGGGATTCAAACGGTGGACACACTCACTATTGACTGCATGTGTGAACTTTTCATTTCACCCCATGTCTGAATTTCGACGTCCTGACGTGAGGCTGGCAACAGTAAGAACATGAAGTTATGCAAATTCATACAGCTAGACTCGAAATATGAATTTATAATAATTTGTTTGGGATTAAAGTCGATAATACTAAAAACAAAATTGCTCCTCAAAGTTTTTTTTTCTTTCTTTTTTGACTCAGTATATGTATATGTATTAAAATTGTTGTTTTCGGAGAACCCCTGTTGATTTATGCTTTTTGAAGAAAAGTTATTAACCCCTTCCGGATAAGAACCACCCCGTAAAAAGTGAAACGGGCAGGTTCGCCAGAGTGAGACATACGTTTACGCACGCATTCAGGCGACACTCCTTGAGTTTTGACTGAATACGCGGCGTGAATCTATTTCCCCCATCAACGACAAAGCCCCGTTTTCCGACAGGGAAACAAATTTTGAGAGTTGGTCACACTCACATCTCAAGCATGATATGACTTATGGACCTCGAACCAACACCAAATGAGTCAAAACATCGTGGAAATTAATAACTTGGTTTCAATTCACTGGGGTCACACTGGTCTTACTAAGTGCATCGTTCAGAATTGCTTGAAATTGCATTTTCATAAATGTATTTCTTCTCTCAAAAAAGTGAGCAGAGTAAAAAATATCCATATTTATATAACACATTTAATGCTGTGCATAGAAGTTATTTCCGGTTTCTTGAAACATTTAATTTGAATCCTGAATGAAAATCATTAAATGCTGTTTACAAAAACCTATTCCTGATTTCTTAAATGATATTGTACTCCCGAAAATAAGTCTCTATAAATTATTTTTCTATATAATTTAGTTCTGATGCTTTCACTATTTTCACACAGACTGGGAGCGCTGTGGCTCAGTCGGTAGAGATGCAGGTTGTAAGTCGAGAGCACCTCGGTTTGAATCCCACCTGCGACAACCGCGCTGTGTCCTTGGGCAAGACACTTAATCCCGACTTCCCACGTGGTGGCACGGTGGCGTTGTGTACTAAGGCGTACTGCACGTCGATGGTACACTTGTCTCAACCAGTGCTAACCCTTCTTGTGTGGACTTAGTATGTTGGGGGGGTCTGACAGTTGTTCGCCGTCGGTGGTTCTCTCTGGGTACTCCGGTTTTCTCCACCCGCGAAACTTTCTGACACGAGGTGACCCCAATCAATAATTAAATAAATTTAACACAGACTCGAATTTACTGGTCGCAATAAATTCTGTTTCTCCAGTTAGTCGGTGTGAAAGCCACACACTATAGCTTTTGTACAGTTTATTTCTTCTTCTTCTTCTTCTTCTTCTTCTTCTTCCCCAAGCAATTATGTTATTCACATTTGAGACAATGTAAACATCAGTGGAGTTAGCTGTCAAACATTAAATGCAATCTTGTTATTATAATCAGATATCAGTTTGTCGAACTGAGTTGAGAGAAACCCTTTGCTTTGCAAGGAAATAAAGTATAAATTATTCAGTTAAATGCCTTAAACTCTCTCAAAACTTCAATGTGGATTCCAAAGATTTTAATTCAGTGAGAATAATGTTAACCCTTTCCATACTCACATTACTTCTCTAAATTCAAATAAGTGGCAGTGCAAAAATAAAATGTTCATTTGTGATACCTTGATCGAACCCTTTTAATATTGTGCACATATGTGTATTGTTGTGGTTTCATGGAAAACTTTATCTGATTCTTGTTTGAATAGCTTTTTTATTTTTCTTCTTGTTCTCCTGTCTTCCTAGCATTGTTTGTCCGCACGATAACTCGAAAACGAACTGTTCTATCTCGTTGATTTTTAGCATACTGACAGAGAGTCAGAAGTTCTCGGCACCTAATATTTTTCAGATTCATAGGGCATTAGGGGTATCCGTGATGGTGTTTTGAAATTGGGCCCGGTCCATATCTCAGGCGTGTTATGACATATGGACCAGGGATCAACACCAAATGAGTCGACAATCGATGGAGGTTCAAAATGTGGGTCAAGGTCACAGAGGTCACATAGGAGTCAGTGATTGTATTTTTCAGAATTGCTGAAAATCAGTTTTTTGGACCCCCTAAAGCATTCCCAAAGTCTTTTCATGCGTTGTTACCTAAAAAGTGGGCGGGGCAAAACTTTTGAAAGTGGGTCATGCTCATATCTCAAGTATGGTATGATGAGTGGACCTGGGACTAACACAACATGAGTCGAAATTCGATGAAGGTTCAAAATATGGGTCAATGTCACTGAGGTCACCCAGGGGTCATTGAGTGCATTTTTCAGGGTTGCTGGAAATCCCATTTTTGAACCCCGGTAATGCATTCCCAAAGCTCATACATGCATTTTTACGTAAAACAGTGCGTGTGGACAAAAATTTTGAAAGTGGGGCACGCTCATATCTTAAGCATAGTATGACGAATGGACCTAGGGGCAACAACAAAGGAGTCGACACTCAATTGGGATCAAATATGGGTCAAGGCCACTGAGGTCACCTAGGGGTCATTGGGTGCATTTTTCAGAATTGTTTGAAATCACATTTTTGACCCCTAATGCATTCCCGAAGTTCATATGTGCATTTTTACACGAAAAATGTGGATGTGGTCAAATGTTTTGAAAGTGGATCGCGCTCTTATCTCAAGCAATGTATGACGTATAGACTTGGGACCAACACCAAATGAGTAGACACTCGATAGAGGTTCACAATATGGTCATGGTCACTGAGGTCATGCTTTTTAGGACTGCCATATCGTAGATTTTTATAGTAGCACGTTGTGCTATAGTACCGAGGGGCACCGGGGGTAAGTTCGATTAAATATCAGTAAATCTAATTACGCAAATAAACCCGATGATCCCTCCAAATCACCGAAACGGACTTGTATTCCCTTGTTTTATCGGCTTAGCACGTAGTGCTATACTACCGAGGCGACCCCGGGGGGTAAGTTTGATTGAACTAGAGTAGTTTTTCTGTTTCAGATTCCTCCAGAATCCTTTTTAGATCGCTATCCCATGATATTTTTCTCCAATAAAAGACACGTTCCCTTGTATTGTTATTACCCAGAATCCTCTATAGTGTTCCCTGGAAATGGAACTCTATATTTTTATAAATTCCTACTCACAATGATCTATTTTAGTAACATCCTTAAATGAACCCTTCACTGTTTATAAAATTAGTCCCTAATTTGTAGGACCTCTCTATAATTTCCATAAACAACTAAATTTTTAAGGCAGAACTATATTTTTGTAAATTCCTACGCTCAATGATCTATTTTTAGTAACATCCTTAAATGACCCCCATCACTATTTTAATAAGTTCATTAACTTTATTATTTTTAATGAGAGGATCAAGATTTCTTTTTGATCGCCAAACTAACCAATAAAATCGAAGTTAATCGACCAATCAGATTAATGTATTCCTATTGCGTTTCTTTCCCATTACTTTCTATACTTTCTATACTAATTTTCTAATTTTTCCAACTTTAACCTATAATCCTATAGGAAACAAGCACAAACCCCAACCAAGAATGAACATTTCGATAAAGAAAACGCTGTGACGTCATGACGTTTTCAAAAACGTCCGTCACGTATAAATATTTCAGTGACGTTGTGGCGTCAGCTTCATTCCATTTTCATCTCTTGATGGAAAAGGATCATCTCTGTGTACTCAGATTATTCAATGTTTTGTGTGCGTGCTATTTTTTGTGCATTCATTACTGTTAGGATTATGGAGACTTCTGGATTTCCATGCCAGGATTGTAGGAAAATATTCACGGATATCTATAACAGGAATAGACACAGGAGGGCAGCTCACGGTCACGGTAAGACATTTGACTGTAACAACTGCTACAAAAAATTTACTAGAAAAGAATATTTAGACAAAAAAAACTTGCTTAGATTTATATACATGTTTGGAATGCGGACAGGAATTTAATCAAATTTTACATTTTAATAGATATAAAAACACCGCCCCTCTCCCTGTTACCCTTCCCAAGAAACGGAATTTTGAACGAACGGCAACGACCCTGAAAAAACACGTACTGTTTTGGACATTGACGCCATTGATTTTGATCAGGACCTTTTGGTAAAAACAAATGATGAAATTTCGGAAATGTTTCGTAGGAATTGGAACACCATTTGGACCCACAACATAAAAATAGGAAAATGCAGGATATTTTTAATTATAGGCTAGACACAACAGATTTATCTACTATGAACTATGAATTAAATGAAACAATCTTTGAATCTCAGAAAAATAAATTTAAAAGTAATTTAAGCTATGGCTTCATTTTACGTAACAATGAAACAAAACTAAGATTTTATCATCCTTCACAAAATAATATATATTGATAGGCCACCCCTGATAGAAAATGCTGTAGATTTTAGGAATTTCCTTGAAGAACTTGAACAGGAAGACATTTTGGAATGGGCTAGGCAGCATAGACCCAAATCTAAATTGATTGTCCATCAATTGACCAATGTAACTTTTTATGTAAACAAGATTAAAAATCATCCAATCGGTGGGGTCCCTGAAAATCTTCCCAAGTATATTTTGGAAAATCAATCGGTTGTTGCCTGTGTGAATGATGAAGCTCGCCATTTTGTTTATGATGACCATCTCTGTTTATTCCGGTGTTGCGCCCTCTGGAGCGGTTCTACTTACCATACTTTGAATACTGCAACTCAGACCCTGTATAGTAAATACACAGAGGTACCAAAAGATAACTTTCCAGGTGTGAAATTAGATGAACTCCACAAAGTAGAAAAAGTATTTGAAGTGAATATTGAAGTATTTGAACTCTTATTGGAAGATGATGAAGTTATAGCTAAAATTGTACATAGGTCTAATAGAAATTTTGAGAATACCATGTATGTCAATTTGTATGAGAACCATTTTAGTTACATCACTGACATTAATCAATATTGTAAATCCTTTGCTTGTCGTAAATGAAGTAAATTGTGGAAAACAGGATATAGACTCAATGGACACGAACAAACTTGTACCGATGATGTGTCTTATAAGTATGTTGGTGGTATGTATCACACCCCAAGATCATTTTTGAAAAGTTACATGAAGAATGTGTTGTTATTCCAGAACACATGCGGTCATATCCCTATAGGGCTACATTTGATTTCGAATGTTATTTTGATAAAACTTCTCTCCCCACTTCGACTAATACTGGGAAGCTCAACACAAACCCCTCAGTGTTAGTGTATGTAGTAATGTCCTCGGTTTTGATAGTCCCAAATGTTTTATTACTGATGATGACACACAGATATTGGTTGAAAATATGATGAATTATTTAATGGAAATTTCTCAGTAAAGTTACTCTCTCATGAAGGATAATGCATATGGCCACCATATTATCCCTCAGGCAAATGATTCAAGATGCTTTGGCACAGGACGGTACATATGAGTCTAAGTCCCAATCAATATTGTGTTTATACTTACAGAGATGGTTATCCAAGATGAAAATTTTCTTTATTTTTTTTCTCATGGGGGTGGGTGAAAGTAATTACTTTTACATATTTGTAAATAGTTTATGGAAGGACATTTGTTATTCAACAAATATCATCCATGTTGTACACTCCTGGTGTAGGCTAAGTATAACGAATGCTCAAAAATTATGTTTTGTTCACAATGTCGATTCCTGGTATCCCTTAGGTTACCCCTATTGGAACCTGATGACACCCGATTATATTTATTTTCGCAATACTCAAAAATTTACAATATCAATTCCTGGTATCCTTTAGGTTGCCTTTTTTGGAATTGGATGATATCCAATTACATTTATTTTCACAATACTCAAACATTTATGATTAATTTATAATGTTGATTCCTGGTATCCCTTAGGTGACCCCTATTGGAACCGGATGATACCAAATTATATTTAGTTAGCAAAAAATATTTACGTTATCCCTACCAATGGAGTAATTCATGTTGTCAATTCATCATCATCATTCTCTGTTGAACAAAGAATAAATTTCCTTTTTTATCCTGTTGGGGGTGGTAATGCTCTCAAGTTATTTGATCATTATCTTCTGGTCAATGATCAATAAACTTGACCTGTCCCAAGTTCAGTACAAAATGCAGAGGGACACTTCTTTTAGGATATCAGATTGAAATAGAATAATAACATAGAAAAGAGTACGAACTGAAGGGGGTGGGAATGCACTCGAGCTGATTGACTTATCTCCATTGGACAGAGGTTTGTAGCTTGACCTGTCCCAAGTCAGTATAGAATGCAGAGGGCTATATCCTACAGTTTAAGGATCAAGATTGCAGTTTGATCGCCAAACTGACCAATCAGATCGAAGTTAATCAACCAATCAGATTAGTGTATTCCTATTGTGTTTCTTTTCCAATACTTTCTATACTAATTTACTAATTTTTACAACTTTAACCTATAATCCTATAGGAAACAAACACAAACCCCAACCAAGAATCAAAAAGTCGATAGGAATATGTTGAACTGGGGCAATGTTTTCAAACCCGTCCGTCCAAGATATATAAGATTAGACAAAGAATGGACTTGGCATCATTCACGTTCTAACCATTGACCAGAGAAGATGTTCCGACTTGGCAGCGAGCAGACTTATGCTAACGTCACCCAGTACCAGGGTGAACTGAAGATACATGTTCTACTTTGAGGGTAAAGCCCAGAAATCTTATCTAACGAAGACTGGGATTGCACAATCTTTAGAAGAATGGATTGCTCTGAAATCCCAAATAGAAGAAATAGATGCAACCATCAACACCCAACAAAACAGCTTTAACTGAAGATATTAAACCTGCAGAATATACACCTTTTAATCGATCTCAAACAAGATACTCCTGAACATATGAGATTGAGAAGTCAATTTGTTCCAAGAGAAACCCAGTAGTGTACCTCCGAAAGGTATAAAATGGGAGCAGTAAGTCTGCCTCAAGTCAGAAGTATGTCTGACCATCTCAAGCGCAACATCGCTCTTCTCAAGCTTCTTATTAAATCGAAACCCACACTCGGCAAATCAATACTAAAACATGCAGACAAAGAATTGATTACTTGCTTGTGTGACTGTGCCTCGAATATCTTGAAGGGGGCAGTACCTCTGACCAAAGCTCAGAGAACCAAACTCGTTCGTCAGGAACAAATAGTGAGGGCAGTGGCAAATAAGGGTACCTCTGACAAAAGGAAGAGACAAATCTTGCAGAAAGGGGATTCTTGGGTGCAATACTACCTCCTGTACTATTGGGTGCTGTTAAAGGTAGTTTTGGATGATGGAATATGCATCAATGGATCGAGAAATGAGAAATATTCTTGATACCCCTTTTCTTTCAGCTGATGAAAAGATGACTCAATATAATCAAATTCTACAAAGATACTTGACATTTCAACAAAAGGTAGTGGCTCCTCGACCCATTAAATTCGAACTTGAGAAAGATAATAAAGACGAAGACATTCTCGATTCTGTACCGACTATGAAGAGAAAGGCAAAGTTGTTGTTGAATCGTATTAGAAATGACCCAAATATATTTTGGAATGAGAAGGACGAACTAGTCCACAAAGATCAAACAGTGGTAGGGTCGAATGTAACAAATCTTCTAAACGATTATCTCAGAAGACGGAAATCTTTCCAGCCAAAGGGATGGGAAGTGTTGGCCGAAGCCCTGCGAGATAGTAACATACACCAAGAATTGATAGGTCATAAAGAACGTTGGGATTTTATGAAACAGGCAACGGAAGAGACAAAATCGGAAGCAAAACAACGAAAGAAAACAGAAACGCCAAAGTGGACCGAAGAAGGGTATAAATAGAGTTGACACTTGAAAGAAGGCAGTCATGAAAGCACTGTGGTATGATTCTGCAGCTCCTGGAAGTTTTGGTGGTATAGACGTTCTTCGTAGAGCATTCAAGAAAAAGATCAAACAAGTCGTGAAATGGTTAGAGACTCAAGACACATACACTCTTCACAAACCTGTTCGTCATACATTTCCTGGAAAGAGAGTGATCGTTAGTGGTATAGATGCACAATGGCAAGCTGATTTGGTGGATTTAACAAACATAAGTAAATTCAACAAAAGCATAAAGTTTTTGTTGACGTGTATAGATGTATTTAGTAAATATGCTTGGGCCATACCTCTCAAAAACAAACTTGGTGATTCCATCGTTGAAGTTTTCACTACAATTGTCAAACAAAGTCGTAAACCAATAAAATTACAAACTGATCAAGGCAAAGAATTTCTAAACACAAAATTTCAGAATTTTCTCAAAGATCACAAAGCCGATTGTTTCACTACACACAACGCGGAAACAAAATGTTCCATAGTAGAAAGATTCAATAGAACTTTGAAAATCAAAATGTGGAAATATTTTACCAAGAACGATACACTAACGTTTCCACTTCAAAACTTGGTGAAATCTTATAATCATTCTCATCATCGTAGTATCGGTATGGCCCCAATTGCCGTGAACGTTGAAAATCAAGAAGTTTGGAAAAGACTTTATGGCAAACCCATAAAACACAAGACCCCAAAGTTCAAAGTGGGAGACAGAGTGAGAATCGGTAAAGTTAACCCTTTACCTAACATGAAAAGCAGACGACACTTGCAAAAAAATTCTTGAATAACTATTTTTTTTCATTTTTTGTCTCACAAACATAGGTTATGACCCCTCGTTGGGACGAGCTCGACGAGCTCGTTCCAACGAGGGGTCATAACCTATGTTTTTGAGACAAAAAATGAAAATATTTTGAAAATTAATTGACGATTTTTGAGAATAGCGCTGGCCGGTTTTGGCCGTTACATTGGGTAAAGGGTCAAGAAAACTTTTGAGAAAGGTTATTTGCCCAATTAGACCGAAGAGTTATTCACAGTGGTAGCCATTAAGAAAGGTCATCCAGTCACATATGCCTTACAAGATGATAATGGGAAAATATTGAAAGGGACGTTCTATACTGAAGAGCTTCAGCGTGTTGCACACAAAACTATTTACAAAATCGAACACGTACTCAAGAAACGTGGTCGTGGTAAAAACAAAGAACTGTTCATAAAGTGGTTGAGATACCCCGCTTCGCTCAATTCCTGGATCAGGCAGAGTCAGCTCGCCTATAAAAGGAGTGGACCTCTGAGGTTTCTCCAAAATGGAAGAAGGATCGAAAGGATCTTGGCCTCTGTATGGAAATTTTTGGTAAAAAGTTCACAAAAAATCATTTTGTACATCATCATCATTACTAGTGTTGTTAATCCCACCCTCGATAATACAGATAACAAGATGTGGACTGCTCTCTTGAGTAGTAGCATAGGGTATTTGTTGCCTAATCCAACCATTAAGAAAAAGTAATGTTTTATTTGACTCTACCAAGTACCAGTTCCATAAACGTGTTTCCTGAAAACACGTTGACTACGTATACCACTCAGTTATCACAACCAGTGAATCTCACGGGTGAATGGGAAGTAGGTCTGGCAGAGATCCGGTATCCAAATACTTGGTTCAATATTCGTGGGGAAGAAGCTTTCGTTACAGTGTTCTGGTCTTCAAAAAAGAATTATCGTCTTACTCTGAAAGAAGGTTGAAATTCGGATCCTGCTGATGTGATACTGGCTATCAATGGTGTTAAAGAATTACTCTTGCCTCGTCACGATAAGGTAGATTTTGAACTGGTTGAAGTGACTGGTAAAGTTCGTATCACGGTACGTGATGGAGTCGTAGTCACATTGAGCCCTATTCTTCAGAATATTTTGGGATTTAATGAGTATGCTTCTAAAATCAGGGACTTACAATTCTTCCAGAGTTTCCGATGTCAACCAAGGATTTTATTCACTCCACGTGTACTGTGACTTGGTTCGTGACAAAGTCGTGGGAGATGCAAGAATACCCCTTCTTCGTATTGTACCTGTACGTGGAAAATATGGGAACATCATCTCCAAAACATTTGAGAATGTGTATAATGTACCAGTGGAACGAAAATTTCAGTGCCATCCGGGTGTATATAAGGGACGGCATCGGAACCATAGTTCCATTCGAGTTCGGGAAAGTAACAGTGACACTTCATTTCAGAATCCGTAGATCTCTTCATTTCACATAAACATGACTTACCGTTGCAAGTCCAAATTATACGTTGAAAATTACACGAAACAAGCTGGGGACGGTCTACCAGCTTTTTCTGGAGCTCAAATACAGAGAGGTTATGGTTTTGGGAAGTATATTGGGAGAACTGAAGAACATTGTGTTACCTTTATTGAAAATTACAGCCAGGACCGTGGTAAGACAGCTCGTGAAAAAAAAAGAGCGGCCTTTGCAGAAGATGTAATTGAACAGAAAATGTTTTAAAAAAAGGCTGCAATCAAGAGGGTCAAAGAGGCTGGTATGAGTGCTTGGAATGAAGTGGACGGTGGGTCGAAACCACCCGGCACGAAAGGTATAAAAAGGTCCGCACCACGCAAAACTCGCAAATCGACAACAAGAACTGTACAGACACAAGACATTCTCGGTGCATGATGTCTCTCATCAATGAACAATCTTGTGAGTGTGTCAACAGAGAACTCGACTTGTTTTCCATACCACCAACACAGACCAGTGTGGAACATGGGCAATGGTTAGAAAACGGGCGTTTGGCAAACATAGGAAACAGGGGCCCAATAGAATTCCACATTGCAGGATTAGAAGATGATTATTTGAATTTGGCACAGACATACTTGTATAATAAAGCAAAGGTTGTAGATTTCAATGTGGCAACAATTGCACCTGATGCCAATGTGGGCTCAGTAAATTTATGGATGCATTCCTTATTTAATCAAATCGATATCAGCTTGAATGAAAAACTGGTATCTCCATCCAACAACACTTGTCACTACTGAGGTTTCATGGACACTTTGTTGAGTTATGGACCAGCTGCAAAGAAGTCACAACTGACTGATGCATTATGGCACAAGGATACGGCCGGATACATGGAAGATTTGACAGAAGATAACAAGAGATTTATTCTTCGAAAGAAATTTATAGAGAAAAGTAAAATAGTGGACATGACTGGAAGATTACATTTGGATATGTTTTTTCCAAAACTCGTTAATTGCTGAATGGAGTTAACGTTCATGGTAAAATTAACAGAGCCAAATATGATTTCGCATTGATGGCCGATACCAAAACATACAAGATCAAAATTCTAGACATATCTATGTTTGTACGTAAAGAGAGACTCCAATCATTCGTGAGAATGGCTCACGAGAAAGCACTAACAAAAGCAACTGCAAACTATCCGATCGACCGTGTGGAAACCAAGGTGTTTTCAGTGCCGAAAGGAAATCTGAGCATAATACAGGGAAAATTATTTTTAGGCCAACTACCTAAACGCATCGTGGTGGGATGTGTAGACAACGATGCTTTCAATGGATTCGAACAACAAAAAGTGGCGAGATGTTATGCGACCCTGTTCCAAGGGACTGGACAAATGTTCGAGAATGAAGGAAACCCCATCAGCCGAGAAGAGTGCATAAATGGATGCACCCTATTCGTATTCGTCTTGGCTCCAGACCTATCACATGGACAACACTTCGATCTGGTGAAGAGAGGAACTTTGAGACTTGAAGGCCATTTTGAAAACCCATTACCAACCACAATCAGCGTACTGGTGTATGCAGAATTCCAGAACATCAAAGAAGTGGATAAGAATAGACAAGTAATCTTCGATTACTCAACATGAACACGTTGCAGTTAGAGAGTGCACTTCGATCAGATAGTTGTTTGAAGAGAATATGTTTGGTGTATTTACAAGAAACAGATTACCAAGAAGATTGACAGATCACAGACCAGTGGCTTTGATAGCCAACACGGATCCAGACCACAGAAAAGGAGAACATTGGATGGATCCCTTTGTGAGTCACCCCAACGCAGAGTACTTTGATGCGAATGGATTACCACCACAGCACAGACCATTCGAGAATTCGTCACGTGAGAACCATAAGGTTTTATCTTCCAGTGGAAGATAGAACCTTTTGGTTCTCACACGACGAATTTCCCGAAGAAGAATTCCAGATATTGGAAATATAATACAAAACGCCTTCAAGGACCATTACCATTGTGTGGACAATACTACCTATTTTACTTGAAACATCGCTGTCGCAGTGTACAGATGGAAACCATATTCAACATGTTTACAACTGATCTAATGGATAATGATGTGTTGGTTAATGACATCATTGAAGAAACTTGCCACTAGATGTCGCTGTATTGAAGAAAAAACTATAAAAATGGTGCACTTGGTGTTCAGCTCATTTGTGTGTCGACAGCCAAAGAAGAAGAATGTCTACAAATGTGACCGCCTTCAAACTCAACAACGATTTACAGATTCAACTGTTCAAGAACGACGTTGGGTTCCAGTTTACCACGAGAGATTGGGAACAAGTGACAAAAGCAGTGGATATTGCAAAGAAGAGGAGCCTCAAAGAGAGAAAGGAAACCAAAGAAGAATGAAGATAAAATGGACTGAAGAATGTTCACTATTCCATCTTTGATAGAGATGGCGCTGAATGATTATCAATCAATCAACCAAGAAACAAGAAACCCAAGAGACTCTGTGGAGAGAACCAGTACTGGAGCAGTTATAACGTGGAGAAGAGAAAATATGAAAGACACCAGAACAAAGACCACTAAAATACATTAAGTATGCATTGGAGGAAAATCGTCTCAAGACATTTCAATTCATGTTACCAAGTGAAAGTGTGAAAACCCTGAAGAAACTAACAAAAGCTGGATTCTTTTATTTGGGGACAGGAGACAGAACTCGTTGTTTTCATTGTGGTGTTATTCTTCGTTTCTGGGAAACAGAAGATGATGTTATAGAAGAACATCGAAAATATTATCCAGACTGCTATTACATTCATAATTTACCACCTGAATTCATGGACAATGAAAAAGTTCAAGAAGACGAAATGGCCGTGAAAGAGGAAATGGACACATCAGTTCAAGAAGAAGATTCACGGAGGACAAAATGCAGTGTGAGTTTATTAGCTGAGGCCATTTTCGCTCCGCGACCATGTAACCATTTGTGCCTATGCAAAGACTGTTGTAAACCACTGAGAAGATGTCCAATCTGCAGAAAGACTGTTTATGAATATCTGACAACCAACATACCATAGAAGATTCCATAAAAAGTTGTATTTTTGTTGTTGTTGTTGTTGTTGTTGTTGTTGTTGTTGTTGTTCAATAATGAAATTAAAATGTAAAAAACTGTGTTGTTATCAATGAGTCCAGTAGTACAATACCAGAGGTATCATCAAATTGTATCTTATAAAAGGTATCCCCAAAGGTATCCTCAAATACCGAAATGAGGCTAAGGAGGGGGGGGGGGGGGTGGTAAATTAGACCTCATACGACAAAAAGGGATTCTCTTAGCTTAACATATGGGTAGATCCTCACAGGAGTATATGGTGGGACTTAAAGTTAGTTTCGTGGCTTTCATGTACACATATGGGCCCTACTTTTATAGTTTGAATAATAGTTAGAAACTACTCTTATAAACCCAAAAGGTAGAAGCAAAGGATTCTGGTTAATTACCCTTATACAAAGAACGTGTCTTTTATTGGGGAAAAATGGGATAGCGATCCAACAAATGATTCTGGGGAATCTGAACCAGCAAAAACTACTTTAGTTCAATCGAACGTACCCCTGGGGGTCCCATCGGTACTATAGCACTATGTGCAAAGCCGATAAAATAAGGGAATACAAGTCCGTTTCGGTGATTTGGATGGATTATTGGGTTTATTTGGGTAATTATATTTACTACTATTCAATCGAACTTACCCCCGGTACCCCCTCGGTACGATAGCACTGCGTGCTACTACTAAAATCTACGGTATGGCGGTCCAAAAAAGGATTCTGAAAGAATTCGAAATAGTAAAACCTGAGGGGGGTTGCTTGTGGTAATTTTTCGAATTAAAAGAAGGTTTGGGGAAAATCCGTGCCAGAAAACTACTCCTGTTCAATCGAACTCACCCGGCGCCCCCCCCCCCCCCCCCCAGTACTATAGCACTACGTGCTACCATAGAAACCAAGATGGCGACCTCCAGTATACAAAATGGACGACGGAAACATGTATCACCCTAACAACACGCGCTGCGCATGCGCACTTGGATCACTTATCACTATGGGGATGACGCACAAGATGGCTGCTCACGCGGGTTACCATGACAACCAAACATGGCCCACTGGGTCACGTGACATGCGTCACTTCCTAGGTCCTGCACTAGTCCTTCTGAATTGGGACGGTTCATCGCTCTCCTACTACTTCCCGAAAATAAGCCTCCATAAATTATCTTTCTATATAGTTTTCTCCTGATACTTTAACCATTTTCGCACAGGCTTGAGTTTACTAAATGCAGTAAATTCTGTTCCTCTATTATTCCACCTACATTTGTAGAAGGCATGACTTGTTGAGGTTGTTGGATTTTTTTGGTCTTCTCTCCACTCGCTGTCCGCGCGATAACTGGAATACAGACTACCCTATCTCAATGTTTTTTTGTTTTACTGGTAAATCGATTGCCAATAGTACGCGGCTAAATGTGATTTTCAGGTACGTGGGGCCTTGGGGGTGGCTCTAGAGACGACAGGATGTTCACAGTTTCCACTTTTACCGGCAAATGTAATCATTTAAGCAATAGCCATTATTTAAAATGAGGGGCGGGGGGGGGGGGGGGGGGTGGCGTTCTCTTACAACAAAGCGATTAGTGATGTGACTCTTACAGAAAATAACATTATCTATTTATTTAATCTCATGTTACCATTTCATTCTCAATCCAAGTTCAATAAAGGTCCTTCACTTATCAAAGCATTTTTTAAATTTATTTATTCTCAATCATAACTTAAGATCGATGTACTTATATTTAAATGGTCTGTTTTAAACCCTCTTAATACTTAAATGTGAGTCCAAATGCTTTCATTTAACTCATGGCTGTAAAACGTTTTGTACCATTTCTGTCAAATTACCACTCTGTGCACAGAAGCCATTCTTGAGAACACACCATCTTCTTATTTCCGGAATGCCTTTTTCAGGGCCCTAGATGCCTTTTAACCCTTTACCCAACGAATCGCCCGCATCCGCCCGCGTAATATGCAAATTCAGTAGTTGAAAAAATATTATTTTTCAAAAAATTTCAACAAAACCATATCATGTGACTCCTCGTTCGAACGTGCTCGTCGAGCTCGTTCCAATCAGGGGTCACATAATATGGTTTTGTTGAATTTTTTTTTTAAATTTCAAAAAAATTGTATTTAAAATAATATATTTTGATATCGTCTGCGTTGGTTAAAGGGTTAAGACCTTTTACTTGGGGCAGTGGAGAGCGTGGTGGCTCAGTGGTTACGGCATGAGACTTCAAACCGAAAAGTCCACGGTTCGACCCTCACCAGATGTAACTTCATTGTTTCCTTGGGCAAGGAATGTTTACCATGCTTGTGCATAGTCAGTACACTGCGGAATCTGACAGTTGTTCGCCACTGCCCGGCGTTTCTCTCCTGATATTCCGGTTACCTTCACTGGTAAAACTGTAGAAAGCATTGTTAAATCTCAATCAAACAAACCGTGGTTAGGTCAATATCTCATGCACAGTATGTGACCTATAGACTTCGGACGAACACCAAACGAGTCGAAACTCACCAGAGATTCAAAATATGGGGAAAGTCGCGTAAGTTCCTCAAGGGTCATTGAGTGAAGTTTTCAGGAATGCGGGCAATCACATTTTCTGCCATCCTGATGCATTCCCGAAGTTCATACATGTATTACATCACTCAATAATATCATCATATTTTTGCAGTCAGAGCCAAAGTTATTTTCCACTTTTCGATCAAATTCTCCGATTTTTCCAATCAGCTGGGAACATTTCCCGAAATTTCGACTCGAATCTGTGACCGGTCGGGTTTTTTTTCACTTTCATCATTCATTTTTCCGATTCGGGCAAATCAGTTGGAAGGAGTAGGTATTGGCTGATGAGCTACCAATCAAAAGTCCTTGTGTGACCTGGTCAGTGCAAGGGAAAACTCATGGATCTACCTGTGAAAATGCATTTTTTGTGAATAAAATGATTAAACTTAAGCCAGAGGGAAGCCCCAGAATCAATCTCAGGGGTTCAAAAGTAAAACCTTTTCCGCGGAGGAGCCCCCCCCTCCCCCCGAGACCCCTACTATCGAGTACATATACCCTCCCTCCAAGGAGGTTGGGGGCCAACATGACCTGCCTACGACACGATGTGCTGGGACCCCAACCGCCTCGTTAGAAATCTAACTGATCACCCCTACCCCCCCCCCCCCCCCCCACACACACACACTGAAGACCCTCTAGCTACGTCCCGATCACTACTATTGAGTTCTACCTCCCGCTGTATCTGACTTATTAGCTCAGCTGACTGAAAGTCAGGATCAGCTATAATGATCACTCATCGTCCATGAACATGATGTTTGCACCTGCCCCTCCTAAACCGCTGAACCAGTTTCAGTTAAATTTGAGGTGATTGCTTGTTCTGACATCGGATTTTTTCAAATAAACTTGCCCAGGCCCATAGGGAGGGAGTATGGGAAAGTCCTCCAAATTTGTTTAAAAATTTTCTTTTTATGAACCAATGGGTACAATGACTTGATATTTGGTATGTAGTTTCCTTTTGAGATTTAGAATCAAATGTGTTCAAACGAAGTTCGTGGAGCAATATTTGCCTTTGTAATGGGAGGGGCAAGATTTTTGGCCCCGCCCAAGGTTTCCATTTTCTGAACCGATGGTCCGATTTGAACCAAATTTAGTTTGTGGTAAAATTGAGTCATAAGTACTTGACTCATGCAAAAATTTACCCGTGGAGCTAAAAATAGAAATATTTTCAAACGCTCATATTCCTCAAACCACGCGGAACAGAGAAGCATCCTTAGGACCAGTAGAATTGAATGGTAAAAAATTGCCATCGGTTGTGTGAGAGCATTCTGTAGGGGGGGGGGGGGGGGGGCATCGAAACAATGTCAACATATTTGCAAAAATTAAAAAAAAAACATTTTCTCCAGAACCACTGATCAGAAACTTTTGATATTGAAGCCCATTGGTTCATATTTGGGCTCAATACAGTAGCCTAACTTCAGGGCAATATGGGGAATAATCTTTTAAAATCTTTTTCAGAACCAGTTTTAAACATTAAAATCTTTTTATGTTTGGTATGCATAACTGTTATTAGGGTCAGATTCAAGATTGTTCAAATAAAAGCCCTCGGTTAATTTTTGGGCATCCTATGGAAGCCCGAATTTTAACTTAGTGCAATGTGGGGGATAATCTTTAAAAATCTCCTTCAGACACACCAGTCAGAATGCTTTCATATTTTGTATACATCTCTTGGGGGGGGGGGGGGGGGGGGGGAGTAGATTCAGGTTTGTTTAAATTCGGGTTCCTTGGTTAATATTTGGGCTTTCCTATGGTACCCCAAATTTTAACTAAGTGCAATAATAGGAAATTTCTTTAAAAATCTTCTTCTTCAGATATGCCCGTTAGAATGCTTTCATGTTTGGTATACAACATCTCTAAGGGCGTCAGATTCAAGTTTGTTCAAATCGGGTCATTGAGTTAATATTTGAGCTCCCTATGGTAGCCCAAATTTTAACTTAGTGCAATGTGAGGAACTTTCTGGAAGCCCGGTGGCTCAGTAGGTACAGATGCAGGCTGCAAGCCGAGAGGTCCTCGGTTCGCATCCCACCTGTGGCAACCGCGTTGTGTCCTTGAGCAAGACACTTAATTCCAATTTCCCTCGTGAGGGCACGGCGGCGTTGTGTACTACTGCACGTCGATGGTGCACTTGTCTTCAACCAATGTTAACTCTGCTTGTCTGTGGAGTTAGAATGTTGGAGAGACTGACAGTTCCTCGCCGTTGCTCGGTTGTTCTCTCCGGATACCCCAGCTTCCTCCACCTGTAAAACTGTCCGACACGAGGTGACCCTGACTGTCGAAAGTGTCGTTAAACCCCTATAAATAAATCAATAATAATGAGGAACTTTCTTTAAAAATCTTCTTCTGCAGATCCACCAGTATACAACATCTCTTGGGAAGGGGGTCTGATTCAAGTTTGTTCAAATCAAGTCCCTGGGTTAATATTTGGGCTCCCTGTGGTAGCCCGAATTTTAACGTAATGCAATATGACGAAATTTCTTTAAAAGTCTTCTTCTTCAGATCCACCAGCCAGAATCCATTTATATTAGGTATACAACATCAAGTTTGTTCAAGTCAGGTCCCTAGGTTAATATTTGGGTTCCCTGTGGTAGCCCGAATTTTAACTTAGTGCAATATGAGAACATTTCTTTAAAAAACTTCTTCTTCAGATCCATCTGTCGGAATGCTTTCATGTTTGGTATACATCATCTCTTGGGGAGTCAGATTCAGGTTTCTGTAGAGGCAGCCAAGACTTCACAAGACACTACTCCTGAGTGAACGTGTTATCGTATGATGAACGAACACAACTAAGTAGAATTCTCCAGCCCTTTAACCCTTTACTCAACGAAGACGATAGCAAAATTGGTGATTTTAAATGCTATTTTTTTTCAAAATGTTCAAACTATTGCATCGAACCCATATCATGTGACCCCTCGTTGAAACGAGGTCGTCGAGCTCATTGCGATGAGGGGTCACATGATATAGTTTTGTTGTAATTTTATGAAAATTAATATTTTTTCAACTGATAAATTTGCATATTACGCGGGCGGATGCGGCCGATTCGTTAGGTAAAGGTTTAAGGACACATTCAGAATCTACGAAGAGACTTTCAAATGAAACATTTTGCGAGAATTGCAATTTGTTTCTCATTCTTTTCAATGTGTTAATCATTTGGGAGAATCGATTCCGAATCTTCCATGAATTTTAAGCCTCATAGCACATGCAAAAAACGGGTTACCGAAAAATTGAATCTTGCAAGTTATGCATGCCATTTATATTTGGTATACAACATCTCTAGGGGAGTCAGATTCAAGTTTGTTCAAATCAGGTCCCGGGTTAATATTTGGGCTCCCTATGGTTGCCCGAAGTTTAACTTAGTGCAATATTAGAAAATTTCTTTAAAAATCTTCTTCTTCAGCTCCACCAGTCAGAATGCTTTCATATGTGGTACAAAATATCTCCAGTGGGCAGATTCAGGTTTGTTCAAATCTCCAAGGGAGCTCAAATTTTAACTTTGTGTAATTGAATAATAATCTTCAAAAATCTTTTTCTTCGGACCCACCAGTCAGAATTGTTTGATATTTGGTATACAGCATCCTTCGGGAGGTCAGATCTAAGTTTGCTCAAATCAAGTCCCTGGATTAATATTTGAGCTCCCCATTGAAACCCGAATTTTAACCTAGTCCAATATGACGAATAATCTTTAAAAATCTGCTTCTTGAGATACAATCAGAATCTTTCGATACTTTGTACACAACATCTTTTGAGGGTTCACATTCAGTTTGTTCAAATAAAGTCCCTTATTTAAGAAATTCCTTCTCCCATTATTTTTTTTTATTTTCCTTACTACATATCACATAGAGGTATATAAGGAGAGAGATTTTTGTGTCATTTTATTACCGTACCGGGTGAAATAGGTTGAGGGAAAAGCCCCCAAAGATTATAATTCCAATTTTCCACCGTTGATAATTCTAAAATTTGACACCATTTGAGAGCTTCGCGGGAAATTTGCAAAGTTTTAGATTATTAGTATTATTACCTTCTTCCAAGAAGAAGAAACACAAACGGAACAAGCGCCGTTAAACCCCTAACACTTTCCTCCTTTGACGCGCCCAGAAATGCTGCCAAAACTCATTCTACAATTAAAGAGGGTCGAAAGGGCCTTGCACCACATTGTACCTGTGCGCCTTTGGTGCGCAAAAAACATTTCATCAGCATCAAGGAAAAAAATAATTAACAAACCTTTTGTTTTGGATATCCAACAACTTATTTCAGCTGGTACTATTTATACATGTACATCCGTTTATCAAAAGGCTCCCACACTCATTTGATCATGACATCGATTGTAATGCCACGAATTAACAAGTACACCAAGACCATGCATGGAAAGTTTTCTTCCAACCTTCTGTGTTGTTGGTGATAAAACTGTGGATCAACATGACAACAAAAGTAAAATTATTGATATTTCCACACAGCAGGTGTTGTCATTTTCCTTTCATTGGAGTTTTATGTAAACCATTTTGTGATGACAAAAATAATATTTTCGTGGATCACAAATTTTAAGCACCCGCTGACATTCAATTTCTTGTCATTTCAAGTAACACTGCTTCAGAAAGGAATAACATCCCTTTCTACTTTTTAACCCACAAATTGAGAGAATATGGGAAATCTTACCACGCAGTGCGCAAAGGACTGGTAACTCGGTAATGACCATCGCTAATACCTTAAAACTCCTGTTAACCCTTTACGAACGTAACGGCCAAAACTGGCCAGCGCTATTCATAAAAATCATCATTCAATTTCCATTATTTGTTTTCAGTTCTGTCTCAAAAACATAGCTTATGACCCGACCCCCCCCCCCCCCCTCACTGGAACGAGCACGTTGAGCTCGTTTCCCGAGGAGTCATAAACTATGGTTTAGGCGCAAAAATAAAACAAGAAATAGTTATCTAATAATTTTGTTTGCAAGTGTCGTCTGCCTTTCGAGTTAGGTAAAGGGTAAATCCTCCTATCTCGCCGCTTGTTTGCATAATGATAGACAGTCATTAGTACCTGGCTACTTATGTTTTTCAGCTTCATGGGACATGGGTGGGGGGGGGGGGTGGGGGTGGGGAGAGTCCCTGGGCAAGCCTGAAAATAAGCAGACTGTGATCTGCAAAATGAGGTCCCCAGAGGGTGAATTTGGTGATGCGACTCTGCACAACAGGGTAGCATCACACAATTTACCCTCTGTGAACTTCAGTCTGAATCAAGGTCTCAAGCCAAAACAGAAAGATGTACCTAGAGGATAAATTGGCACACTGTATGGGAGAGCATCAGCCAATTCACCCTCTGGAGACCCCATTTTGCAAATGACAGGTTACTTTTTTCAGGCTTGTCCCTGGGGGTGTTTTGAAAGCGGGACACGCTCATATCTCAGGCTTGATTTGACCTGTGAACCCGGGCAACTCTGAGGTCACACAGGGGTCATTGATATGCTGGAAATCACATTTTTGACCCCCTAATGCATTCCCGAAGTGCATGCATTTCTACATTCAGAAAAGTGGTAAAAAATATTGAAAGTGGTTCACGCTCATATCTCAAGCATGGTATGGCATATGAACCTGGGACCAACACCAAGTGAGTCGAAATTCAATGGAGGTTCAAAATATATGTGAAAGTCACTGAGGTGACCCGGGGGTCATTGAATGCATTTTAAGAATTGCTGGAAATCGCATTTCATGACACTCCTAAAGCATTCCCAAAGTCAATACATGTATGTTTAGTCTAAAAAAAGTGAGCGGAGCCAAACATTTTGAAAGTGGGTCACGCTCATATCTCAAGCATGGTATGATCTTTGGACTTGGGACCAACATCCAATGAGTCGAAGCTCAATGGAGGTTCCAAATATGGGTCTAGGTCACTGAGGTCAGCCAGGGATCATTGAGAGCATTGATCAGAATTGCTGGAAATCACATTTTATAATATGATTCGTCCGTTTTGTTCACTTTAAAATATTTGATATTTTGTTTTCATATTAATCAGTGATAAATAAAGCCTTCCGTCAATTGCATTGGTCAATTTCAAAACTAGACAATTTGATTGGCTGAACAAAATAAAACTGGGCCACATTTTTATAATTTGCATAATTAAGGTTGGGAGCTTTCATTGGTCAATTTCAAAACTGGACAATTTGATTGGCTAAACAAAATACAACTGGGTCACATTTGCATAATTTCAGTATTTACGTTATCTATCCTTTTAGGGTGGGTTATATTGTATTAATCTTTTACCTACAAGACAAACGCCATTCATTTTTTTTTTTTTTTTTTTTATATTTTCAATTTTTGCTTCAAAAACATAGGTTATGACCCCTCATTGGAACGAGCTCGACGAGCTCGTTCCAATGAGGGGGTCATAACCTATGTTTTGGAAGCAAAAAAAGAAAATGTTTAGTTATACGAGGATGTTTTTTCCATGTGCCGTCTGCAACTCAAGTTAGGTGATGAGTTAAAAAGTCATACTAAGTGACTAATTTGTGCGAGTGTGTGTCATATTATAAATAGAATAAGAAATGAGTGTTTTTCTTATATAATATTCATGAAACGCGTCCGATATTATATGAGAAAAACACTCATTCCATATCCTCCTTTTATGACCCTCTAATCAATGCCGAAGTTCATACACATATCTTTATTCTAAAAGAATTGGGCAGGGGCCAAACATTTTGAAAGTTGGTCACACTCATATCTCAAGCATGATATGACATATGGACCTGGGTCAACACCAAATGAGTGGAAACTCCTTGGAAGTTAATAATTTGGGTCCAGATCACTGGTGTCACACTAAGTGTCTCGTTAAGTGCAGTTTTCAGAATTGCTTAAAATTGCATTTTATAACCCCAATGTATTTCTGAAGTTCATAAGTGTGTTTCTTCTCGCACAAAGTGGGCAGAGTAAAAAATATTCATTGCTGATTTTCTTTATAGAACACGTTTAATGCTGTGCACAGAAGTTATTTCCGGTTTCTTGAAAATATTTATCTGAATCCTGTTTGAAAATATATAAACGCTGTTTACGAGAACGTATTTCTGATTTCTTTAAAGGTATTTTACTCCCGAAAATTAGTCTCCATAAATTCTTTTTCTATATAATTTGGTTCTGATGCTTTCGCCTTTTTCAAAGAGACTCGAATTTACTGGACGTAGTAAATTCTGTTTCTCTAGTTTCCAAGTTGTTTTCGCAGACCACCTACCTATCTCTTGGGTGACCATGAACTGAATTGAATTTGGTTCGAAACATCATTACACGACGAAAAAAACCATACTTGGACCGAGTGATTATTTTTTATCACCATGCGAAATTTCATTCATGCAGAAGAAATTTCCTCACGTAGCGTTTATTAACGACTAGAAGAAGTCATTTTTAGGGGTAAATAAAATTGTTATGAGTACATTGTGCTTGTATACAATCTTTTATCGCTACTCGTCGGCAAGCACGATTCATAGCTATACGTCCCCAGAACGAGTATTGTCACGATAAAAGATTATATGCAACCACACTGTTTACATAACATATATTCAGGGGGCAGACTGGGCCAATAAATGTTACCGAGAAATGCACCGGAAGGGGCGGACACGAAGAAAATTTAGATTTTTCAGACGGAATGAACGCTGCTTCCGTGCATCTGAGCGATCAGTGACAGTCCACTTAGAGAGCATTTTTGATGGCATTTTTTGTATTATCTGCGTCGCTCATTCGGAAAAGAGGTTGCAACGGGGGGTTTGGTTCATAGGGTCGACCACAGTTCCGGCCGATGGAAGACTATTTGGATTTTTCGAATTGAAAGAATGCCGTTTCCTTGCATCTGAGCGATCAATGGCAGACTAGATTGCTGGTATATCGAAATGCCCCCATGTGGACTGCCAATAGCATTCCACAGAGAGGGCATTTCGATATACGGCCACCCTCTTCAATCCGATCCATTTCGCCTTTTAATTAATTTCACGAAGTTTCATGTACGAATAGGTATTGTGTTGCATCAATTTTGGGACCCACTGGGAAATCTCCCTTTGGGCCAAACGGTCAGTCCCCCTCTGCACCAGGCATGCCAATCGGTACCTGTAGAGGTACCGGTACCGCCGGTTCCCTCATGTTCCAACCGGTACCGTACTGAAGCTTTGTCCCGCCGGTACCGTGACAAAATTATTATTTTCAACAAACTAAATTTTGATGGGATTAAGGGGACAGTGAATCAGCGGTTTGCCAATTATCTTTCTGGTAGGTTCCAGTATGTGGTATATCAGAACACACACTCTTCTCAAGTACCAGTTACAGTCGGTGTTCCACAGGGATCGGTTTTAGTTCCACTTTTATAAGTGGTTTTAGTTCCACTTCTAGGAAACTTCTGTGCACAGCATTAAACGTGTTCTATAAAGAAAATCAGCAATGAATATTTTTTACTCTGCCCACTTTGTGCGAGAAGAAACACACTTATGAACTTCAGAAATACATTGGGGTTATAAAATGCAATTTTAAGCAATTCTGAAAACTGCACTTAACGAGACACTTAGTGTGACACCAGTGATCTGGACCCAAATTATTAACTTCCAAGAAGTTTCCACTCATTTGGTGTTGACCCAGGTCGATATGTCATATCATGCTTGAGATATGAGTGTGACCAACTTTCAAAATGTTTGGCCCCTGCCCAATTCTTTTAGAATAAAGATATGTGTATGAACTTCGGCATTGATTAGAGGGTCATAAAAGGAGAATATGGAATGAGTGTTTTTCTCATATAATATTTTTGAAACGAGTCTAAGAATTGTCCGTTTTGGCGAGCCTCTGGCGAGCCCAAACGGAAAATTCGGACGAGTTTCATGAATATTGTATGAGAAAAACACTCATTTCTTATTCTATTTATAATATGACACACACTCGCACAAATTAGTCACTTAGTATGACTTTTTAACCCATCACCTAACTTGAGTTGCAGACGGCACTTGGAAAAAACATCCTCGTATAACTAAACATTTTCATTTTTTGCTTCCAAAACATAGGTTATGACCCCTCATTGGAACGAGCTCGTCGAGCTCGTTCCAATGAGGGGTCATAACCTATGTTTTGGAAGCAAAAAGTGAAAATATAAAAATAAAAAAAAAATGAATGGCGTTTGTCTTGTAGGTAAAAGATTAATACAATATAACCCACCCAAAAAGGATAGATAACGTAAATACTGAAATTATGCAAATGTGACCCAGTTGTATTTTGTTTAGCCAATCAA
The DNA here is from genome assembly GCA_031216915.1 of Pictodentalium vernedei. Taxonomy (NCBI): domain Eukaryota; kingdom Metazoa; phylum Mollusca; class Scaphopoda; order Dentaliida; family Dentaliidae; genus Pictodentalium; species Pictodentalium vernedei. The sequence continues at coordinate 134,701,273 of CM062292.1, read as the reverse complement.
ATTGTCCAGTTTTGAAATTGACCAATGAAAGCTCCCAACCTTAATTATGCAAATTATAAAAATGTGGCCCAGTTTTATTTTGTTCAGCCAATCAAATTGTCTAGTTTTGAAACTGACCACTGCAATTGACGGAAGGCTTTATTTATCACTGATTAATATGAAAACAAAATATCAAATGTTTTAAAGTGAACAAAACGGACGAATCATATTATAAAATGTGATTTCCAGCAATTCTGGTCAATGCTCTCAATGACCCCTGGCTGACCTCAGTGACCTAGACTCATATTTGGAACCTCCATTGAGCTTCGACTCATTTGATGTTGGTCCCAAGTCCAAAGATCATACCATGCTTGAGATATGAGCGTGACCCACTTTCAAAATGTTTGGCTCCGCTCACTTTTTTAGACTAAACATACATGTATTGACTTTGGGAATGCCTTAGGAGTGTCATGAAATGCGATTTCTAGCAATTCTAAAAATGCATTCAATGACCCCCGGGTCACCTCAGTGACTTTCACATATATTTTGAACCTCCATTGAATTTCGACTCACTTGGTGTTGGTCCCAGGTTCATATGCCATACCATGCTTGAGATATGAGCGTGAACCACTTTCAATATTTTTGACCACTTTTTTGAATGTAGAAATGCATGCACATCGGGAATGCATTAGGGGGTCAAAAATGTGATTCCCAGCATATCAATGACCCCTGTGTGACCTCAGAGTTGCCTCATTGGGGTGTTGCCCGGGTACGTAACAGGCTGTCTAAAATAGGAATAATAGGCATGTTTACTTGCTCGAAAATCTTGCCAGATCCCATAGTGCCCACCATTCACTCTATAAACAAGTTGCAGCCAGTTTCTGTCCAGACATACAATTTATCAAGAAGTTGAGTTTCACACACTTACTATTATTGTATGACAACTTTAGAGTGCAATGATTTGTAATATCATCTAAGTCAAAGTGTAACTCCTCACCAGCACCTGCACCCGTTTGAATGTTTTTGTATCAGAACAGAATATTGTTGTAAGTGGGGGGAGGGGGGTGGTGGGAGCGTTTAAATAGGCTTAGCCTGTTCGCCAAACCCTATTTCATATCTGAAGGAAATAAAATTACTCTTTAAGGTGGTTGAACTTTGTCTCAGAAAGAGTTCATTCAGGCTATTTGGAGATTGGAAAGTTTTGTTGGCGTGAGTTTCGTTTGTGGATTATTATGACCGACCATTGTTTACGTTTGATTTGGGTAAATGATGAACGCAGACGATCATCTGTTGCATATAAACAAATGGAACATGGAATAAAAAGCATGATAAGGATCTCATTGTTTATTACATGTTATTTCGAAAATCATTTTAATATGATGAGATAAGTATTATTAATTATTTTTCACGTTGAACCAACATGCGCGTGCAGGGGTTCCTTTCCATTCACACTGTGCAACGAACTTTTTAAGACAGCCATTGGGGACATGGTTTAGGGCGGGTCTAAACGCGTTTGTTCGGTTCATTGTGTTATGGAAAGAATAAAAAAAAAATACTTTAGCCAGTATATATTTTTTATTCTTTCCATAACACTATGAACCGAAGGTTCAAATATTATCGAATGACGGGCGTAACTGGCCTCTGCATGCGAATCTTGACTCACTCATGATTCATAAAACATTTTGACGTCAATCATGTCTATATTATAACATTTCAAAACGAATGAATGGTTCGCAGTTTCGTCTTCTCTGAAAAAGTAATAATTTTATAATAATAACACTTTGGCCGGCTGCTCATATGTGGCGGTTCCCTGATGAAAAGTCCTTGATTAACCCTGTGCTCCAAAATGCCACCCTATTCCCACTCCTCTTCTCCTCCCAACACCCGGAAACGAACTTTCTTACCAGTCTCTCCGATAAGCATATTAACCCTCGACTTGTGTCACCCACGAACCAAAATCCTTCCTTCTCTCATTCCACTTCCCCATTAAACTCCTAGTGAATCCCTTTGAGTTGGACTGGTGTTTTGGACATTCCAATAGAAAGTGTACCAGGGTTTCCACTACTCCTAAATTACACATTTGCCAGTCATTTTCACTGTCTTTCCTAATTTTCTTCTTATCCCTTCTCGCCAATTCCAGTTACATTCCCCCATGACTCTTTCTCTGAAGATGTTTTCCCCTTGGTTTTCCCACTTCTAAGCCCTAGATCTCCACTCGATAGTTCTCTAATAACTCCCCCACTTGGCCCATCCACCCTGTCTTTGCATTTGAATTCCAAATATTCTGAAACATTATTTTGCACCAGGGTGATTTACCAAATAGGTAAAGACAACAGAGTTTCATTACGTCTATCCTGCCATTGATCCTGCCCTTTATCCTCACCCACCCAACTCACCCCTGATTGTTTCTAGTGCACTACTCGACCCTGTTATCCACCAACCAACATCGTTCTGTGGGGTTTCCAGGCTTTTTACGACCGTTATCTTTATATTTACTCCCAAATACTCACAGTCACCTGTCACTCCCACAACGTGAAGCACGCTTCTACCTTGCGGAATGCAGAAAGCACCCCACTCTCCGCCCTCGAGCAGGTTCAACCTTACAACACATGAGTACAACTTTGCTTTTGATTTCATTTATTCGAGTCTCTATTTATTCCCATATCCCCCAATAATTGTCAGCATTTTCGGCAGCTCCACATTCTGACACCAGGACAATATCATCTGCGAAAAATAACACTGGGATCTTCAGGTCCCCAACTGCTACACTTCGTCGCTATGCAAGAGTTCATCTCCTAAATCTTTGATTTACAATGCAAATGCAAAAGAGAATCGGTGAAAAGATACACCCCTGCTTTAGACCAACTCCATAGGCATGCGTTTTGTTATTTTGTTATCCAGACTAAGTTCACTTTGCAATCTTTATATCATGGTTTCAGAAATCTAACAAACTCACCTCCCAGGCCCAAGGACTCAAGCTTTCCACACACACGCTCCCCCATTGCCCGTCATAAGTCTTTCAAAATCAGCACGTGTTTTATCTACACTACACAATAGCAGTTTAGCTTTCATTTCTGTTGTATTCACGTCTACAAGGAAGAACGTTCGAGACTTAACACGGGTTCCAAAATAGTGGTGTTCACTTTCGGTGTGTGAAAAAACACACCGAATTATTTATTTATTAATTTATTTTTTATTTATTTATTTGGAGTAACTGTAGCACTATACAACATCAAAGAATGATGACGTCACGTTCATAATGTACCGTAGTACACATTAGTCATAATGGGCCCCAACAGCCCGATGTGGGTAACAGTGATATTCATTTCTATGTCCGACTGTGGGTTTGGCTTAAGTCCAAGTTTCAAATCTACATGTAAGTCAAACATGTCTGGTGGTATTGATGAGTCATTAAAGATTCGGTCAAGTCGAATGTTGACTGAGAAACATCTCTTGCGTTGATAAAAAAAATGAATGTTTATGATACTTTTCGATGCCATCGGGTGGAATATTTCGGTTGGTAGAAAGAGCGAACCGAGGTTCGCTTTCCGACCAACTGAAATATTCCTGATATTTTAATCTAAACATATGCAATGGACTATTTAAGGACTAGACTGGGGGTCCAGACCATAAAAGCGTCGAATTCCTTACATAATTGAACTGGTGGCTTGAGGGCTTGTTTGATACATCGACAAGATCAACATGGCGCTGTGTGTGAACATTGTCATTAGATTTTTATTGTTTGTTTTGGGGGGTTTTTTTTGTCTCTTAATCATAACTTATACCCAGTCGTTGGATTATGCACTCCGTCTCCGATGCAACCAAAGGCAAAAGAGGTAGTTTGGAAGAAAAGTGAAATATTGCAAATATGAAAATTTAGAGTTGTTTCGAAAACATCGATTGCTGTCAGCCTTAGTCTGAATTAAAGGAAGACTCAACTGTCTGGATAAAGTTGAATGAAGAAAGCTGTTTTTAAACATTACTCCCTTTCGTATCTGTAGCGAAACATTCATATTAAGTCACAACATCGTTTACATTTATTAAATCTTACAGTATACGCTGTGGAAACAGCACTCTTTTAGATACATAATAATAAATCTACGTTATTATACGCTAAACGATAGATTATCGAAAAAAAAAAACTCGGAAAGATAGAAAACCTATCCCCCACTATAAAGATATAGAATTTTTCACTTTCACGGTATCAATCAAAACGGCGGTTTTCAAAGCATCACTTCAATGTGAATACTAGTCAAATTATCATTGAAAATGATCAATTTGTTCTAAAAACGTATAATGAAAAGGAAATCTAGTGTTTTTGAGTGGATACCGATCATTTTCAGCAATAATTCAACACGTATTCACCTTAACTTGATGCATGAAACCCGCCAGCTGAATCAGATAGCAAGACGCTACCTGTACCGAGTATCGATCAAATCACTTCTGCGTATCAATGCGCATCAGCTGTTTTTTGTTTTCTTTCATGCATCAATTCAAGGTTTTAACGAATGGAATTATCGATAGGAATGGTAAGATTCTAAAAAAACGAATAATAAAAAGAAAATCTAGTGTTTAATAAACATTTGTCTCGGCCACTCAAATTTCGGTATCACTCAAAAACACGAGATATCCTCTATTTATTTTTAAACTTTTTCTCCAGGATCTGAGCTGGAAATCGTATTTTGAAATGGTCTGAAAATCATGGATGGGTAATAAGCAGATCCGAAGGTAAGTGGGTGGGGGGGGGGGGGGGAGGTCCCACCCTCATGATCCTATCTGTTAGAACTTTTTGTTGTCTGTTGGAAAATGTTGGTATCCTGAACGTCAGCATTTCATTTTCACTGAAAGCCGGCAATTTGAAATAAATAAAGATGACCATTTGACGAAACCACAATCCTCATTTTGCCAAGATGTCTTTACGGTTCATATATCCTTTTGATGAAAGCGCTCGTTACAGGTACAGTACTGGAGTGATCATTTTCCATGGGTGGGAAATATTTCCACGGACGCAATAAGCTTCGACTTCAAACATTAATTATAACATTAATTAAAGGAATAGCCCTCAAACATTTAATTAATGAAGCACCGGGTACAACCCGGTGCTTCATTAATTAAAATGTTGCTGATGCTGACCTTTATTACCTGGTAAGCGCCTTGGTGGACATCACTGCCCACGTGTGGATTACGATCAAACCACGACGACTGTACTGCATATGACAATCGCGTAGTAGTGTACATGGAAAAATCGTGCAGTAATTACTAAAAAGAATTACTGCTGTTAAACGAAAGGGATTCTTTAAAATAATAATAAACGAACGTCTTCGGTCTGTTTCGTTCATTATTCTTTTAACGCTTTCGGTGACGAAAGCGATTATTGTCACCTACTTTGTAATGATTATATGTACGTTCTGGTATGAGTAGATCAAACCTACCATCTTGTTAATTGTTGGAAAGGGCTCAAAGTGATAAAGGTCCTCCATATATGGCTAAAGTAGGCGTGGCAGTAAAAGGGTTAACCCTTTACCCAACGCAGACGATTTCAAAATTTATTATTTTAAATATCATTTTTTTTAATTTTTTTCAAGAATTTTCAACAAAATCATATCATGTGACCCCCTCGACGAACTCGTTCCAAAGAGGGGTCACATGATATGGTTTCGTTGACATTTTTCAAAATATAATATTTTTTCAGCTGCTGAATTTGCATATTACGCGGGCGGGTGCGGGCGATACGTTGGGAAAAGGGTTAAAGAACTATATTGAATTAGGCTTCACGTTCCTACCGATCGTCAACGTTCCCGGGACACTAGGAAAATGTTAACACTCATGTCGGAGAATCTTTAGATCCTGGCTTTAGACCTGGTTTTTAGAAGGGGGTGTTTACGTGGTAGTCCACTTGCCATTTACTACACTTCTCAGTTCGAAACGACAGTTAAATATATATAGCAATTGCCTGGTTCGTAACGTTTAATTGCAGGAAGACAATAGCTGTTCAGTAACTTTTGAGGGAGTAGGGGAGGCGTAGACCAATCAATAATTTAAAAGTGCAGACTGCACGTTGAAAATATTAATGGGTTCATCCTCAAATAATGAATATAGACAACTGAAGCAATTAAACTGACTTGAAGGATGCCATCGTTGTTTAAAGGGTTAATATTTGTTAATTATATCTGCCCGTGAAACTAATTTTCGAAAACAGTTTCGGAAAGTTTTCCTGAAAATTAATGTCGGGATAATATTATTAACAGGGGAATAAGATCTATTATTTTTCTTGCAGTGGCAATATACAACGTACTTCGACAAGTGCTGTACACGTACAACATTGGCATCTGTCAATCACCAGTCTCTACCAACAACACCACCGTTTTTACCATAAGAGAGTGGTGTTCCTCTCACACCCATTCGAAGATTGAGGTCATCTGACAATCCGGATCTATATATGTTCATTGGAGTACTATTTCCCGTTTTTGACAAATTTCTGCCGTTGTCCGTTTCGAACGGTCCCCTCGGTTGTGTGTAACCATAAGTTCCATCACGGTAGTTGGATTCGTCGTCGGAACTCCAGGGTCTCCTGGCAAAAAGAGGTGGATGCCCATTTCGACTCCGCGGACTCTCAGAAATATCCGATGATACGGTCGACGGTCTGGAAGAGTCGGATAGTGCATTTAATTTTCTTTTTCTACAACACCACCACATTCCTATTCCACTTCCTACCAGAAGTAGAGCGCCGAGGGCGCCTATCGTACCAGCGAGGAAAGCATTTATTTTATCCTTGCTATCACCGATGTCCATGAATATATCTTCGTCATCAAAATTACACTTGCATGTATTTCTCTCTGTTGAGCAGGTCTGAAGTAGATAAGCGATATAACCAGAATGAGATTAGTTTTCAACCAGTTTAACCCTTTACCTAACATGAAAAGCAGACGACACTTGCAAAACAATTCTTGAACAACTAATTCTTTTCATTTTTGTCTCAAAAACATAGGTTATGATCCCTCATTGGAACGAGCTCAACGAGCTCGTTCCAATGAGGGGTCATAACCTATGTTTTTGAGACAAAAAATGAAAAAAATAATGAAAATTCACTGGCGATTTTTTAAAATAGCGCTGGCCGGTTTTGGCCGTTACGTTGGGTAAAGGGTTAAGAATACTTTAAAAAACTGAAAATGCAAAAAGTGAGGAGAGACCATGGGCAGACAGACGGTTGGACGGACGGACGGATGGAAGAACGGACGAACGAACGATACATTGTGTTACTATTGCACTGTGTGACCCTTTTGTAGAGTCATTGTGGGAATTAAAAACGTGTTTTATGATACATTGTGTGTTTTCTTTCGTGCTATGCAATTTTGTATGTTCAATAAAACGTTCTGACGACCGATACATTATGTATTTGAAAGTATACACTTTAAATTTTGTGTGTTTATACAAAGCAAATAATTTACAGTGGTGTACATTTATTTATTTTGGTCTAGAGTCATGTTCAGCATTTATAATTTCTATAAATAGATTTCGAGTTGACAAACTTAATACAAATACACACGATATTTCGAAAGATTATATTGTTTCTGTGGCGCGTCACACCTTATCAGTAATAAACTTCCGTCTGCGTAGATATGTAAATATTTAAATAGCTGTTTTAGTGGAAATTGCTCTAAAATGATGTAAAAACTCAAAAGAGTGCCGACCATCGTGTCGTCGCACATATTTCTTGGAAGCACTTCTATCAGCGCGACTCTCTGATTTGCTAATTAAAAATACCCGATAGTATCTCTTTTTGATTGCAGGGTTGGTATATGGCGCGCGTCCGAATAGCTTTAGTGGTACAGTCCGTAACTGGATACATGGATTTTGGGGGGACAGCGTCATTATTGTGTGGCACCTTTTGTCAACGGCTTCAGAAACACACAATGAGTCATCTGGCAAATCATTATATCATGTTTTGTGTGACTAGTCTCACAACAGAAATTAGTCACTCAAGTACCCAACAGGCATAATAATAAACACACAATGTAGCACCCGTGAAAACGGAAGGACGGACGGACGGACGGACGGACACATATTTGGGTTTATTTTATTTAAACTTATTATCAGACAATGAAGTTGTATCAGGTGACACATTGTAGGAAGGAGCCCAGAGAACTCTTTCAAACAGTTGCAATAAACGGCAACATTTCATAAACAAAGAAAAAACATTTATCCCATAAAGATTGCCGTATGAATAATAAGCTGGAGATACTTTAAGCGCCATTCCTTCAATATGGTAATAAACTTATCCCACTGGTTAAACCCTTTACCTTACAAATCGACGGAATCCGCCCGAGTAATTTACAAATTGAGCAGTTGAAAAAAAATATTTTTCCAAAAATGTCAACAAACCAAATTGTGTTAGCCTTCGTTGGAACGAGCTTTTCGTGGTCGTTCCAGAGGTTAGGGTTGATATGATATCGTTGACAGTTTGTAAAAATGTTGAAAAAAATAATTAAAATAACAAATTTTGATATTGTGTAAGTTGGGAAAAGAATTTACATTGAAAATTTGTTTTTCTTATCGTCGCTGTGGCATCATAAATCTTCCACGAGAAAGTTACGACGCAAAGGTTTCATTATGCGAGTATGGAGTTCTGTATATATACTGAGTCAAAAAAGAAAGTATAATAAACTTTGAGAGCAAGTTTTTTAGTATTATCGACTTTAATCCCAAACAAATGATTGTAACTTCATATTTCGAGTCTAGCTGTATGAATGTGCATAATTCCATGTTCTTACTGTTGCCAGCGTCACGTCAGGACGTCGCAATTCAGCCATGGGATGAAATGAAAAGTCCACACAGGCAGTCAATAGCGTGTATGTCCACTGTTTGCCACTTGGATGGCAAGACATCGACGGCGCACGGACCTGATAAGTCTCTGGATGTCACTCTGTTATTGCGTTCCACCCCTGCCTTAGAACATTACGTAAATCGCCTAACGTCTGAAGATCATGAAGTCGTACCCGATGGTCCAATTGATCCCAAAGGTGCTTGATTGGAGACAAATCTGGCGAAAGTGGGGACCAGGGAAGAAGTTCGATGCTCTGCTCCTCACGAAAGTCAGGACAGATACGCGCCACGTGACATCGGGCATTTTCTTGCTGGAATAACTGCAATTCGACGTTAGCGTTGAACAACAGGACAACAACAGCGTTAAGAATTCCGTCCCTATATCGCTGTCCATTCAGATTACCATCGATGAAGATCAACTGCGTTCGATGGTGCAAGGAACCTCCCGCCCAAACCATTACACTACCCCAGCTGAAACGGTCGTATTCCCACACGCGAGCGTCAGAAAACCGTTCTCCCCGTCGGCGATACACTCTTGCCCCATCAGCGCGCAGTAGACAAAATCGTGATTCATCATTAAAAAGAACTGTACTCCAACGCTGCTGAGTCCAGCGAACAGACTGACGAACCCATTCCATTCTGACGGTACGATGACATTGGGTAAGGATTGGTCCGTGGTGTGGACGCCTACTTCGGATGCCGTGTTCAACGAGTCTGTTGTGGGCTGTTTGTGCACTGGTTCTATTGTTAGTTCTACCAGGAGTAATTGCTGCTGTCCTCGTCGCCGGAAGGAAGCGATCCCGCAAGTGACACGTCCTGGTGTGTCGGTCTTGTGCAGAGGTCGTAACTCTTGGTCGCCCTGAACGCGTTCGGTCGGCAGTAGAATCAGTGGTTCTATACATTCCAATGAGACGGCAAATAGCGGCCACAGTGACTCCGGACTCAGCAGCGAGCTTATCTGGAGGTATCCCAGACTCATGCACACCGATGGCACACAACCTCTCATTTTCGGTTTAACCTTGGCACTTTTTTAAAATGTCGGAAGACAAAAACTATCGTTTTTTTCCTCAATAACCCGGGCTCTCTAGCACAATATAATACCAAGAAAATCGTCGGTCACCCATTCCATTTGACATTCTCCGGTAGCACGTGCTATTTTGAAATCCGTAGCAAAATTTGTATACAGCTGGGTGGACAACAACATGTCATTAAACTCTTTGCACGACTTCTTGTCCACAAACATGCAACACTAGAACAATTATATGTCATCCTTTATGCTATTTTTTCACATTTGTTTCTATTATACTTTCTTTTTTTGACTCAGTATATTATCACCATTGTGTTTATGCACAAAATGTTGTATCAGAGTCCAGCTCTTGTTTCTAAGGCCGTATCTCGATGAGTCGAGATATAGTCTAAGAAACAAGAGCGATACAACATTTTGGACATAAACATAATGGCGATGATAGATTTATCTTGCAATTCTCAATTGTAATAACTTGATTAACACTTTTCCTAACGAAACGGTGGCATTCTTCCATGTAATTTACAAATTGAGCTCTGAAGAAAACATCATTTTTAAAAAAGAATTGTCCACAAAACCATATCATGTGACTCCCCATTGGAACGAGTTCGACGAGATTGTTCCAATGAGGGGTCACATGACATGGTTTTGTGGAAAGTTTATGAAGAAGTAATTTCTTTTTCAGCTGCTGAATTTGACTATTACTGGTGAGGATACAGTCGATTCGTTTCGTAAAGGGCCAAGATGAGTTGAATATTTTGGAAAATATTTTTACAAGCAGTGATTGAAATTCTAATTTGCGATATCATGTGCGTTTAGTAAAGGATTAACCCTTTACCCAACGAATCGCCCACATCCACCCGCGTAATATGAAAATTCAGCAGTTGAAAAAGTATTATTTTTCAAATAAATTCAACAAAACCATATCATGTGACCCCTCGTTGGCACGAGCTCGTCGAGCTCGTTCCAACGAGGGGTCACATGATAAGGTTTTGTTGAAATTTTTTGACAACTTTGAAAAAATTATATTTAAAATAATAAATTTTGATATCGTCTGCGTTGGGTAAAGGGTTAACTAGCATTTTAATATCAGATTTCATTTTTAAAGTCATAAAAATACTTATCGTTTCGGTTGAAACTGTTAGCGATCATCTTGCACTTTTGGGGTCCTCTGAAAAACTTATTGATCGCGTACATGTTTACTATTCCCCAAAGACTGTGTACTTGATTCAGTTCGAAAAGCATAAAGGCCAGGTGGTCTCATAATTTAATGATTATACATTTGAGAAGTCTCTCTCTCTCTCTCTCTCTCTCTCTCTCTCTCTCTCTCTGGGTCTCTCTCTGGGTCTCTCGATTTCTTTCCTCGAAAGTGTCCCTGCAAAAGTGTTTCGAAAGCTTGTAATGTTCTATAAATAGTATCGTAAATAAATCTCGTAACCAAGCATGCAGTTGTATTATGCAGTGCAGTTGTAGGATACAGTTGTTGTATTAGGGACTCCTGGAACACTCTTTATTTGGGTAATTACGGGCCCAATACGTTCTTATTGGAAGACAAAAAATCCCTTTACCGTATTGTTTCTTATCATTTTGGCCACAGGTAATGAAAAACCTCAAATGAATATACAGTGTGTGAAAATAGATTTGTTTTATTCCTTTCATAGCATTAAACCCTTCAACCAGCACACACGATATCAAAATTTGTTAATTTATCCCTTTGAACCCTGGTGGTATCTTCCATGTCAGTTCAATGGCAACAATTGGAAGAGTCTATATTCATTGTTTGGGGATAGACCAATGAATATTTTCAACGAGCGGCCTTTGGGCTGCACGTTGAAAATATTGATTGGTCCACCTCACACCTTCATTCTTTTAGCAACCATCACACATAAGGAAATTATAACGTATCTTGTCCCAGGGCCGGAAAAGCGGCCTCTCGTGTTCAAATGGTTAATGATTATTTTGTTTAAATTTTCAATCAATTCCAACAAAACCATATCATGTTATCCCACATTTTTTCAACTCCACAATGTGCATAGGGATGCTGCCGATTCATAAAGTGAAGGGTTAACCAACTCGCCAGTTTTCCTGGGGTGATAATAAAACGTGTTTTGATACGTTATCTATTCAACAAATATACACAAAACATAGCTAACAAGGTTCGTGAGTGGACGATATTTACAGGGAAGTTAGCGCCCCATGATTTTCTAAATTTAACACTGCGAGTGTGGGAATTTCATATAACAATTGAAATGTTGAAATGTTAGTAAAGTTGAGTTATCGATCTATGCATAATTTCACAAATTTCAGGCATTGCTGCCCTTTTTACACGTGTGTTCAATCAGTTTGGACGTTTCACTAGTATTCTCTGTTGAAAGCCCATTAAAAAAATAAGAAAGCGGCACTTTCATCTTTCGATGTTCTGTAAATTTTTTCTGTTCTTTATACCAACAGTGTGCGCATCGTGACATATAATACAGACACTATCCTATCCATTAATATAAAAGTCTAAGGGGTGAGATTTGCTAGTTTTTCCCGGGAAGAATAAAAACTTGCAAATTACTGTAAAAACACATTCGATACACAAAGAGCCGAAGTGGACGATACTTAACCCTTTACCTAACATGAAAAGCAGACGACACTTGCAAACAAAATTCTTGAATAACTAATTTTTTTCATTTTTTGTCTCAAAAACATAGGTTATGACCCCTCGTTGGAAAGAGCTCGACGAGCTCGTTCCAACGAGGGGTCATAACCTATGTTTTTGAGACAAAAAATGAAAATATTTTGAAAATTAATTGGCGATTTTTGAGAATAGCGCTGGCCGGTTTTGGCCGTTACGTTGGGTAAAGGGTTAATCGCTTCTAATTAGTTTGCCATAAAAAGCCAAGTTTCCGTTTTTAACTTTTAATAAACGAAAACAACAGACAACTCCTAGACCTGCCTGTTGTTTTCGTTTATTAAAAGTAACCAAGGGAAACTTCGCCTTATTTTCTTCTGATGTCTTGGATGTTTTCTCAACAATTACATGCTTCTTAAGTGGGCCTTCCCTGTCAGTCTATGAATTGCAAGGGAGATAACTTTATCGAAAGTCGAATTTCATGACGTGATTTATTTATTGTGGTTTAACGACACTCTCGACAGCCATGGTCACCTCGTGTCGAATCATGACGAGATAAGTCTGGGATGGATGAATGGTTGTAAGAATAAACTATTGTGTCATTGAAACATAGGCATAGACTGCAAAGCTGTTGAGAAAAAAATTACCGAACTTCGACATTTCAAAAAAGGGAAAAACATTGCAAAGCATTGAAGTTCGCAGATCCTCATGATTAGAAAAATGTAATTCGCGGTTCGTAGTTATCTACGATTTGAAGATGACAAATGCACTCATACTTTACATACATACATATTTACACTTTGGTTTTGCCCGGTGGAAAAAAATTAAATGCAGAAAATCTGATATTGTTTTAAAAATTCACACAAACACAGCTTGATAAAGGTCTTGATATTAAAATTAACATTCTCTGCAAAAAGATAATTACAATGCTGTGCCCTTAGTTTTATGTTATTCTTTGCAGAAAAAATGATCAACTGATCGAACTGCATTGATCTATCCTTTAACCCTTTACCCAACGCAGACGATATCAAAATTTATTATTTTAAATATCATTTTTTTTAATTTTTCAAAAAATTTCAACGAACCCATATCATGTGACCCCTCGTTGGAACGAGCTCGACGAGCTCGTTCCAACGAGGGGTCACATGATATGGTTTTGTTGAAAATTTTTGCAAAAATAATATAATAATATTTTTCCAAATGCTGAATTTGCATATTACGAGGAAGGATGCGGACGATAAGTTGGGTAAAGGGTTAACATGAAGTTATCAGTTATTTTTGGGAGTTCAAAATGTCACTTCGACAACACTTCTTGGCTGTTGTCTGTTGTTTTGTCGCACAGTTAATATCCATTGAGCATGCGTTTAAATCTCAAATGTCAAAGGTGCAATATTAACTGATTCTGAGAGGGTGCATTCGGATTTCTTCAGCAGTTGGAAACCTACAGATAAGCGTTCTCACTGAAGGGTGGAGGTGCAAATGGTTTTCTCAAAAGTTGGGTGTTCGCCAGCTGGGGTGGGAGGGGGTATAGTTGCGAATTCAGAGGGGGCTCACCCACGGAACCAGGACCCTCCAAGGCTGTATCTCAAAACGTCGAAAAAATGAAAATCTGTACCGATGTGTTTACACAAGAGAACAATAGACTTAAGGCTATAGACTATATCTAATTAGCATCGGGTATTTTGGGGGATGGGTCTTTAACAGTGGAGAATAAACATGGGTGTCTATTGAGTAATTCTCACCGACGTTTGAATGATTTATAAAGCTTAAGAAGCGTGTCTTTGTTTGCTCCCCATTTTTTACCTCTGATTATCTTCAGAAAATTGATACGGATACAATGACTTGTACGTATATACAGTACGCGGTGGAGTGTATTATCACTAAATCACCTGCAGTGTGGCGATTCCACCCAAGCAATAATTGCAAATTTGTTGCAAAGCATACCAAGCACAAGCAAAGTTCCAGCCAATGGACCTCGGGGTTATACGCGGAGGTCCATTGGCTGAAACATTGCTTGTATTTTTGTCCGCATGTACATAATTTGAAAGTGATACGTTGAGTGATAACTCTATTCCCCGCGTGATTTAGTTACAATGCAGTCTCCACGTACTGGATATATCTTTCACAGCTCAGTAAACTCTGTTCTCCGAACACATAAAACCCACTGTCTGTATCTCTGATCTCTGAACGCGGAAACATCTCACGAGTGACCACTAATTATATATAAACTATAATTGCTATCAAAACAAACTTACCGAGGTGCGAATTTTAGTTTTTTTTTGGCGTTTTGAGAACACACCTCCTCCAGTCATGTGCCTGCACACACTGCAATATACACGGATAGCTAATATTGTTTCTCACCTTATCGACTTTTCTGGTCCGTTAGAGCTTCATTGCCTCTTGGAACCGTTAACCCAGGCTTGATAAACCCGCACCTTCCGACAAAAGGTGACCCTGGCTGTCTACAGTGTCAATAAAAAATATTTTAAAAAAATAATAAATAAATAAATAAATAAATAAATAAATAAAACTGCCACAGGTACCACCCCTCTCCACCCCTCTCAAAATGACGCCCCTGACCAGGATCACCTGATTTTTGACTAACTCGACGTATACCAGTAACACTCTAACTCTTAGGAAAACAAAGACACCTCTTGCTGCCCCCTGATTTTCAGAAACTTATGAATACAACAGTTTTCAAGACCGATACGTGAACAACTTGGGAAGATATAGAGTTTGTTCATACTTTTATAATTGTCTCTCTAACTTGCTAAAACTTATAGCACAAAATGAAAAAGCCCTTCTGTTAAGAATTGTATTATATAATTCAAAAGTTCGAAATTACCGTTACATTTACGGTAATGTACTGGCAACCAGGTGCCGATCCCCTCACCGTAAATTTGATGGCATTAATTCTTGAAAAATTAGATGCGCGTTCAAAATATTGATAAAGGATTTTCTAATTTTGTTTTCCAAATGTAGCCGGATTGGGTCCAAATCCGGCTACACTTGCCGTAGGCCTCTTTATTACTATTAATTCTGTTACGTTTTCGAGAATTTTTTTTAGGCCACAAATCTGCAGTAACAGGACAAACTAACATATTCTAGTCGACATTGGAAGACAAAGACAAGAGTTCACGATGGGAGACCAACTTGCCAATATTTCAAATACGTAAACATTTGTCGCAACGCACTTTGTAATAAAAGTTACAAAATGTTATAATTATTACAACCTGAAACTACAAGGATGGGAAAACGCTGTAAAATGTAATAATTGTTACAAACTGCAACGAAAGAGACGACAAGAGTTGCAAAATGTAATAAACATTTTTCAAGCAGGACAATCAGGAATTCACTTACTTTATTATACATGTACAAGTAATTATTACAACCTGAAACTACAAGGATGGGAAAACGCTGTAAAATGTAATAATTGTTACAAACTGCAACGAAAGAGACGACAAGAGTTGCAAAATGTAATAAACATTTTTCAAGCAGGGCAATCAGGAATTCACTTACTTTATTATACATGTACAAGTACTAAAATAAATTTGTTTCTGTTTGTTCACACGGTTGTTTGAAGGTGTATTGCGTGTTCTACACGTACGAGTAGTTTTATTACAAAATGCATCTTTATGGACTGGAAAAACGTTGCAAAACGTAATAAATATGGCAAAATGCAATGAAATAGACTAGACAAGAGTTGCGCTATGTGAGAAACGTTTTATTTTAAATTAGCCAATCAGGACTTTATATATCTTATTGTACAAATACTAAAATAACTTCCAGTCTGTATTTTCAGCTAAGTTCGATTCCTGTCCGGGACGACACTCGTTGTGTTCTTGAGCAAGGCACTTTATCCCGGTTGCCTACATGGGGGCACGATGACGCCGTGTACTAAGGCGTACAGCACGTCGATGATGCCCATGTCTTCAACCGCTGTAACCCTGCTTGACCGGAGCTTGAACAGAGTTAGAATGTTGGGGAGCTGACAGTTGCTCGTCGACGCTCGGTTGTTCTCTCCGGGTACTCCGGCTTCCTCCAACCGTAAAACTGTCACGGTCACGATTAGTCATTGTGCATAAGTATGTGACCTTAAACACCAATAAGTGAATAAATATATTTCTCAGCGAGTCTGTTTTTGCATAACTAAATGCGGTTAGTGTGTGATTTTATGTGCGAATCTACTCACATGTAGGGTAGTGCTTCCTAACATACTAACGCGAAATACCCTTTATCGACCATTGGGACACGGTTTTGGGCAACGCGAGCATGTACGGTCGTGACAGGCTGCATCTTAGCAGGATGGGAAAATGGATATTGGGGGATAAGCTTTTACAGGTAGCGGAGCCTTTTTTGGAGAGGAGCGGGGTGGGAGGCAAGTATAACAAGGGAGAACACAGGTGGTGTGAACAAGAGCGAGGGGAACAGAATAAGTTTACCAAAGCTAGCGCCAGAAAACAATGAGACCAGTAGGCGGAAGCCAATGAATCTCGGTACCCTGAAAGTGGGTTATAGCAACATCCAGCTTCTTCACCGGAGAGTAAGTGAAATTGCTACATTGAAAAAGGAAGAGGACTTTGATGTCATGGGCTTAAGCGAGACGTGGGTAAGACACGAGGAACGGGTAGACCAAGTAAGAGGGTGCGTGTGGACTGATGTAGGGCGAACGGAAGGCCAGAAAAATGGAGGAGGGGTAGGCATGTACATTAATGAGGATTTAAAACCGTCGCTGATCACAGACCTGGAAGATGTCAGCACCTCGGCTGAGGTATCGAAAGAAATTGGATGGGTAAAGATCAATCTAGGAAACAAAAGTATTGCCCTTGGGATTGTGTACTGTGCGGTGGAGGGAAGCAAACCCGAGTGGAATGACTCGATATACTCAAAACTAAGGTCCAATATCACAGAACTAGAAAACAGCAGGCTCTGTACAATTCTGATGGGGGACTTTAATGGACACATAGGTGATAAGGAAGAAGGCATAGAGGGCGGGGACAGGAAAGTCAACAGGAATGGAAGGAAGCTGTTGAACTTCACAAATCGTCTATATTCTCACAGATATTAATCTATGGAGGGAGGTGATAGGGGTAGAATTGGATGATGAGGGTAAAATGGAGGTGGATAGTGATCACAACTTGATTATGGTGACGATGAGGGCCAAAAACCCAGTAAAAAGAAAAATTGAAACTAAAACTTGCAACCGTACACAAGGGGTGGGGGGGGGGAGCGTCCAGAAGATGGCCGACGCCATAGTTTCGAGCCTAGTGGAGGCAGGGGAGGAAAGTGTAGGAAAAATTAGGGTGTCAAACGGGTACAGGGTGAACGAAGAAATGAAAAGGGCCATAAAGGATAGAAAAGCTAAATGTGCTGCATACAGGGGAAGTAGAAAACTTAAGGGGGCGGAAAGCAGGGAGGCCACGGTAGCAAAGGAAGAATACCAACAAGCACGAAATGAAGTAAATAAGATTAAAGACGATAATCGGTGAGTGCGAAATAGCAGTCTTATTAGGACGATAAGAATGACAGGGGGTAGAGTTCGAACGTATTTTGGAAATGGGTGAATAAACGTAACAAAGGAAGTAACCCACAGAGTATTAAAGTAGATGGCCGAGTTACAGACAATCAAGATCAAATCGCATTAGAACTAGTCAAGCACTGGGAAAAGGTAAACGATAAGCGATGGGGAACCCACCGGAGTGTCCGGACCAGGTCGAGGAAAATCTATCGAACTTCGTGTGCAGCGAAATTAAAATGGAGGAGGTGCGAAAGGTGATCTCAAAATTAAGGAATGGAAAAGCGGGAGGGGGTGGACGAAATTCCTAACGAGTTTCTGAAAAAATGGGGAGAGGAACTCTTTGAAAGCCTAACTGCCCTATTCAATTTAGCCATAGAAAAACAAGAGGTCCCAAATGAGTGGAGAGAAAGCAAAGTAACATTTATTCACAAAAAGGGGTGAAGAGACATTTTGGATAATTATCGAGGGATGTCTGTCAGTAGCAACATTCGAAACGTTTTCTGTAAAGTCCCGTATGGGATATTAGAGGAGGTGACTGAGGAGATGGTTTTTGGGAGAGATCTAGAATGGCTTCAGGAAGGGAAGGAGAGTCACTGACCATCTTTTCACGCTATCCCAAATGAAAGAATCCGCGAAAGCAAAAAAAGAAAAAGATGTTTATAGCCTTTTTGGATTTTAAAAAGGCATACGATAGAGTATGGAGGGATGGTATGTGGCGCAAGCTTGAGGCTCTGGGCTTGGGAGGCGAGTTTGTTGGAATTATGAAAGCATTATATAAAGATGTACTGAGTGAACTTAGCCTGGGAAACATAACAACAAAACGTGTGCCTATAGAGATAGGCCTAAAACAGAGGTGTATCCTTTCGCCAATTCTTTTTGCATTGTGCATCAAATGTTTAGGAGATGAACTCCTGCATAGCGACGAGGGGGTAGCAGTTGGGGACTTGAAGATCCCGGGGCTATGTTTTGCAGACGATATGGTGCTAGTGTCAGAAAGCGAAGAGGGGCTGGCGAAAATGCTGGGAATTGTTGGGAAATATGAGAGCAAATGGAGACTCGAACTTAATGAAAGCAAGAGCAAAGTTATACCCATGGGCGCAAACTGGACCCCACTCGAAGGTGGGGAGCGGGGGAGTTCTGTGTTGCGGAAGGTAGCAGCAAACTTCTTAATGTAGGAGAGAGAGAGAGAGAGAGAGAGACAGAGAGAGAGAGAGAGAGAGAGAGAGAGACAGAGACAGAGACAGGTGACTACGATTATCTGGGGGTAAATATAAACATCACAGGAAGAGGCATCTACCGAAACCACACAAATAAATTGAATCTGAAGGGGAAGCGAATCCTTTACAAAATAAAACTTATAGGGAGAAACAGTTTCAATAAGGATTTCGTGGGGAAAACCATTTAGGAAATGGTGGGTCTGTCAAGTATAACATACGGTACGGAAGTGGTAGCCCTAACCAAGACGACTGTAAAGTGCTTGGAAATCCTGCAGAACGATGCAGGCCCATGGATTACGGAGTCGAGTAATGCCACAGCACTAGAAGCAATCAGAGGTGAGCTTGGGTGGATGAGGATCAAGGACAGGATAGACTTATTGAAACTCGGTTATCTTAATTATTTGATAAATCTTCCCGACAGCCGATGGTGTGAAGTAATGTTCCTGAGAATTTTCAACTCAAATATCAAAACAGGGTGGATGGTCCAAGTGAGGGAGCTAATAGAGAACTACTCATTGGAGATCTCGGACGTAGACGTAGGGGAAAACCAGGGTAAAAAATCGTAAGAGAAAGGGTCATGGAGGATGGTAGCCGTAAATGGCGAGAGGAGGTCAAATCAAAGAGATCTTTGGGTGGCCTTCGTGATAAAGAGAAGCCTGGTCTTGATGGCACATTTGGGATGTCACTGTTGTTCAAGCTGAGGTCACGGCCCCTGGGGCTGAGGGGGTAAATTGCGAAAAACATTGAAAAGGAGTGCCAGATGTGTAATTTGGGCGTGGTGGAGACCCTGGAACACTTTCTTCTAGAATGCCCAAAATACCAGTCTGAAAGAATGAGATTCACTTGGAGTATAATGGGGAAGTGGGATGAGAGAATGAAGGACATGGGGTTAGTGGGAGACTCTAAGGAGAGGGTTAATATGCTAATCGGAAAGATTGGGAAGAATGGGGCAAGGGGTGTCATCAAGCAGTCGTCTCCGAGTGTTGGAAGGAGAGAAGAAGCAGTAATAGGGAATAGGGAGGCAGTTGGGAGTACAGGGGTAACCAATACCTTCTCCGCGACAAATCAGCGGCCGGCCAAAATATTATTATTACTATTATGACACAAGCAGGGTAGGCATTCGCTTGAGACATGAGTACCACCAGCGTGCCATACTTATTCCCGCACGGTAATGGGGAGTTAATATATTACCGATGGACACATGACGCGGGTAAGTGAATTAATCAGATGAAAACTTTTCTGATAAGTCCATTCGAAAAGATTTTAATTACATAACATAACTCTTGTCGGGTATATTCCGTTGCATGTTGTAATATTTATTACATTTTGCAACGTTTTTCCTGTCCATGTAGTTGCATTTTGTAATAAAACTCCGAACATCTACAAAATCTGCTCACATAGGCGTAGACGTGCACATAATATACCTTCAGACAATCGTACAAACATACAGACACAAATTTATTTTAGTACTTGCAAAACAAAATGAATTAATTTCCGACTGCCCCACTTGAAAAAATGTTTATTATATAAACGTTTGTCGAGTCTATTTCGTTGCAGTTTGTTACAATTATTACATTTTGCAGCGTTTGTCCCATCCATGTAATTGTATTTTGTAATAATTATTACCTTTTGCAACTTTTATTACAAAGTGCTTTACAATATAGTTAATCATTTCTACCCTGTGCACCGAATAGAATCACTCCATGCACTACTTGATATACCGCAATGAGCGATTTAATCTTTTTGTGTGGGAAGGCAGTGATAATTTGACACTACAGCCCCATAGGGTGAAGTTATCACAGATCCTTTAGACCAGTTAAGCGTTCATTGTGTTGTCTGCTCATGGCCCTTAAGCGTCCGCGTCCCCTTATCATTTACTTGGCTGAAAGGTTTAAACCAAATGGAATTGTATATTCTAGATCGCCTAAAGGACACAGGCTAATAATACGAGGGGATGTCAACAAGTTTTGAGCCTAACAAAAATAAAGCTGTAATATCGGTACAGAACATATTGATTTTTCAACATAGTCCCCTTGTAATTCAATACACTTGTTCCACCTGGTCTGTCAATCGTTGATGCCGCGTCTGTAGAGGTCCATATCTTGGTCCTGTTACCAAGCCTCCACAGCAGCAGTAAGTTCCTCATCATCTTGAAATCTTTGACCACGTAAGTGTTTCGTATGTGGAATAGACAAATCATTATTGTCATCTTTGTACACACGGAAATCTGCACCCAGTTTCTGTCCACGTGGAACCAAAACCCATCTATGAATCAAAATAGTCTTCATGTCATCAAGAACCAGGCAATTTCATATAGAGTTGCCTGCCTTGTTTACGTGCATATGAAAAATTGTCATTGTCACGCAACTTTACATTTTACCTAATGCATCGGTCGCACTGGCACTCGTTTTAAAACAAAACAACAATTAAAATAATAAATTGTGATGTCGTGTGAGCGTTGGGAAAAGGTTTAACGCACGCGTGATTGAAAACGTGTTTCTGTCGTTGCTTCGTCGCCACTTTAAAACTTCATTTTGGAGCAGCTTCATATTTTACAATTTATACAATATCTAGAAGCGTTGGCTGTCCAGCTACTGTGGCAGGTTGTAGAACCATAACATGTGTATGTTCCAATAAGAGTAAAATCCTCACCTCTAATTGGATAAGAGCTAGCGTAGTTTCTTTTATGTTTAATGCTCCAGTAGAAATGTTACCGTCTGACGTCACAACGCGAAATATTTGAAATGACGTCGTCCGTTTCGTAATTGCTCCATCAACTGAGTGACAAGCAAGCCGCATCTTTTTTCTGGACTTTTCACACGTGCAGCAGACTGTGTTCTGGATGAAATGTTGTTTAAATTACAAACCGATTTACGATTTGAACTGAGATGGAATGAGTTTATCTGGTTTATTGATTATTTATCCAGTGGTGGGATACACGAGAGGTTTCTAAATCTTTGATTGTTAAATGTTAACGATTACAGGTTTAGTAAATAAGCCTCTCATGTTTCACGACGTAGGTGTTGGGCAAAAGGTAGTGTCTTATTGGAACATATACGCTATTGTGATGGGTTGACGGTAACACGATCTGAGGTTTGCGGCTAGGAGCGTATGTTCAATCGCCACGCTTTGGTTCCCCAACCAGGGCAAACTGAAGAACAACTGTTGGTTTCTGAAGGAATCAAAATTCCCCCGTGTGAGTGCTTGAAGTTCCAAAATATTAACTGGTTGAGTGCGAGAAGCCACTATGAAGACTTTCAAATTTTGAGGTTACCAGAGCAAAAGCAAACGTTTTCCTTACTCATGTTTCATATTCAGTCAAACCCAAATAATATTTTGTTTACATGAATTTGTTCTATTGCAAATTACTGGTGAGAGCCTGTGATTTGTAATAGAACAAATGTTGAATAACAATTTCAGGCCCCCACAAATAAACCCAGCCCTCAACCAGTTAATTACTGCACACAACAAATCAATCAGTGCATCATCGGTCGAATACAATTAAACTCGATATGGTACTGGGCCACAAATTAGGCAATATCTTATTGCAGGAGTTAATGTAATTCTATTTCGAAATAAATATCCCTTTCCTGTCAAGCACTGGCCTCTCCATAGTGGCGTAGATAGCTTTTTTTCGGGGGTGGACTGGAGTGAGGGGTCGGCAGGTGGCAATGTTCCAACAAAAAGTAGCAATGCGAATGAGGAATACAAGGAATTACAAATCGGGGAAACCCCCAGAGGTTTGGACAAAAATTAAAAATAATGCCGAAAAGGCGTAATTTCCTTGAGTATGGCTCTCAGCAAATCATTTTTCTGTTCCAATACCGAGAATGAACAATTATTTAATGGAACAAATTTATTTCAATAAAACCTCAAGTTTTCGGATATTTTTTTTTTTAATATTATTATTCTTAGTGTGAGACCAACCACACAATACTTTCGTCGTACTGCAGCCAGCGCGTTCCACTAATTCATACTGCCGCCGAAAGGAAGAAGAACCAGGTGATCATAAGAACTTCATCTAAAAAGCTGGATTCCAGACATCGCTTTTTAACTGTGTGCAATTGTCTAGTGGTTTTGGGGTTGGGCTACTGATTGGCAGGCGAGGCTGCTGAGGGTTTTCTCCCGGCAGGGGATCAGAAACCAACGATCTAAATTCCTCCAAAACATGATTGTGTCCTTCGAAAAACACACACAGGCCCGTGCCAGTATTGTCTGAGGACAACCGCGGCACTTCCGTTGTACTGTAGTCAGCGCGTTCCACACTTTCGTGCTGCTGTCGAAAGGAAGATGCACCAAGTTATTATGCGAATTTCATCTACAAAGCTAAATTTCAGCCATCGTTTTCGACGGTGTGCAATGGTCTAGTGGTTTAAGTGTTGAACTCCTGATTGTCAGGCGGGGTTGACGAGGATTCGACTCCCTGCAGGGGATCAGAAATCAACATTCTAAATTCCTCTAAACATGATTGTGTCCTTCGAAACACACACACACACACACACACACACACACACACACACACACACACACACACACACACACACACACACACACACACACACACACACACACACACAGTCTTGTTTTCCCTACATACCGAGGTACCCCATTGTCTGTCCTTTGTGTGGACTAACGGTTTCAACCTCGTTTTGCCGGTACAGTTCTGGGAAAACAACCGAGGTAAAGGGTTTCTTTTGTCTTTTGTACCTCGGTAAGGCGAAACACGCAAACTCTTTTGTCTAGTTACCTCGTCAAGTTGGTAAGACAAACGCACACACACACACACACAAACACACACACACACACACACACACACACACACACACACACACACACACACACACACACACACACACACACACACACACACACACACACAGTCTTGTCTACCCTACATACCGAGGTACCCCATTGTTTGTCCTTTGTGTGGACTAACGGTTTCAACCTCGTTTTGCCGGTACAGTTTTGGGAAAACAACCGAGGTAAAGGGTTTCTTTTGTCCTTTGTACCTCGGTAAGGCAAAACACGCAAACTCTTCTGTCTAGTTACCTCGTCAAGTTGGTAAGACAAACCCCCCCCCCCCCCCCCCCCCACACACACACACACACATTCGCACAAACTGCAATAAAATTACAAATACGAGTACATTTACCGTAAATACAGTCGGAATGCTCCGACAAAACACGAACAAAATCACAAATCCCCAAACTCTGCTGCTTCTTCTCATCCTGTTGGAACGTTCTTTTCCACTGTTAGATACAAGTAACCAATCAGTATTTTAAAGCAATCACCTAACGCACTTGTTTTCGATAACAAAGTGATTTGATAACACCTCTGATCTACACGGTACTTGGAGATAAAATGAATATTGCATTTAACCCCTATTTCAAATGCACAGGTGCTACTTTTTGTACGTTGAATAAGTCTCATTGCCAGTAATACAACAAACGCCTTCCATTGTGCGCAGCCGAACTGCAGAATATGTGTATTGAGGATAAAAGCGGCCTTTTTTCTCAATCATATTGCGATTTACTGGCGACATAATTGCGCAGTTGATAAATATTTTCACAAATAAATTATTGCTAAATCAAGAAAAAGAAGAAACAAATAAAAATTTTCGAGATGAAATGTTTTCACATTTCTTTTTCGAATGAAAAGATATCAGCAATACAGAGATTGAGAATTACAACCTGGGACCAATACTATAAAACTTTTACAATTGTATTTCCCAAATTGTATTTTCTACCATTGTATATAAATGACTGAAATTGATCATTAACGTTTTAAAAGACGTGGCAATTTACCAGTGTTTTGAAATGCTAATGATTTCTTTCAGTTATCAACCCTTTACCTAACGCAGACGATATCAAAATTTATTATTTTTAAATGTCATTTTTTCAGATTTTTCAAAAAAATTCAACAAAACCATATCATGTGGCCCCTTGTTGGAACGGGATCGACGAGCTCGTTCCAACGAGGGGTCACATGATATGGTTTTGTTGAAATTTTTTGAAGAATAATATTTTTTCAACTGTTGAATTTACATATTATGCGGGCGGATGTGGCGGATTCGTTGGGTAAAGGGTTAATTGTCATAGACAGAAAAGACTATTCATGAAAATACAATCGTAAACATTTTGTATTACTGACCCCGGATCTCAATCAAGTCAAGATCCCGTTGAAATTATGTACCTTCTTTTGAAATGACAGTATTTATTTATTTGTTTGTTGGTGTTTAAGGTCACATATTTCACATATTTTTGCACGTGAAATTTTCGGAGAGAAACACCGAACAACGGTGAGCAACTGTCATATCCCCAACATACTAACTCCACACAAACAGGGTTAGCATTGGTTGAAGACAGGTGCACCATCGACGGGCAGTACGCCTTCGTGCACAGTGCACCGTGCCCATACGTGGCCAATGGGGGTAAAGTGTCTTGCACAAGGACACGACGCGGTTGCCACGGGTGAAATTCGAAGCGAGGATATCGCGGCTTGCAGCCTGCACCTCTACCTACTGAGCCACCACGCCCATTGAAATGACAGTTCTGTACTTGTAATACAGATGGTGACATACCATTAGGCGAAAGGCAAATAGTTTGGTTCCGGTTACGTGCAGTTGAAAAATAAGGTCGGTCCGTCGGTCCGTCGGTCGGTCCGTCGGGATTGGCGCGGAATAATCTGAGAAACAGAATTCTTAGCGCCTAATATTCATCAGGAATGATCTCATTGACAGTTTTTCAAATGATTTTCTTGTATATATTTAAATAGCACCTTTATCCTCTCAAGGGACGATATCGTTGTTCAAGGATAGGACATAAATGGTGCATGAACATTAGGAATGCGTATCTTTGTTTAACCTTTCACCCAACGAATCGGCCGCATCCTCCCGCGAACTATGCAACTCCAGCAGTTGAAAAAATATTATTTTTCAAACAATTTCAACAAAACCATATCATGTGAACCCTTGTTGGTTCCAACGAGGGGTCACATGATATGGTTTTGTTGAAAGTTTTTGAAAAATGTGAAAAAAATGATATTTAAAATAAATTTTTATATCGTCTGCGTTGGGTAAAGGGTTAAAACATTTAGAAATGGATACACACAGTTGGCTAAAAGGACTACTGCAGTACCTTTCCGGGGTCTACAGTCTGTCGACTTTAGTCGCCTGTTGCGCCAAAAGAGTTAACCTTTTACTCAACGTTACGATCAAAAACCGACCATCGCCGTTTATAAAAATTGCCTTTCAAATTTTACTATGTTTTCATTTCATGTCTCAAAAATATAGCACAGGACACGTCATTGAAATGAGCTCACAGAGCTCGTTCCAGTGGGGTGCCATGCGCTATGATTTGAGGTAAAAAATGAAACTTTCTAGTTATTCACTTTTTGAAGTGTCGTCTGCTATTTGGGTGAAATGTCATTTAAATGGAGATAACATTTTGTTTAAGTGTTTATAAAAAGATTAGGGTCAGGGCTGAAAATTAAGGATCGGTCGGGAAACCGGAACGATTTCATTTTTCTTCCCTCAGCCTTATCGCAACTGCGACGTGGCGTCTACTTCGCGAAAACAACTCATCGGTTTTGAGAAAAGTTAAAGATGCACAATGAAAATTAAACCCAGAGAATGGTTGAAATGTTGCATGACTTTCTTAGGTTATTAAAATATTTCTACAATCATTGCCCACATCACCCCACCCCAGGCCTACCGAATATTGTAATGGTATTCCACTCCGCTCAAACTTTTTTGCGAAAACCAGAATAATATTGTCACGATTCTCAAAGAGTCGGTTAAACAGACCCCACCCCCCCCCCCCCAGCACACATCCACTTAAAACTAGAAGTCCTGTCATAAAATGCGCACAGATAGCACGTCGATCTGCGCGTTAATCTACGCGTTATGACCATAGTAATGCTATCAAATTCTGTACATATGGTCTGTACACAAGCAATGTGTCAGCCATTGGACCTCCGGGTAACCCGAAGGTTCACTGGCAGAAACATTGCCTGTATTTGCTATGAGTAACCAGGAGAACCTGCCGTGCTTTGGATGCCATTCAATATGATAATTGCGTGCAATTCCTACGCTCGATTAAGCCTAGATAAGCGCACAGTTCGTGACAGGACTCCTAGTTTTAACTGAACACACACAATCCATACACCCCCTCAAACACACAGACATACATTATACACGAAATACCCACCTCTTCCCTTCCACAAAAAAGTACACACGAGTACGCTATAAATGTAACAAACATCAGGTGAACCTTTTTTCTTTGAAACGCAGTCTGCCTTTCAATACAAAGGTCGCTCGCATTTCTAGCTTGCACAAATAATGAGTACAGAACGGCCACCGTGGACTGGTCACTTTCCGCAGTTGGGTAATATTTCCACGGACGCAATAACATAAAAATGCAAACACCAATTATAGGAATAACCATCAAGAATTTAATTAATGACGCAACGGGTACAACCCAGTGTTTCATTAATTAAATTTTGCTGCTGGTGATTTTTATTACCTGGTAAACGCATGCGTGGACATCACTGTCCCAGCGTGGATTACGGCCCGTCCATAGTGACTGTACTGTACGCGCAAACGGCAGAAGAAAGCAACGAAACTTCGCAATTGTTTGAGAAATAATATTGCTCTTGTCGTTTCCACATTGTTTTCGCTGAAGGGTTAAATTTAATATCCAATGTGCGTTGTGTGGTTGTCAATTTGACAACAGAGATATTTGTAAACTATTTACAGTCATAAACCTGACATTTCAAATTATACGTTGGTCTGGCAATGATACGGAGATTTAAACGTGTATCATTATTTGACATCGCCTAATAAATATGATAAAGCAGTCATAGATTAAAAGGACAACCTATTTCAAATAATTTATGTATTTATGTCCAACCAATGCATTTAAAATTGAAAATACTTTAAAGACCATTACATTGTGTTGGTACAAACAAAATTCGGTTTATTGTGGGTTTTTTTTGTTTGACAAATTACACAGTAACATCAGAACAGTTTTTGATTCAAAAAATGTATTTGCAATAAAAAGAAAACTTTTCAGAAGAAACATTTCACAAAAAATATGCTCACCACCAACGGAATCTTACTGCCAGAAAAAAAAACGGTATCCAAAAATGGACAATCAGACATTTACCCCCAGTGAAATTGTCAGCAATGACAACTGCCTCTCCGTCAGAAATGCACCTCAGACATCTGCTCCTCGGTGTTATTTTTTGTCGTATATAAAATGTCACTTCGACAAACATTCTTGGCTGTTGTCTGATGTTTATGATTCAGTTAACACTTAGAAGCGGGGAATAAGAATGAATTTATTGAACATGACACACCGTGAAAAACTTACAGAAAAGCAGGTGCTTCTAGTCAAGTGTCATCTGCCTGTTCAGGCAGATGACACTTGACTAGAAGTACCTGCTCAGTATTTAATTCTCACCCAGCCCAAAGATAGCCGAACCGTCACATCCAGATTACCTGCCGTATTACATCAACTCGACTCTCGGCTCCTGAGAGTTAATATCCATTGAGCATGCGTTTAAATCTCAGTGTCAGAATGCATTTTATTATTATTATTTCCCACATGTTTTTGATAAGAAAATTCAAGTATTAAATCTTTTTATTAAAATGTATGACTGAGCACTTAAACGAATGTATATGCATATAAAGAAAATAGAAAACACACCTCAAACCGTTAAACAAATGTTTAAAACTGAACAAATAGTGTTTTGAGCTATGCTTATGGCACAGTCCCTATCTGTGATGATTTGAAATCGCCATTTTTCTGTCATCATTGCCTGGGGGTATCGATTGTAACACATTTTAACCTCCAATATCTCTCTAGCACTCTACCAATTAATGTTCTGAGGGAATAGTTAACCCTTTACACAGTGTAACGACAAAACCGACCAGCGCTGTTGACAAAAACTGCCATTCAATTTTCATTATTTTTTTAATTTTTTGCCTCAAATCATAGCTTATGACCCCACAGCGGAACGAGCTCGTTGAGCTCGTTCCAATGAGGGGTAATATGCCATGTTTTTGACGAGAAAAATGAAAACAAAATAGTTATACAATAATTTTGTTGCAAGTGTCGTCTACTTTTTATGTTTGTTAAAGGGTTAAAATAGATACTCATATTTCGGTCTGTAGTTCTCCTTGACATGAGACACTCTTTCGTTTAGAGCATTCCCAGGGGATTGACTCTTTGCGTTCTTTCTTTTTAGTGTAAGAAAATTCATCTTTTAATAATTTGGAACCTCTACGTTGAATCTTGATTATTTCCATGATTTTAAGATTATGATGTGAGGGTCGATGATGACACTTGAATAATTTTAACACTTTGGGCAGTTTTCGTAGCTTTATTTCTTACTAGGAAAGAGACAGCTGTCATAGCTGACAATTCGACTGTGGGGTTGGGGAAGTTGTCTCAGCTGCATTTCTGACTGGGGCAGCTGTCATAGCTGACAATTTCACTGGGGGCAGATGTCTGATTGTCCTTGTTTTGACGGGGCAGTTGTCTGGGGAGGGGGGGGGGGGGGGACTTGTCATACACTCGAAAAAACTTATGTGGCAACCAATTGTTTTTAACTTTGCAGTTAGAATAAATTTCAAAATGAGTATAAGAAGTACTGGTACGCGTGAATCAAAATAGCTGATAGTATCTTGATTCATCGAATTATTCAGTCGTCACATGTGCACTCATAGTGGAATGCCACAAAACCACTCTCAAAGTGGATCGCGATCAGGTCCAAATTCTTTGTCCTCTTTCCTTTCAATGACACAGGCGGACTGGCCATACGGTCTATCGGGAAAATTCCCGGTGGGTGCACTGTTGGGGGTCCCCCTGGAGCCTCAAAATTGATACAGCCCAACACGTGTTGTTGCATGAAATTTTGTGAAAATGACCAACAGGCGAAATGAATCGGATTGTGTAGACTGTCGATATACCGAAAGGTTCATCTCGATGTACCAACAGTCTAGTCTGCATTTGATCACTCAGATGCAAGAAAACAGAGTTCTGGTAGTTTGACAAATCAAACTGTTCGCCCACTGGGTCGAACTGTGGTCGTCTCGATGGGCTCAAGCCTCCCTCCCCCACCCGTACGCTGGTGCAACCATTTTTCCGAATGAGCGACGAAGATGATATAATTATGCCATTGAAATGCCCTCAAAGTGGACTGCAATTGGTCGCCCAGATGCAGGGAAGCAGCGTTCTTTCAGTGCGAAAAACTAAAATTTTCTCCGGGTCTGATGCCCCCCTTTGTGCATTTCTAGGTAACTTTTCTTGGCCCAGTACGCCCCTGCTAAATAACACTGTTGGATTTCACCTCTCAGGAAAATTTAAGATTATTGGGTCTTGTATACTAATTTCGTACGGTTTTCTGTCACATTTTATTTATGAAATCACCAAAGACTGGTGTAGATGTCGCGACCAAACGGCGACTTGATCACATTACATAGACAGAACTGCATTCGCATTCGAACAGAAGATTTTTTTTACCGCACGAGATCGATTTTGGCGGTGGGATAATACTGAACAAAAAGCCGAAGACAATATTATCCCTATAGTTCAATATTATCCCTCAGCCAAAATCGATTGAGAGTGGTAAAAAATGACAGTTCGAACGCGTATGCTGTTCTGTATTTATTGCACGCCTATAGTTTTGTAAAAAATATTAAAAACACAAATTTTTGACAAAAATAACCAAAACGTTAAAAAATAGATAGTTAAATAGTCCGGGCACGTGATCCGTAATGTTCAAGGATAATACAAAAAAATTATTGTTCGCTTCGAATTTGCAGAAAAAATCGTGTATTTTATGAAAATAACAGCATAGGCGTGCAATAAAATACAAAACACTTCACTGACCAGTTTACATTCACTCACATCCATGAAATAGAATGATGATAAATCAACACTAGCAATCAGTTATCTATAATCATATATTATTAACCATTTATCTAACACGAAAGGCAGACTACCATTGTAAACAAAATTCTTGAATAACTATTTTATTTTCATTTTTGCGTCAAAAATATAGCTTTTTTTTTAGACAAAATATGAAAAAATAAGGAAATTTGAATCGTGTTTTTTTTGTGAATAGCACTGGCCAGGTTTGCCGTTTCGTTAAGTAAAGTGTTAAAGAAGGGTCAATGTGCTTCTGGTTAAAAATACACAAGAACCTAATTTTCCCACGTTTCGTTGAATGACCAGACAACATTGTCGTGGCGTTTCGAGATGGGTTAACTGGTTGAGTGCTAAATTATTTGAAACATTGGGTATTTTTTTCAAAGTTCCCTTGCTACTAGCAAGAGTGCCCTTAGCTTAGAAAAATTTTGTTTACAAATAATTGATTTGTTACAATTTATTGGAGAGTGCTACTTGGTAATCTCCAATAAATTGCAACCAAACAATTTTAGGTAAAAAGAATGTTCTCTACTGAGCAAACATCAAGCTAATGTATACAGTGTAAAGCCACTACTTTTCAGGAGAGCCATCATAGTGGCTTCCAGCATTCAACCAGTTAATTTGGTGATTTAAGATTTATTTGAGGACAATAGTTCGTGATTATAGCCATGTGCACTTTCCATAGATTTATGTGTTGTGACATTCGTTATAATATTTTTTTGCTATAATGAAACGCATGTGAACACTAGTAGTATGAGATGAGGTAAACGGGCCACATTGGATGGACCCTGGCTGGACCCCGGAAGTGACGTCATGTCACGTGACCTGGTGGCGCCATGTTTGGTTGTCATGGTAACCCGCGTGAGCGGCCATCTTGTGACGTCATCCCCATAGTGATACGTGGTGTGAGTGGGCATGCGCAGCGCGTGTTCTTAGGGTGACACGTGTTTTCGTAGTCCATTTTGTATTCTGGAGGCCGCCATCTTGGTTTATATGGTAGCACGTGGTTGCTATGTGACCCAATGGCTTCTAACAAGACAGGGGTATGTTCGGAGGGTGTGTTCCATTGTAGAAGATAAATTTCCCGATTCGTAGAATTACCACAAACAACCTGACAATCCCCCAAATCACAAAAATTGACTTCATTTATTACGGATTCCCCATTTTATTGGTGTACCACGTAGTGCTATAGTACCAAAGGGCACAAAGGGTGTATTCGATTGAATAGGAGTATTTTTTCTGGCTTGGGATTTGACCCCATGTGATTTATAATAGTACCGAGAGAGTCCCATGGGTACGTTCCTTTGGACTAGAGTAATGTTTTTCTTCTCCAATAAATTGTATTAGAGTAGTGCTATACGACACATTCCTTTGGTCATTACCCAGAATCCACTATTTTTATATAAATTTCTATTTTTAGTAACATCCTTAAATGACCCCCACCACTATTTTAATAAGTTCATTAACTTTATTTTTTAATGTGAGGATCAAGATTCCCTTTTGGATCTCCAAACTGACCAATGAAATAACAGAATTATCAGCCACTCAGATTAATGTATTCCTATTGTGTTTCTTTCCCATTACTTTCTATACTAATTTTCTAATTTTCCCAACTTTAACCTATAATCCTGTAGGAAATAAACACAAACCCCAATCAAGAATGAAAATATCGATAAAAAAACGCCGTGACGTCATGACGTGTTCAAAAACGTCCGTCACGTCTAAATAAACTCAGCGACTTTGTGGCCTTGGCTTCATTCCATTTTCATCTCTTGACGGAAAAGGGTCATCTCTGTGTACTCAGATTATTCAATTGTGTTTTGTGTGTGCTATTTTTTGTGCATTTATTATTCTAAGGATTATGGAGACTTTTGGATTTTCATGCGAGGATTGTGGGAAAATATTCACGGATCGACGGAACAGGAATAGACATCAACGGACAGCTCATGGACAAGGTAAGACATTTGACTGTAACATCTGCTATAAAACATTTACCAGGAAAGAAAATTTAGACAACCATAGAAAAACGTTCTTAGATTTATACACATGTTTGGAATGTGGACAGGAATTTAATCAAATATTACATTTTAATAGGCATAAAACACCGTCCATCTCCCTGTTATTCTCCCCAAGAAACGGAATTCTGAACGACCGGCAACAACCCTGAAAAAAAAACCCGTACTGTTTTGGACATTGGCCCCATTGATTTTGATCAGGACCTTTTGGCAGAAACAAGTGGTGAAATTTCGGAAATTTATCGTAGGAATTGGAATACTATTCGGCCCCATCACATAACTAATAGGAAAATACAGGACTTTTTTAATTATAGATTAGACACAACTGATTTATCTACCATGAATTATGAATTGAATAAAACAATCTTTCAATCTCAAAAAAATAAATTCAAAATTAATTTAAGCTACGGCTTCATTTTACGTAATAATGAAACTGAAGAACTAAGATTTTATCATCCTTCACAAAATAATGCCCGGGTTCTTGATAGGCCACCACTTATTGAAAATGCTGTAGATTTGGGGAATTTTCTTGAAGACCTTGAACAGGAAGACATTTTGAAATGGGCTATGCAGCAAAGGCCCAACTCTAAATGGATTGTGCATGAATTGACCAATATAACTTTTTATGTAAACAAGATTAAAGATCATCCAACTGGTGGGGGTCCCTGAAACTCTTCCCAAGTATATTTTGGAAAATCATTCGATTGTTGCCCTTGTCAGTGATGAAGCTCACCATTTTGTTTATAATGACAATATCTGTTTATTCCCGTGTTTAGCCCTGTGGAGCGGAAGTGAGCGCCATTCTTTGAATACTACTACTCAGACCCTGTATAGTAAATACACATATGACCCAAAAGTTAACTTTCCTGGTGTGAAATTAGATGAACTGCACAAAGTTGAAAAAGTATTTGAAGTGAATATTGAAGTTTTTGAACTCTTATTGGAAGATGAAGTTTGTGCTAAAATTGTACATAGGTCTAATAGAAACTTTGAGAATACCATGTATGTCAATTTGTATGAGAACCATTCTAGTAACACCACTGACATTAATCAATATTGTAAATCTTTTGCTTGTCGTAAATGTGGTAAATTGTGGAAATCGGCATGGCAAATGCAACGCCATGAGCTCTCTTGTACTGATGATGTGTCTTATAAGTATGTTGGTGGTATGTATCACACCCAAAGACCATTTTTGAAAAGTTACATGAAGAAGGTATTGTTATTCCAGAACACTTACGATCATATCCTTATAGGGCTAAATTTGATTTTGAATGTTATTTTGATAAAACTTCTCTCCGCGCTTCAACTGATACTCTTGTCTAGGAAGCTCAACACAAATCCCTCAGTGTTAGTGTATGCAGTAATGTCTTAGGTTTTGATAATTCCAAATGTTTTATTACTGATGGTGACACACAAACATTGGGTGAAAATATGATGAATTATTTAATGGAAATTTCTCAGAAAAGTTACTCTCTCATGCAAGAGATTCACATGGCCACAATATTATCCCTCAGGCAAAATGATTCAAGATGCTTTGGCACAGAAGAGTACAGATGATTCTAAATCCTACCCATTTGAAAAATTAACTACAGAATTTGATCGTTACATGAAGGAAATGCCTTTCTTGGGTTTTAATTCTGGAAAATATGATGTGAACGTGATTAAACGAGAATTGATGGAGTATCTGAAAAAGTATGATCCACTGTCTTTTGTTGTTAAAAAGAGTATCAACTTTATGGTTTTGAAAACAGATCATTTTAATTTTTTAGATATTTGCAATTACTAGGCCCCTGGATTTAGTTATGATACATTTCTCAAGGCTTTTGGGTGTTCCATTACTAAAGGATTGTTTCCCAATGAATGGATTGACTGTATTGATAAATTGGACACTACTGAATCACCTTCCCATGTTTCCTTTATAGCTCTTTAAAAAAGGAAAACATTACCGAAGAAGAATATGCTTACTGTCAGCAAGTTAGGGGGGGGGGGGGGGATGAGGACATTTAGGGACTTCCTGATTTGGTACAATAATAGAGATGTCCAGCCATTCCTAGAGGCTATTGAGAAACAATCACAATTTTACTTGGAAAGCGGGATCGATATGTTTAAGGATGGTATTAGCGTTCCAGGACTGACGCTAAAATATTTATTCAGTACCGTCGACGAAGGTATATCCTTCGAGAACATCAACGAGAAGGACAAGGATCTTCATCATCTCATCAAGGACAACATTGTAGGGGGCCTTCTATCATATTCAATCGTTATCACGAGAAGAATATTACCAACATAAGAGAATTTAAGTATGGCGCAGCAGCAAAGGGATGTGGGAGTGTTTTAGGCTGTGACGCTAAGGCCTTGTACTTATGGTCATTAAAGCGGGAAATGCCAACATGTTGCTACATTAGACGCAAGAAGAGTCGGGCTTTAAACCAGACTATTCCCTTAAGTACGGTAGGATGGCCAACCGGTGGCTGGAATATATGTCTACCAGGGACGGCGTCCATATCCGACACGAATACAATGATACAGAAAAGAAGATTGGTAGACGTCAAGTGCCCGTAGATGGTTGGTGTAAAGAGACCAAAACTGTTTATCAGTTTCACGGATGTTTCTGGCACGGTCATGAATGTTATCTGAATATGAAGGACGGTACATTGGCCACTCACAATGCAGAACGGGGTAAGTCCATGTCTGAGCTCAGGGAAAAAACCAAGGGAACCACCCAATACCCACAGAGCCTTGGGTATGATGTAATAGAAATCTGGGAATGTGAGTGGCATCAGCAGAAGAAGGCCGATGCAGACTTAAAGACCTTTCCCCGGGAAAAGTTTGGGACTTCGGTGGATGGTTCGATGACATCCAGCGAACTTTTCGAGAAGATCCACACAGGCAACATCTTTGGCCTAGTGGAGTGCGACATTTCTGTTCCCGACCAACTGAAGCCCTATTTTGAAGAAATGACACCTATCTTCAAAAATACAAATATTTCTCGGGAAGATATCGGGCCACATATGAAGGCTTACGCTGAAGCCAACAACATTATCCGCCAACCTCGCCGTAGTCTCATTGGTAGCTACTTTGGCGAACAAATCTTGCTGGCTACACCATTATTGCAATGGTATTTGGAGCACGGACTGGTAGTCAGTCGGGTGTATCAAGTCATCCAGTACCAGCTCAAAGAGTGCTTCCAAACATTTGGTGATCAAATATCACAGGCCCGACGGGAAGGGAACTCTGACCCAAGTAAGGCCATCGAAGCTGACACGATGAAGCTATTAGGTAATTCGGGCTATGGGAAGACAGTCACTAATAAGGCAAAACATAGGAATGTAGTGTATTCTGATGAAGATGGGTCCAACCTCATCAATAATGTGGCCTTTCGGAAATTGAACACCCTCACTGAAGAACTTTATGAAATTGAAATGAATAAAAGCAGAAACAAACTTGATTTACCCCACCACATTGTTTTTTGCGTGTATCAGTATGCCAAGTTACGTATGCTCCAGTTCTACTATGTTTTTTTTTGGATGTTTTTGTTGATCGTGAGGATTTTGAACTTTGTGAATTGGACAAGGACAGCTTATACATAGCCCTTTCTGGATCTTCCCTTGAAGAAGTAGTCAGACCAGAGAAAAAAGAATCATTCTATCGCCATGCCCATAAATGGTTACCCTGAGAAGCCTGTGATGCCCATATGGAAGATTATGTAAAAACTAAATTAAGGGGAGATAACTGGATGCCATCTCAATGCTGCGGGAACTGGAAAGCTTTTGATAAGAGAACAGCGCGTCTTTTTTAAAATTGAATGGGGGGGGGGGGGGATTATTGGGTTGTGTAGCAAAACTTACTATTGTTTCGGCCCATCAAACAAACTGAGTTGTAAGTTTATGGAAGGAAATTTGTTCTTCAACAAATATAATTCATGTTGTACACTCCTGGTGTAGGCTAAGTATAACCAATACTCAAACAATTTATTTTTAGTTTCATTCCATTTATTATTTTTTTTAAAAAAAAGTTGATTCCTGCTATCCCTTAGGTTACCCCTATTGGAACCGGATGACATCCAATTATATTTATTTTCAAAATACTCAAAAAAAATTATGTTTAGTTTCATTCCATTTTTTTTTAAAGTTCATTCCTGGTATCCCTTAGGTTACCCCTATTGGAACCGGATGATATCAAATTATATTTATTTTCAAAATACTCAAAACATTTATGTTTAGTAGCATTCCATTTATTTTTTAAAAAAAAAGTTGATTCCTTGTCTCCCTTAGGTTACCCCTATTGGAACCGCATGACACCCTATTATATTTAGTTAAAAAAATGTTTTAGGTTATCCCTACCAATGGAGTAATTCATGTTGTCAATTCATCATCATCATCATCATTCTCTGTTGAACAAAGAATAAATTTCCTTCTACTTTTTTATAGAAAATTAAAAAAAAAAACTAAAAAAAAAAAATTTTAAATTTAAAAAATAAAAAACATTAAAATTTAAAAAAAAAACAAAAAAAAAATTTCCTGCTGTGGGGTGGTAATGCTCTCAAGTTATTTGATGTTTATCTTCTTGACAAATATCAGACAAACTTGACCTGTCCCAAGTTCAGTACAAAATGCAGAGGGACACTTCTTACAGGATTGAAATAGAAAAGAAAAGTACGAACTGTAGGGGATGGGAATGCACTCGAATTATTTAACTTATCTAGATTGGACAGAGGTTTGTAGCTTGACCTGTCCCAAGTCAGTATAAAAATGCAGAGGGCCATATCCTATAGTTTAAGGATCAAGATTGCAGTTTGATCGCCAAACTGACCAATCAGATCGAAGTTAACCAACCAATCAGAATAATGTGTTCCTATTGTGTTTCTTTTTTATTACTTTCTATACTAATTTTCTAATGTTTCTAACTTTAGCCTATAATCCTATAGGAAACAAACACAAACCCCAACCAAGAATGAAAATATCGGTCAAAATTTGCTGAACTGTGGTGGCGTTTTCAAACACGTCCTTCAAAGATATATAAGATTAGACGAAGAATGGACTTGGTATCATTCATGATCGAACCATTGACCAGAGAAGATGTTCCGACTTGGTAGCAAGCAGACTTACACTAATGTCACCCAGTACCAGGTGAACTGAAGATACATGTTCGAAGATACTTTGAGGGTAAAGACCAGTAACCTCATCCAACGAAGACTGGGATTGCACTATCTTTAGAAGAATGGAATGCTCTGAAATCCCAAACAGACGAAATAGATGCCGCCATCAACACCCAACAAACAGCTCTAACTGAAGATACGAAACTTTCTGATGACTTCAAAAAGCCAAGGGAACCACATTTGAAGAAGAAGAAGAAGAAGATCACAGTAAGAAGAACCAAACCACTACCATTGATCATTGTTGAAATTGATAGTGAACTTAGGCAAGTTCGCTTGCAACATGAGCTTTGTTTGGCATATGCTCATTATGTGGAAGAGAATATTGATGCTGTAGTGAAAGAAAAATGTTATGGATGTACAGTCTATCATCCAAGCCAGATTCAGCATAATGTATGCCTCATGATGTCTGAAGAAGAGAAGATTATGACATGTTTTAGTGAAGCACTTGAAAGAGTTAACAAGAATGATGTCCATCTACTGTGGCACCATAATACTTCTGGAATGAATCCACCACCAGTACAGAAAGAGTATGAAGATATGTTCGAGAAACCTCTCACAAATGAACAGAGATGTTGTATTATGGATTTGGTGATTGAATTCATGACCTTCAAGAAACCATTCAGTATGAAGATGTAAATAAATGTTTTTTTTATTAAAAAAAAAATCTTTTTTTTTTAAAAAATATAAAATGAAGAAGAAAAAAAATGTCGTGGTTGCCCTTAAGCCACCTGATGAGTTTCCCTTGGGCAAGGACGAAACATTTTATTCTGAATTTTGTTTTGGCAACCACAGAGAAAGGTATCGTGGATGTCTTTAAGTCGCCTGATAGGTTACTTTTGGGCAAGGACGAATCTTTTTCTTTCAACAAAAATGAAATTTAGTTCCCCTGCATACAGTACACGCACACACATTTTTTTTAACGCGCTAGATGTCCCCTTCCCAAAAACGTATAAAAGGGTGAGTAGTTCCCACATAGAACAACAAACATGGAAGCATCCATTCACTTGTTTATTGTGTGGTCCCACGGGTAGTGGTTAATCATCCTTTGTAAATAGAGTTATTCAAAACATTCGAGATATTATATCACCTGTTCCAAATCGCAGCATTTGGTGTTATAGTGAATGGCAACCATTATACAATACTTTACCCCAAGTAGAATTCGTAGAGGGTCTCCCTCAAGAATTAAAATCTGATACTTTAGTCATATTGGATGATCTGATGCTCGATGCAGATGTTCGAATATCTATATTATTTACTAGAGGTAGTCATCACCGTAAGATTAGTGTGATGTACATTGTTCAAAATTTATTCGACAAAAATAAAGTCCATAGGACTGTAGCTCTCAATAGTCATTACATGATCTTGTTTAAAAATCCTAGGGATCGTTCTCAGATCTCACACTTGGCAGCACAGATGTTGCTGGGCCATTCCAAGTATCTGAGAGAAGTATTCGAAGATGCTACTTCGACCCCATATGGTTACCTTTTAATAGATCTCAAACAAGATACTCCTGAACATATGAGATTAAGAAGTCAAATTTTCCCAGGGGAAACCCAGTACATATACCTCCGAAAAGTATAAAAGGGGAGCAACAAGTCTGTCTCAAGTCAGAAGTATGTCTGACCGTCTCAAGCGCAACATCGCTCTTCTCAAGCTTCTTAATAAATCGAAACCCACACTCGTTAAATCAATATTAAAACATGCAGACAAAGAATTGATTACTTGTTTGTGTGACTGTGCCTCGAATATCTTGGAAGGGGCAGTCCCTCTGACTAAAGCTCAGAGAACCAAACTCGTTCGTCAGAAACAACTAGTGAGGGCCGTGGCAAATAAAGGTACCTCTGACAAAAAAGAGGAGACAAATCTTGCAGAAAGGGGGATTCTTGGGTGCATTACTACCTCCTGTACTATCGGGTGCTGTTAAAGGTATTTTTGAATGATGGAATATGCAAAGAAGATGGCTTTAGTAGAACCAAGGTTATTGGAACGTGTGCAAGAGACTCCAAGACAACCGAATGAACTGGCTGTTTTACCATTGGATAGAGAAATGAGAGATATTCTCGATGCCTCTTTTCTTTCAGCTGATGAAAAGATGACACATTATAATCAAGTCTTACAAAGATACTTGACATTTCAACAAAAGGTAGTGGCTCCTCGATCGATTGAAGTCGAATTCGAGAAAGATAATAAAGACGAAGACATTCTCGATTCTGTACTTATGACTATGAAAAGAAAGGGGAAGATGTTGTTGAATCGTATTAGAAGTGACCCAAATATATCTTGGAATGAGAAAGGTGAATTTGTCTACAAAGATCAATCCGTGGTAGGGTCGAATGTAACAGATCTTCTAGACGATTTACTTAGAAGACGAAAATCTTTCCAACCAAAGGAATGGGAAGTGTTGGCCGAAGCTTTGAGAGATAGTAACATACCCCAAGAACTGACTGGTCATAAAGAACGTTGGGATTTTATGAAACAGGTCCCGACAAAGTCGAAACGTAAACAACGAAAAAAAAAACAGAAACGCCAAAGTGGACCGAAAAAGGGTATAAATAGAGCTGACACATTAAAAAAGAGCAGTCATGGAAGCATTATACTATGATTCTGAAGCTCCTGGAAGTTTTGGTGGTATAGACGCTCTTCATAGAGCGTCCAAGAAAAAAGACTAAACAAGTTGTGAAATGGCACGGGACTCAAGACACATACACTCTTCACAAAACTGTTCGTCGTACAATTCCTAGAAGGAAAGTGATAGATAATGGTATCGATGCACAATGGCAAGCTGACTTGGTAGATTTAGCAAACATAAGTGAATTCAACAAAAACACAAATTTTTTATTGACATGTATAGATGTGTTTAGTAAATATGCTTGGGTCAAAAACAAACTTGGTGAGTCCATCGTTAAAGCTTTTACTAAAATTTTTAAACAAGGTCGTAAACCAATAAAATTACAAACTGATCAAGGCAAAGAATTTCTAAAAGGAAAATTTCAGAATTTTCTCAAACAACACGGAGTACAATTTTTCACTACCCAAAATGTGGAAACAAAATGTTCCATGGTGGAAAGATTCAATAGAACTTTAAAAATCAAAATGTGGAAATATTTTACCAAGAACGATACACTAATTTTTCCACTTCAAAAGTTGGTGAAATCATATAATCATTCTCATCATCGTAGTATCGGTATGGCCCCAATTGCCGTGAACTTTGAAAATCAAGAAGAGGTTTTGCAAAGGTTGTATGGCAAACCCATAAAACACAAGACTCCAAAATTCAAAGTGGGAGACAGAGTGAGAATCAGTAAAGTTAAGAAAACTTTTGAGAAAGGTTATTTGCCCATTTGGGCTGAAGAGTTATTCATAGTGGCATCTGTCAAGAAAGGTCATCCAGTCAAATATGTCTTACAAGATGATAATGGGGAAATATTGAAAGGGTCGTTCTACATTGAAGAGCTTCAGCGAGTTGCACATTAAACTATTTACAAAATCAAGCACGTACTGAAGAGACGTGGTAAAAACAAAACAATGTTCGTAAAGTGGTTGGGATACCCTGCTTCGTTCAATTCGTGGAACAAGCAGAGTCAGCTCACCTATAAAAGGAAGTGAAACTCGGAGGTTTCTCAAAATGGAAGAAGGATCGAACGGATCTTTGCTTCTATTTGGAAAAAGAATTCCAAGGAGCGAGATCACTTATTTTTCACAAATAATCATTTTGTACATCATTATCATTACCAGTGTTGTTAATCTCACTGTCTGTCGAGAACAGAGACAGCAAGTTGTGGACTGCTCTCTTGAGTAGTAGTATAGGCTATTTGTTACCTAATCCAACCATTAAGAAAAAGTAATGTTTTATTTGACTCTACCAA
The DNA here is from genome assembly GCA_031216915.1 of Pictodentalium vernedei. Classification (NCBI taxonomy): domain Eukaryota; kingdom Metazoa; phylum Mollusca; class Scaphopoda; order Dentaliida; family Dentaliidae; genus Pictodentalium; species Pictodentalium vernedei. The sequence goes on along the minus strand of CM062292.1, from coordinate 134,659,123 downwards.
GTAATAGTTCTATGAACGTGTTTCCTGAAAACACGTTGACAACGTACACCACCCAGTTATCACAACCAGTGAACCTCACGGGGGAATGGGTGGGTTTGGAGGAGATCCAGTATCCAAATACTTGGCTCAATATTCGTGAGGAAGAAGCTTTCGTTACAATGTTCTGGTCTTCGAAAAAGAATTATCGACTTACTCTCAAGGAAGGTCGATATTCGGATCCCACTGATGTGATACGGGCTATAAATGGTGTTAAAGAATTACTCTTGCCTCGTCGCGATAAGATAGATTTTGAATTGGATGAAGTGACTGGTAAAGTTCGTATCATGGTACGTGATGGACTCTCCAAAATATTTTGGGATTTAATGAGTATGTTTTTAAATCAGGAACTTACAATTCTTCCAGAGTTGCTGATGTCAACCAAGGATTTTATTTACGCTATGTATACAGTGACTTGGTTCGTGACCAAGTCGTGGGAGATACAAGAATACCCTCCTTTGTATCGTACCTGTACGTGGAAAATATGGGAATATCATCTCTAAAACTTTTGAGAATGTGTATTATGTACCAGTGGAATGAAACAATTTCAGTACCGTCCGGGTGTATATAAGGGACGACACGGGTGCCATAGTACCTTTCGAGTTCGGGAAAGTGACAGTGACACTTCATTTCAGAAATCGTAGATCTCTTCATTTCACATAAACACGACTTACTGTTGTAAGTCCAAATTATACAAAGAATATTACACGAAACAAGCTGGGAACGGTCTACCAGCTTTTTCTGGAGCTCAAATACAGAGAGGTTATGGTTTGGGAAGTATATTGGGAGGACTGAAGAATATGGTGTTACCGTTATTGAAAACTACAGCCAGGGCTGTGGGAAAACAGTTAATGAGAAAAGGAGCGGCCTTTGCCGAAGATGTCATTGAAGGGAAAAATGTAAAAAAGGCAGCAATCAAAAGAGTCAAAGAGGCTGGAGCAGGAGCTTGGAATGAAGTGGTTGGTGGTTCAAAACCACCTGGCAGGAAAAGTATAAACAAGGCCCGCAACACGCAAAACTGGCAAATCGACAAAAAGAAGGAGAACTGTAGAGACCCAAGACGTTCTCGGTGCATGATGTCTCTCATTAATGAAAAATCTTGTGAGTGTGTCAACAGCGAACTCGACTTGTTTTCCATACCACCAACACAGAATAGTGTGGAACATGGACAATGGGTAGAACACAGGCCTTTGGCGACCATAGGAAATAGTGGGCCAATATAATTCCACATTGCAGGCTTAGGGGATGATTATTTGAATTTGGCACATACATACTTGCATTTTAAAGCAAAGGCTGTAGATTCCAATGGGGCTTCAATTGCGTCCGATGCCAATGTGGGCCCAGTCAATTATGGATGCATTCCTTATTTAATCAAATCAATATCAGCTTGAATGAAAAACTGGTATCTCCTTCCAACAACACTTATTACTACAGAGCTTTCATAGAAACTTTGTTGAGTTATGAACCAGCTGCAAAGAAGTCACAACTGACTAATTCATTATGGTGCAAGCATACGGCTGGACACATGGAAGATTTGACAGATGATAACAAGGGATTTCTTTTTCGAAAGAAATTTATAGAGAAAAGTAAACTCGTGGACATGACTGGGAGATTACATTTGGACATGTTTTTCCAAACTCGTTTCTTGCTGAATGGAGTTAATGTTCATGTTAAAGTGAATAGAGCCAAAGATGCTTTCGCATTGATGGCCGATGCCGATACATACAAGATCAACATTCTAGATGTATCCATGTCTGTACGTAAAGAGAGACTCCAATCATTCGTGAGAATGGCTCACGAGAAAGCACTAACAAAAGCAACTGCAAAATATCCTATCGGTCGTGTGGAAACCAATGTTTTTTTCAGTGCCAAAAGGAAATCTGAGCATTACACAAGAAAATTTATTTTTAGGCCAACTACCTAAACGCATCGTAGTGGGATGTGTAGACAATGATGCTTTCAATGGAAACTTTTCAAAGAATACATATAATTTCCAGAACTACAATATCAATTACTTGGCTTTGTATGTACGTGGATAACCAACAGATTCCAGCCAAACCATTACAACCTCGATTCGAACAACAAGAAGTGGCCCGATGTTATGCGACACTGTTCCAAGGAACTGGACACATGTATGAGAATGAAGGAAACCAGATCAGCCGAGAAGAGTACACAAATGGATACACCCTATTCGTATTCCGCCTGACTCCAGACCTGTCACATGGACAACACTTCGATCTGGTGAAGAGAGGAATTTTGAGACTTGAACTCCATTTCGAAAACCCATTACCAACCACAGTCAACGTACTGGTGTATGTAGAATTTCAGAACATCATAGAAGTGGATAAGAATAGACAAGTAATCTTCGATTACTCAACATGAACACAGAGAACGCCCTTCGACCAGATAGCTGTTTGAATAGAATATGTTTGGGAGTATTTAAGAAGAAGAAGTCTAGATATTGGAAGTATAATACAAAACGCCTTCAAGGACCATTACCAGTGTGTGGACAATACTGCCTATTTTACTTGAAACATCGCTGTCGCGGTGTACCGATGGAAACCATATCCAATATGTTTACGACTGATCTAATGGATAATGACATGTTGGTTAATGATGTCATAGAGGAAACCAGCCACTAGATGTCGCTGTATTGAGGAAAAACTATAAAAAAGAGGAGTGCACTTTTTTGTTTCGACAGCCAAAGAAGAAGGATGTCTACAAATGTGACCGTCTTCAAACTTAACAACGATTTACAGATTCAACTGTTCAAGAACGACGTTGGGTTCCAGTTTACCACGAGAGATTGGGAACAAGTGACAAAAGCAGTGGATATTGCAAAGAAGAGAAGCCTTGAAATAGGAGAACCCAAACCAAAGAGAGAAAGAAAACCAAAGAAGAATGAAGATAAAAAAGATTGAAGAATGTTCACTATTCCGTCGTTGATAGAGATGGCACTGAATGATTATCAGTCACCAAACCAAGAAATAAGAAATACAAGAGACTTTGTAGAGAGAATGAGCGTTTCATTCGAAACGTATTTTCCTGATGTTCCACCACCAGTTCTAAAGTAGTTATTACGTGGAGAAGAGAAAATAAGTAAGACACCAGAACAAAGGCCACCAAAACACATCAAGTATGCACTGGAGGAAAATCGTCTCAAGACATTTCAATTCATGTTACAAAGTGAAAGTGTGAAAACACCGAATGAACTGACACAAGCTGGATTTTTTTATTTGGGGACAGGAGACAGAACTCAATGTTTTCATTGTGGTATTATTGTTCGTTTCTGGGAAACAGAAGATGATGTTATAGAAGAACACAGAAAATATTCTCCAGACTGTTATTACATTCATAATTTACCATCTGAATTCATGGACAATGAAAAAGTTCAAGAAGAAGAAATGGCCATCAAAGAAGAAATGGACACATCATTTCAAGAAGAAGATTCACGGAGGTCGAAATGTAGTGTGTGTTTATTAGCTGAAGCCAATGTCACTCCGCGAGCATGTAACCATTTGTGCCTGTGCAAAGACTGTTGTAAACCACTGAGAAGATGTCCAATCCGCAGAAAGACTGTTTATGAATATCTGACAATCTACACACAATAGAAGTTTCTATAAAAAGTTGTATGTTTTTGTTGTTGAATAAAAGAAATTAAAATGTAAAAATTCTGTTGCCATTTTTTAACAAACCAAAAAGGTATCCTCAAATACTGAAATGCGACTAAGAGGAATAGTAAATTAGACCTCACAGGACACGTCTCTTAGCTTAACATATGGGTAGATCCTCACATGAGTATATGGTGGAACTTGAAGCCAGCTTCCTGGCTTTCATGTACACATATAAGCCCTACTTGTAATCTTTCTAAACCCAAATGGCAGAAGCAAAGGATTCTGGGTAAATTTGTCATATAGTACTACGTGCTACTCTTATACAATTTATTGGAGGAAAAAAACATTACTCTAGTCCAAAGGAACATACCCAAGGGCTCTCTCGGTACTATTATAAACCATATGGGGGCAAACACCAAGCCAGAAAAAATACTCCTATTCAATCGAATACACCCTCTGGGCCCTTTGGTACTATATCACTACGTGCTACACCGATAAAATGGGGAATCCGTAGTAAATAAAGTCGTTTTTGTGATTTGGAGGGATTGTCGGGTTGTTTGTGGTAATTTTTCGAATTAAGCGAGGATTCTGGGGGAAATTCTAAGCCAGAAAATTACTCCTATTCAATCGATCACGCCCCGGTACCCCTTGGTACTATAGCACTAGGTGCTAAGCCGATAAAATGGGGAATCCGTAATAAATGAAGTCAAGTTTTGTGATTGGGGGATTGTCGGGTTGTTTGTGGTAATTCTACGAATTGGGAAATTACTCTTCTACAAAGGAACACATACCCCTGTCTTGTTAGAAGCCATTGGGTCACATAGTAACCACGTGCTACCATAGAAACCAAGATGGCGGCCTCCAGTATACAAAATGGACGACGGAAACACATGTCACCCTAACAACACGCGCTGCGCTTGCGCACTCACACCACGTATCATTATGAGGATGCCGTCGCAAGATGGCCGCTCACGCGCGTTACCATGACAACCAAACATGGCGCCACCAGGTCACGTGACATGACATCACTTCCGGGGTTCAGCCCGGGGTCCATCCAATGTGGCCCATTTACCTCATCTCCTACTACTAACACCGTTGAGCACTCAGATCCCCCTTTCAGCACACCTCGCGCACTTTGTGACTACATTAATATGTAAACAAAATTAACGAGGGATTCTGCTGTCACATCTTAAGAATACATAGTCTGTGCTCACGATGTGCGTATAACACGTGATCATATGCTTGACCGCGTATTCAAATGTGTCGACCTTTCCCCACCAAGCCAGCACCCTGTCCATGCAACAAGAATACAAACTTGTTTAATAATTTTTCAAATGGTACAGACTTTCCCCAACATACTGCAGTAGCCTCAACGTTTGACTGTATCACGAATAGGGTCTACTGTGATGCCTTTCTCTAGGATTAGGCCGCGCAGTGACTAGGTCTACAATGATTAATCGTGATACATTTGAAACACGAGACATTGCACACGATTCAATGCGTATCGCTGTGCACGATAAATATAAATGATATGAGGCAAAATAACACCTTGGATTTGGTAGGTTGGTGTAGTGAAAACAAACTTTGACTGTGATGTATATTTAATTAAATGATTATTCATTTAAACCGAAATTGTAAATATTTCTATTTTGCTAAATATTTATTTGATTTATCCTTTAAATCTTACTTGACAGAGCTCTATCAAACAAGATATAAAAGATTAAATGGTTAGAGCATATTTCCTGAGAGGAAAAGACACTGCAAAATGGGTCATAAAATCATGTATTATATGTCAATGTAATTTAACCGCTAAATATCAGTACTATCTATCTTTATTTACCTGGTCCCCGGAAAATCCACAGTGTGGAATCCGATTTCATATCACTATAGTATGACAGACTATTTATGGGTGCGTTCTAATTCGCAAAATGAGCTGTTCCGGCCGCTTCGACTACTTTACTCCGTGCTGGAATGGACGCTCGAACGGTGGTCCGGGTTTTTTGTTTTTATCGTATTCAGGCGCATCGGGAGATTCCCCGGAAGTGTGCACCAATTACAAAAATAAATGTAAACAAAAAATAGTTCTTTTTTACTTCAACCCAATTTACAAAAAAAAAAAATGGTTGGGAGAATTGTTAATGCTAGTTTTGACATGCGATGTTGAACTATAAGTCGTATAATAAACTTTTATCGCTACAGTGAAGTGATCTGGGTTGTCATGTCACGTCTCGTTGAGGAGGTCAGATCGCCGGATTTAATTCTCTGCCTGCGGCAGCTCGTTTGATCCAGCGATCTGACCTCCTCAACTGGATCTGATACTAGGACCCAGATCACTTCCCTGTGCCGATAATATGTTCATATCACACTGAGAAGTTATGTATTGTTTAAAAAGTGCTTTCAAACATTTATATTAAGTGGAAGCAACTCGGGATTAGGGTTTGAAATATTCCCGGTTTGTACGGTAATGGGAACGGGAATGAAATTACACTCAGAACCGAGATATGGGAAATGTTCCGGATAATATCAAGTAAAGTTACGAGAGTAACAAGACGCAGTTGTTTTCGTGAAAATGAACAAATTTTATTGGCGAACTGCTATCTCCATATGGAAACGTTATCTTCCAAAGAGACGTGCAGTTAAAACTAGAAGTCCTGTCATGACATGCGCACAAATAACACGTTGATCTGCGCGTTCATTTACGCGTTATGACCATAGTCAGGCTATCAAATTCTGGACATATGGCCTGTGCAAAAGCAATGTTTCAGCCAATGGACCTCCGGGTAACCTGTGTTTGCTATGAGTAACCAGGAGAACCTGCCGTGCTTTCGATGCCATTCGATATAGCAATTGCGCGCAATTCCTACGCGCAATTAAGCCTATATAAGCGCACAGTTCGTGACAGAACTTCTAGTTTTAACTGTATGAAAATGCAAATCCGCTTCCAAGTCCTTTTCATTTTCATGAATCGATAGTTTTATCACCACTACCTCTGGCTTCAGCTCCCTCTTTACTGCCGCCATCAGTCTCCTCTGCCCAAGCTCCGGAAGAAGGAGTTGATGTTGAAGGAGGTAGTGAATATTAAGTGATACTAGTGATTCTGAAAATGAAGACGAATTTGAACTTTGAAGCGAGTGAAGATCTTGTTGTTGAAGAGAGATATCTTATGGAGGACTGATTGAGAGCTACAATGATTTGGCGAGAAAGGTTCTTCAGGAAGCAGGCTAAGAAAAAGTTCAGACGAGGAAGGGCTGACAAAATCTTACACAGTCACGTTGGGGCAGTTTTTCAATTTAGAAAATTTCAGTCCAACACACACACAGTGCCAAGCGTGATTCCCGATTCCGTGCTATAGATTTCCCAGGTATCGTGACCGGCTTTTGCTAATGATTCACAAAAGTCAGCTCTATTAATAGGTAGAAATACAATTCTAGAAAATACAATTGTAAAAGTTTTATAGTATTGGCTCCAGGCCCCGATCTGATTGAAATTCTTTATATTTTTGTGTAATCACATTAGGTTTAGTCTCGTGCTTATATATCGTAGCTGGGAGTGGAGTGACTCGGTAGTTAGGGCGTTGCACTTCAAACTGAAAGCTCTACGGTTCCATCCCTACCAGGTGTAACTGCGTTTGTGTCCTTGGTCAAGACACTTAATCCCGTGTTCCCGCAGGGGAGCACGCTGTGTACTAAGACATAATTGCGCGGCGATGGAACACGTGGCTTCAACCGATGCTAATCATGCTTGTACGGAGGTAATACGTTGGGGAGTTTGGCAGTTGCCCGCCGCTGCTTGATGATTCTCTTTGGGTACTCCGGTTCCTCCAACGTAAGACTTTCGGCACGAGGTTAAACCGACTGTCGAAAGTGCCGTTCCCGCCCCCCCTCCCCCTCCCCCCGAGTAAATAAATAAATAAATAAATAAAGTGTATTTATCGTATTTATGTGTTCCGATGGTGAAAATCTCGCAACAAATAATCGCTAACACGTACATACGCCATACTATATGGCTGAGATCAATGAGAAGCTCCTCCCGATAGGATGAGATCCTTGCAGCTAAGGTGACGTTAAACCCAATGCAACAGCAACAACAACGAGAGCAATTAGAGGTATTGACAATAAAGATGACTTGTGTAACTTAAGTAAATCTTACACTCCTCAGACATTGCGCTATTTTTCGCTGTGTTGCTAACGCTCAGAATTACGATTTCTCAATCGCATTATAATTGCGTTCGTGGTATTGATCAAAACCTACACGCCTGTTACAATAACTTGACACTTGATTCGAAGGAAATCATAGTCCACGACAGCAAAGCGAGTGTATGACGTGAAGAGATGTTCATCGATTTGCTGCCCATTTGAGAAACACCAGAATGATTGTCACGCTTACGAATTTGATAAACATTTTTTTTTTAGCATCAACGGTAAGAAAATTTTTATTATTTGTTGTATTGACAATCAAGTTCTTATACAGCAACAAACTATTCCTGTTGTATGGTTCTGAAAAAGTTGTTCCACGTGTATTTTTCCTTGAAAACTTTACCGGTAGGATGCATTATCTTGACAGTGTTTTACATCATTGTTGGCTGCCTGAACAGGCAGCCACCAATAATGTAGAAACCCTGTTAAGGCACCTACGGCTATGTGAATGTATGTAAGGTAGATATTTCTTTATTTATTTCTTTATTTATTTATTTGTGTTTAAGGTCACATACTTATGCAAACTGGTCAATCGTGACCATAACAGTTTGACGAGTGGAGAAAGCCTGAGTACCCGGAGAGAACCACCGAGCAGCGACGGGCAACTGTCAGCTCCTCACCATTCTATCTCTGTTCAAACTTCGCTCAGGCAGGGTTACAGCGGTTGAAGACATGTGCACCATCGACGTGCAGTACGCCTTTGTGCACGGCGTCATCGTGTCCCCATGTAGGCAACTGGGATAAAGTGCCTTGCCCAAGGACACAACGCGGGTCGTCCCGCACGGTATAAGTAGTTATTAACGTAAAATTAATCTGAACACCTAATGGTTAACACACGAAGAACATAATGTATTGGGAAATATTCAGAAATTCATTTTCAGTACTGGAAATCGTTCTTTGATCTAAAAATGAGATATACTCGCACAGTGTACGTAGTCACTCGAATGGCACGTATTTGTACGGTTATTGGAAACAGGGAGGACAAGGGGACAGATGGTACATAAACTTTTTTGTACAATTTTTGAAACAAGTATTTTTAGATATAAGGAAAATGAGGGTTGAATTTATTTATTTATTTATTTATTTATTTATTTATTTATTTATTTATGTTTAACGACACTTTCGACAGCCAGGGTCACCTCGAGTCGGACAGTTCTACGGGTGGAGGAAGCGGACTACTCGGGGCAACAACCGAGCAGCGGTAAGCAATTGTCAGCCTCCCCAACGTAGTAACTACACAAGCTGGGTTAGCACACTGCGTCACCATGCATTCACGTGGGCAATCGGGATTCAGTGCCTTGCCCAAGGCCACAACGCAAACGAGGGTTGAACGGGGCGTAGGAATAAATGGCAGAAATTGATTACATTATTTTTTTTTGTTATTGAGAAATAATAATTTGATCAATGGTGATGTATTTGGCATTCCTAAAATTAGTTTGGTTGAAGAAAGAAAATTTGAAATTGATTTTAATTTTATTTTATTTGAGAGGATCGAAATTAAAGAGAAAAATATATTTAAAAAAATAAATTCAATTTGAGAGGTTTTTTCATACTTATTTGATTGAACTTTTTACAATTATAAGTAAAATGGTTTACACTGAGCATTTGAATTCTTAGTGATTTGAGTGTCACTTGTGTTTGCACGTGCGAGTTCTGTTTTCAATGTTGCTCAGCCTGGTGGTAACGGTGAAAGGAAATTCTTTCACCAACACTCCAGAAGGCATAGCAGCGCAATTGTGTTGTTCTTTTGTTTATTTACTTTTTTTTTGAATGACAACTGTCTAAATATGTATGTTTAAAATGTATAAATCACTTGTTAGGTGAAGGGTGGATTGCTCGAACTGCAATTTAACATTTTGAAACTGTTCTACCCTCCTGTAACATTTGTTCTTATCCCGCGTACCACATTTTCTGGGATACAGAAATCTTGTATCAAAAAGTTCACACAACTTGTTTCTGTACCATTTGTTCTTTGAACCATGAGCACCATCCCTGACTTACCTGGTCCTGAAAATTATCTTTCGAGACAAGTACGGTCCAATTAAGAAGCGTGTAATTGTTCAGTAAATAGTAGTGATCAGTAGAAAATAAATCAAAGTTTCCTTTTGTTACTTTTAATAAAAACAATAGACAACTCTCGGAGTTGTCTGTTGTTCGATTATTGAAAGTTACAAACGGAAACTTGGCTTTTTATGGCAAGCTAATTAGAAGCCACTAAGTTACTGTCTACTTTGGCACTTTCTTTAGCGAATGTGGTTTTACAGTAATATTCTGCATGGAAAAGAAATTAACAAATGTTACTTCCCAGGCTATTATATTAATGGCAAGGATAGTGTCTGTATTATATGCCACGATGCGCGCGATGTTGGCAAACAGAAATAAAAAAAAAACGTTACAGAACATTAACCTTTTGAGACTTTAATTATCCTGACGTTCAAACATCACTGGAAATTCAGTTTCTTCAACGTTTTTAAAAATGCGACGTCGAACGTGGGAAAGTACAAATAACAAGAAATTTTCACGTTAGTGATTATTTGTTTGAGGGCTAGATTATTTTTGGTAGTCTGAATTTGTTATTCAAAACTTGTTTTATTACAAATTATTGGAGAGTGGCCACAGGCAATCTCCAATAATTTGTAATAATACAAATTTGTATGAACAAAATATTATTTGTATTTGATTGAATTTGAAATATAAGCAACGAAAGTGTTGGAGTTTCGCCTGGTATCCTAATTTTTTAAAAGCCCCGATAGTGGCTTCTAGCACGCAACAGTTAATAAGTTTTGACAGCAGGATTATTTGAGTATTTTAAGCTGCGATAACATTTTGCTCAACGGTTGTCACTGAGAACTATTCGGGAGAAAATAGGAATTGAGGTTAAAACTTTAAAAAATCTAGAAATAATAACAAAACAAATGACCAGAAAGTATGAAGGCGTTATTTGATTTCGTACGTCATAAGACGTACACAACTATCAAAGGGTTAAAAAAGAGTAAAAACGACGTTTTCTTGTTTTTTAAATGGGTTAAAACAGAGAAAAATGGTCAAGCATTCAAAGTGATTAGGAAAGAAATTGTTAAAATCCAGCTTCTGTATTGTTATACTACTCTACAGGACAAATGCCTGAGGTTTGTGAAATGATATGCACATCGGTGATACAACTGCGCTAACATTTCGAAATTTCAGTTAGTGTTAAATTTACTGACAACTTTAGAAAACTATGTTGAGCTAATTTTCCTGTAAATCTCTTTCAATGACGAAAATTGTCAGCCATGATTCATTGTTTGTCCAGTAGTAACAATCGGACACGGTATGGAAAGCTGAAGTTTATGGTTTACCGCATTTAGGCTACCCAGTGGTCCATTAGCTGCATATTTAATTGTTGGGTCGGGTTTGGGCCACACAAGACGTTTATTGTATGCCTAGATATCCTTTCATCGCGTGGCTACATACAGTACAGCCGCCGTGGAATGGTTAAAACTCACGCGAGGGCAATGTTGCCCACGGGCGTTTTCCTCGTTCAATAATCAGTAATTTTCAGCAAATATTCAGTGAAAGTTGCGCCGGGCGGCACTCGGTCCTTCATACACTAAAAATTTGAGGGCGATTCGTTGTTTTCCATTTTGTCCACGCAAAGGGAACGGGAGAATTGAAGAAAGAGAAATTCATGTTTTTTTTCTGGATGGCGCAGAAAAATGTAACGACCGAGGTAAGAAAATATATATATTTCGAATAAAATAAGACAAAATAAGAAAAGAAGAAAAAGAAAAAACCTTTGAATTAATTCACTTAAATTTTAATTGAAAAAAATTAGAGAAAAAAGAAAAATGTCATTTGAAGAATATGAAAAAAATGAAAAAGAAGTTCCTCAGAAATGTCTTCTATAAGGAATGTGCCAGTCTCGTAGAAGAAAATATTCCTTGAGCGTTGAAATTTAAATTGAAAGGAAAAGAGAAAAACAAATCATGGTAGCAGCAACAAAAAAAATGGTTTAAAATTACATAGAGACATTCCGTATAAGAAATTTAACAGTAAGGTTTTTCAATTGGAAACTTGCAATCTCGAATTGAAAGTTGTTGAGGCAATAGGTTTGGAACACAAATACGATCGTTATATCAAGTCAATAAAATTAAATGATGAACAAGTCGAATTGCTTTATGATTTGAAAGAATTGTTGTGTGAAGTGGTGAAGAGAGAAGAGAACAATTTTGATGACGGTGACTTGTCATTTGTCTATGGTAAATTCATATATCCGAAAATCGAAAATCAATAAAAATCTCATAGATCGATTCGAAAACGAAGCTCTCAAAAATGTAAAAAATGAAACACAAGTAGAAATAATGATTGAGAGTTTATATAAAACAAAGATAGTGTAACACCTCGTATGGAATTAAAATATATAAAAAAGGAATAAAATAAAAAATAAAATATATTCCTTTTTTTTAATTTTCGTTATTTTTTAATTTTCCAGTTAATGACTTTTTTCTAGTTAAATACTTTTGTTTGTTTTTTTTCTTTTATAATATATAGGAAAGAAACTCTTTTAAAAAAATATTTTTTTATAAAAATTATTAAAAACAATATTAATAAAAACAATATTCATAAAAAACAATATATATAAAAAACAATGTGGTACATTTCAGAGATTATAAATTGCCATAATTAAAAAAAAAGTGTGCAAAAGTTCTGAATATTACGAGCGTGTCGAGTCTGAAAACTAAAGCCGTTTTGATCAAAGCCTAAGTGCTGAGACCATGGAGAAAACACCATCGGAATTAAAATCAGTAACGTGTGCAATGGGTTATGAAGTTTTTTTTCTAAGTTCAATAGAAATCGAATGGAATTTTTTTTGCTCAAGGAAGGAAGAACTCAAGAGAAAACTAATGTGACAAGAAAAAATATATGTCATGAGAGAAAAAATAAAAAGGTTATTTAGGACGGAAAAAAGAAAAAAAAACACCTTCCGGTACTGATAGTTGAAAACGAAAAGTCGAACAGGGTTCGTTCTCTTCTTCTCTCAAGGAAGATGAAATTAAACAAATGTACCGCGAAGTTACGGATATTGTAGACGTGGTCATGGCCGAACTAAAAAAAAACAAAAATAAAAAGGGAAGACCATAATGATATAAAGGATATCACAAAAAGAACGATATATAGGAAATTCCAATCCGCTTTCATTCCTGTACAGGAAACTCGAGCCATGCCAGGACATTTTAAATCGTTCGACATCGCAGGTCGCAAGAAGTTCATTTCCGACAATTTGATGAAAGAATCCAAATCTCACGTGATGTATTTATTTCGCCAGAATCTAGTTAAGGGTATCAAAGTGTACATTAAAGGGTAATATTGTAAGGATCGACTTGGCAACTGGTAACACCGCAAAAATAAAAAAAAACGTCTTATTTGACGTTTAAGCATGAAACCGTGGCGGAAAGTGATTCAATATCCGAATTTTCGACACACTAAAAGGACAAATATTAGAATCTTTCGCCGAATATCAACACGAGGGTATCAATTGGATTTCTGAAGATTTTTTTTTAATTTAGAATTTTACAGAGACAAGTTCGATCCACCGCGCACGTCGTCGTATATAAAATAACCTTATTTTCTATATAAGAAACAAGCCTTAATCAATCAGAAAGATACTCAAGACAGTCAATGTTTCAATTTAATGCTGATATTGGAGAATGACAATCAACGATATTGTGGGATTAATAACTGAAGTCCCTTATTATCGATTCGGACTTTCGAACATCACAACCAACGGTTCTTTTTTCAACCGTCTAATTCATTTAGGTGCAAAGAAACGTTAGAACGTTACGAGGAATATTGCAACGGAAATCAATGCGTTGCCACTGAAATGCCTAAACCAAACATTTGCATGAAAATTAAAAATCATAATAAAAGCTTTGGAGTACCTTTCGCCGTACATGCCGATTTCGAATGTCTCACATAAGAATTAGTTCGTGTCAGCACGACGATAGTCAGAGTTATAGCGAAAAATATCAAAACCATGTATCCTCGGGATATTGTTTCTGCACAAAATGTCCTTTCGACGATCGGTATTCCTTGGGTCGTTCGTGGGTAAGATTGAAAAAAAAATAGACGGACAGACGTGGGAAAAAAATTGTACCAATCAAGTGAGAAATAAGTTTCATAAACTTTTTAAAATTATGTCTGCCATTCTCGAAAAACTAGTCGGTAATTTAGTTAAGAAATGAATGCAATTGTTATAATCTTTATTGGAGTATGAACGTGTGGTAATGGGTACAAATTATGTATGAATTCCGAAGGGATTCATACATAATTTGTACCCATTCCCACACGTTCATACTCCAATAAAGATTATAAAAATTGCATTCAATTCTTATAATTACATTCCGTAACTGTTTAAACTACTTCTTTTTTTCCCTTTTTTCCCCACGAATCGTCATTCGTCGTTGTTGAAAATCATACGGCTTTCAGTCGTTGGAATCAAGAACTAGCGCAGGCCTTTGTTCCGTCTAAATGATATCCCAAAGGCAAATAAGCTTTAATTTTCACAACTTTAGAAATGGAAACGAGTATCTTAGTAACTGGCTTTATGCCACAGCTGGGAAATGTCACCAAAGAAACAGCAGCGGAGTTGATCACTGCGAGAGGCGCTAAAAGTTAAAAACCCACCCAAACACCAGCCGAATTACATTCTGTCAACTGTGCTCTACCGTAAATGCGGGGCAAAGTTCGACCAAATATGTTCATTGGAAAATGAATTACATTTGGTCATGGCGTTTTCATCCAGCTGACCAATGGGAATTGAGTATTTGGACCCAAAAAGTATAACTACATTAACAATGTAATTATATAAGGATGAATTTTAGATCATCATCATCGAACAATTCGGAACTGAGCAGCAATTAGATAGCGTATTGAGGAAAGGAGTCTATCCAACGATTACATGGACGGCTTGGAACGGTTCTATGAGACCTCATTGCCTAATAGAGACGACTTGTATTCGAGACTCTATGACGCTCACATTTCCCAAGTCGATTACGAGCCCTCACAAAAAGTGTGGACGTTATTTGATATGTAGTTGATGAGAGATTATCATGATTTATATCTAAAAACGGACGTGCATCTCTTAGCCGACGTGTTCGAACATTTTTTCTAAAGGTATGTTCTATACAGTACAGCCTGACTGGTATTACAGACTCCCGGACTGGCTTGGGTTGCTTTGATGAAATTGACCGAAATTCACTTGGAATTATTATCCGACGTGCATATGTTGCTCATGTGTGAAAGAGGTGTCAGAGGCGGGTAGTTGATGATATCTCACGACAGTAAATTATCATTACTTGAAAGAATTTGATAAATCAACCTGTTAAAAAGATATGAATATATAAGTGTTTAACCCTTTACCTAACGTGAAAAGCAGACGACACTTGCCAAAACAATTCTTGAATAACTACTTTGTTTCATTTTTTGTCTCAAAAACATAGGTTATGACCTCTCATTGGAACGAGCTCGTTCCAAAGAGGGGTCATAACCTATGTTTTTGAGACAAAAAATGAAAAATAATTAAAATTAATTAGCGATCTTTGTGAATAGCTCTGGCCGGTTTTGGTCGTTACGTTTGGTAAAGGGTTAAACGAATTAAAACAGTTTAGAATTTATTGATAAGGTTGATGTTCTTGAGCGTCTGAGATTGATTAAAATCTGTACAGTGCAAAAGAATGTGATCCACTGTCAACCCTTACTGGCAAGGAACACATTCTGGTCGCATGTTACCCTCAAACAAAAGGAATGTGTCAATATTACATGATCTTTTCTACAAAGGTTACCGGACAAGTAACTATCCACAATATCAGATCGAGTGCTATGGAGCTTGTTATTTGTCGCGCCATCCCATTCTGACTGCCATGCGGAATTGAGGTATTAACTGATATGTGGTCGGTAATCACTAAATGGAATCCAAAAATCCGTGATAGGTTTGTTTAAGGCCCGTGTTGCTGCACTGGCTGCTCTGGTGTTACCGGAGATACCAATTGTCCAAGAAACCAGAAAACCACGATATCATATCAGTCAGACATGAGAGTATTCAACTTCTCGCGAAGTTCCCAAATGAAAGGGTTCTTCAACTTGGGGATGGGTAACGCTAGCAAAGAGGGAAGAGGGTCATAACAAAAATAATCGAGTTCATTTCCTATACATTCTCGACGAATTCAAGCATTAGTTGTAAAGCTTTAACCCTTTACCCAACGCAGACGATATCAAAATTTATTATTTTAAATATCATTTTTTCAAATTTTTCAAAAAATTTCAACAAAACCATATCATGTGACCCCTCGTTGGAACGAGCTCGTCGAGGGGTCACATGATATGGTTTTGTTGAAATTTTTTGAAAAATAATATTTTTTCAACTGCTGAATTTGCATATTACGCGGGCGGATGCGGGCGATTCGTTGGGTAAAGGGCTAACTTCAGTTGTGAAAATAGATCTTGTATTTGGCATTCTGATTGAGGTGATCTGATCACTGGAAAAGAAGGTTTAATTCTTATTCCCAATGGAGAAATATGTTTTGGTATCTGAACAGTTTACATTTTAAGTGTCGCATATACTTTCGATTTCGTTTCTCTCTCACATATTACAGGCTTCTCAATAAGAGCTTCAATGTGTATACTGGCGCGTTAGGATCTCAAACAAGGAAAGATCGTCGTTGTATTACCTCCATCGACAGTCATTCCCGTTCCGTCGAGGACCAATTTGACGAATGCTTTATTTCGCCCCATATAGGTTTCACAACTCGTTTCCATTTGAAACTTTTACTCGATTTCGATCTTTTCTTGTTAGGATCGTTATTCTTTCTTATGTCCTTCGTATGGGTCAGGATCTCGCCATAACTGTTGATTCTCTTCACTGTAGTTAGCAGGATTCGGTCTAGTCGACAGGAACAGTCTACATGTACGTCCGAGGAAACAGTGTTATATATATCCATGTGAGGTTTACACGGATTCCAAAATCTATAGTCTGTGCGGCACTGACCGCTTATTCATATCGGTCTCGATTCCTTCTGTCTCAAGAGAACTCGGTGGTGGTGATGAGTAATGGGATGTGTTATTTATTTATTTATTTATTTATTTATTTATTTATTTATTTATTTATTACTTTGTTTCGGGCATTTAAAAAAGGATCGGACGCCCATTTACGCATTTTATGTTAACAGTTAACATGCATTCGAGGGGTTCATAGCTGTGCATAATGTTTTGCGAAAAGAGAAGGTTGGCCGTCCCAAAGTAAGCAAAAAAGTAACATCCAGGGTCATATCTTGTCGGACATTTTTACAGAGTACCCTAATAGAACCACAAATCAGGGGCGAGCATCTGTCACACTCTGCAACTCACTAACGCCGTACATGCAGAGTTAGCAGCGGTTGAAAGCAAGTACACCATCGATCTACAGAAGGTCTGAGTAAATACGCCATCGTGCTCCCGGGAGGACAATTGGGATTAAGGGGTCTTGCTAAAAGATACAATGCAGTAACTGCTGGTCATGATTGAACCGTCGATCTTCCGGTTTGAAATCCAATGCGCTAACCACTAAGCCACCGCGACCCCTAAATACCAAATAAGGGAGGATGATCAGTAATAATTTATTGATATGGCCCTTTATCATATGACTCGTCCGTTTTGTTCACTTTAAAACATTGCATATTTTGTTTTCATATCAATCAGTGATAAATAAAGCCTTCCGTCAATTTCATTGGTCAATTTCAAAACTAGACAGTTTGATTGGCTAAACAAAATACAACTGGGCCACATTTTCATAATTTGCATAATTAGAGTTGGGAGCTTTCATTGGTCAATTTCAAAACTGGACAATTTGATGGGCTAAACAAAATACAACTGGGTCACATTTGCATTATTTCAGTTGGGAGAATTTACGTTATCTGTCCTATTTAGGGTGGGTTATATTGTATTAATCTTTTACCTACAAGAAAAACGCCATTCATTTTTTTTTATATTTTCACTTTTTGCTTCCAAAACATAGGTTATAACCCCTCATTGGAACGAGCTCGATGAGCTCGTTCCAATGAGGGGGAATAACCTATGTTTGGGAAGCAAAAAATGAAATTTTTTAGTTATACGAGGATGCTTTTTCCAAGTGCCGTCTGCAACTCATGTTAGGTGGTGGGTTAAAAAGTCATACTAAGTGGCTAATTTGTGCGTGTGTGTGTCATATGATAAATGGAATATGAAATGAGTGTTTTTCTCATATACTATTTATGAAACTCGTCTGAAATTTCCGTTTGGGCTCGCCAGAGGTTCGCCCAAACGGAAAATTCTTAGACTCGTTTCATAAATATTATATGAGAAAAACACTCATTTCATATCCTCTATATATGTCGCTACAAATACAAAATACACTCGTCCATATCCATGTCTACCCGTACTGCATTGGGCGATACCATTTCGAGTGTCAGAGTTGAAAAATTTAATCTGACCTAACGGAAATAATCAAATTATGCGAGTTAAAATCTGAGAATATGTTCATTTTGAATATGCGGCTCTACAGAACCGTTGTCGCGGAAAGGCTTTGGCCGTGAAATTTATGAAGTTTCCTGGCTTATCATTAGCATTTTTATTGGGGTTTAACGACACTATCCACGGCCAGGATCACCTGTCGGACAGTTTTACGGGTGGAGGAAGCCGGAGTACCCAGAGAGGACAACCGAGCAACACCAAGCAACGGTCACACTCCCAAACGTACCAACTCTGCACAAGAAGGGTTAGCATTGGTTAAAAGTAAGTACGCCATCGATCTGCTGTATAGGTCTTAGTACACAGAGTCACAGTTCCCTCACGTGGGCAGTCGAGATTAAATACCTCGCCCAAGGACACCAGTTAGCTACAGCTGGTGAGGTTCGAATCGTCGAAGTCGGTTTAGAGTCCAGAGCTCTGACCACTGAGCCACCGCGAACCCATATCATTAGAATACAAACATCACGTCGTGTCTTTAAAAAGAATCATTTACTGTGAACTCATGTTCTGTTAAGAGACAACAATTTGAGATCCTTGTTAAAAATCAAGAACATGATTAGCTACTGTGTTACTGTGATCACGCAAGTGGTACTTTTCTCGATTTTTATCGACCCGACAATTAGGCATGGAGGCTCAGATAGGAATGGTCAGTGTTTTGTTTTGATTAAGTTTGGGGGTTTCACGCATCGGGAATGATTACAGGATCATGATGTCCCCATACGAGCTCATATGGTAGATGTAATGAGATGACTCGTCCTACCGTGCCTAATGATGCAGCGATAAGGTATCGGCCTGTTCGTGACTCCATAGCTTGTTTTAACCCTTTACCCAACGTAACGGCCAAAACCGGCCAGCGCTATTCTCAAAAATCGCCAATTAATTTTCAAAATATTTTCATTTTTTGTCTCAAAAACATAGGTTATGACCCCTCGTTGGAACGAGCTCGTCGAGCTCGTTCCAACGAGGGGTCATAACCTATGTTTTTGAGACAAAAAATGAAAAAAATTAGTTATTCAAGAATTTTTTTTGCAAGTGTCGTCTGCTTTTCATGTTAGGTAAAGGGTTAAAAAATAAAATTTGCTTAACATCAAATGATATGAACACCAATTCTCCCGTGACATTTTCACATTTATTTATTTATTTATTTGGGTTTAACGACACTTTAACAGCCAGGGTCATATCATGTCGGTGACAGTTTTACGGGTGGAGGAAGCCGGAGTAGCCAGAGAGAACCAACGAGCAACGACAAGCAGATGACAGCTCTCCAACATCGTAACTCTGAACTATGCACCGCGGCATAGGCTGGGTTAGATTGGTTGAAGGCATGCGCACCATAGACGTGTATTACGCCTTAGTACACAGCATCATCGTGCCCCTATGTAGGCAATAGGGGTTAAGTGCCTTGCCCAAGGACACAACGCGGGAGCTCGAATCTTATTTATTTATTTATTTATTAAGGTTTAATGACACTATAACAGCTAAGGTCACATCGTGTCGGTGACAGTTTTACGGGTGGAGGAAGCCGGAGTACTCGGAGAGAACCACCGAGCAACAACGAGCAGCTACCAGCTCCTCAACATCGTAACTCCACACTGCAGCACAAACAAGGTAGATTGGTTGAAGACATGCCGACCATCGACGTGCAGTACGCCTTAGTACACGGTGGGGTTGAGTGCCTTGCACAAGGACACAACGCTGGAGTCCGAATCGATCGCTCAGACGGTCACCCATCCAAGGACTAACCGGGCTCGACGTTGCTTAACTTTGTTGATCTGACGAGAACCGGTTACCGCGACGCCACCGCGCCCCCTCATATTTTCACATCTTAGTCTATAAACAAACTGAGGTACTCCAGGTATTGCATATAACATTCAATCATACATTTACCGCACGCATTGAGCTTATTGTACTGAGAATATTCCAGAGCACACCGCACTTTATTGAGATAAAACTTATCTTCTAAATCAAAAACGTTTTATGTTTGAGTTACTTGTCCAGCCAAATACCTCAGCAATTTCATCCCAGTCATCAGAAAGGGCAAATTGGAACGCAATGTGTGTATAAACGATATATTTATCTATTTAATTATTGTTTTTAGAAATAATTTGTTTTTTTGTTTTTGTTTTTTTTCAATTTATTTTATTTCATCCCAATATATTTTTCACTAAAAGTTTTTGGGGGTTATTATTTCATTTATTTATTTCTTTAATTTTTTTTTTTGTAATTTTATTTGTAATTTTGTTAGGTTTATTTAATTTATTTTATTCATTGAATTATAGTTTTGGTTTAATTTTTTAAAATAAATATTTTTTATATTATATTTTTAAAAAAAAAATCTTTTTAAATAATAAATATCGAAAGTGAAAACTATCGTAATAATTACAGAGACGTTTGCTTGACCAACCACTACTGCACTTACTACTACAGCTCTTATCATTGCAATTTTTCCACCAATCATCAAAATCAAAACTACAAAAACTACAGCTCCAACACTTACCACTCACTACTACCCTCAACAACAGCGATTATTACTACACTCATTCAGTACGTGGAGAGTGAATTGTTACTAAATCACTCTTGGGGTGGTGTCTCCACCCAGATAATAACAGTCGATTCCTATGTTAATGGATGAAAAAACAAGCACAGTTTCAGCCAAGGGACCCCCGGGTGCTACCCATATGTCCCTTGACTGAAACTTTGCCCGTCATTCTAATGCTAATTCCCAGACAAGAATTTTTTGCCTGAGTGGTGATTTAGTAACAATCCACTCTCCATGTAGAGTACTACAATACCAACCACTCGACAACACCAATTACCACTCCTACATCGCCAGTTATCACGATTACTATACCAATAACTCCTACATCACCTACTGCAACATCAACTTTGTCCAGAGCAACAACTACTACATCAACTGGTACTACAACAACCTCTACAGCAGCATCAACTATTACGTCAAAATCACCAGGACCAGTATACCAATAACTACCCCATCACCTACCACAGCTTCATTTTTGTCCACACCAACCACTACTACATCAACACTTAACTTTACCAACAATCACAAACACCACATCAGCCACGACAACTACTAAACCAAAATTACTGTACTAACAATCTCAAATATAGTTTGGCTTTCCAGCCCATAAGCGATGGTGTTAAAACGGAATTCGAAATGAATATTTTAATGAGTGTGGGCCTTAATAAGTTCCGGGAAGAAATGTTACGATGGAAGAGGAGTTCGACTATGAAGACGCGTATATCGTTTATACGTAAATGTGGACCCAATATGCGCTGTGGGCTTAGTTCGAGGCATAGAATGAAATTGGACATGTCGTTTGACAGAAAAATAACTCCTACAAACAGAACGATTGATCTTGTAACTCAAATATGGCAATTATCGTCAGGCCTGAGAATAAGCAATTTGACATTTGCAGAATGAGGTCCCCAGAAGGTAAATGTGATGATGCTATCCCATACAGTGGGCCAATTTATCCTCTGGGTACATCTTTCTCTTTAGTTTTGAGACCCCGATTCAGATTGAGGTTCCCAGAGGGTAAATTTAGTGCTGCTACCCTGCTGTGCAGGGTAGCATCACTAAATTCACCCTCTGGGGGTCTCATTTTGCAAATGGCAGTCTGCTTATTTTCTGGCTTGATTATCGTTAGGGTGAGACTGGTCGAAAAACATTATGTGGGTGCATGGACTATTGAAATCGAGGGGTGTGATGACATTTCCAAGGTTTGACAGAAAAAGATAACTCACACATACAGCACGATTGATCGCGTAACCCAAATATGACAATTATGGTTAGAATGCGATTGATAGAATGACGTTATGTAGGTGCATGGGTATAATCGCATAACCCAAATGGTAATGGCACTTATGGAAAAACCAATCGACTAAGGTACAAGGGCCACACTTGCTGGATTTAAACCAACAGGCAAAGTGATATCCGAAAATTGTTTTTAATCGATAATGAATACTTGGGGGATTACTGAGCGCAAACGTGTAACTAATTTCCCAAAACGGCGTGCAAACATGTAAGGAGGGAATATGGCTTTGGGGTGAGTGGTGGTTATAGACACTTTAAATAAGGCATAAGTATACACACGCTCGAATGTAGTTCTCCATTATATACTCCCAAAGCCTTCATGGATGTCGATGTCAACATCAAGTAATTCTTAATTTGGCTGGTCTGTAAATAACAGTGAGAATCTTTGGGGGTATGGCAGTGTTTGTGTACAAATTTATTGCTAATACTAGACTTTATGATTTTGAAGAATCACGGTTTTTTTCCAGACGAGATTCCATGATTTGTCGTGGCCCCAAAGGGTCCGAAGAATTGTTTTAACTGTATCACTAAAGTTTCGTTTTTGGTTGTCCTGAGAAAGGTGGGTACAGTAGTCTCGAATGACTCAGTATGACAAAAGAAAGTTTATGTTTAAATCATTATTATTGGTGGTGAGAATTAATATCAATATCGGCGTCTGAGAAGTCTTCGTCCGACAAAAAGGAGTTACTTTGTTTGCCACATACCCATTGAGTGCTGTGGGGTGGCTATTTGAAAACAGCCCATTATATCTCAGATTTATCTAAAAGTTTGATGCTTGGATGCTTGTGGGGTAATGAACGATTGACCGGACTATTCAATCATCTCACGTTCTTCCCTAAACAAACAACATGGCGTCAAGTTTGGGAAATATGAGCAGACGAATGTTTGTCGAAAAAATAGAAATAAAAACACAGACCGCAAAACCAATGAACACTTGACTCTTTTGTGTGAATTTTTGGGTGAACGCCACTATGAGTGGAGAGAGTTGCACGAAATTCCTGTCGAAAAGTTTTGCGAATACATTGCAGAATTCATAATAAATGTCCGCATGTCATCGAAATGTGTCAATGTTCTTTCACTACAAACCTTTAATCCCTGTCTTGACGGTGTTGGGATTTAATTTCGTGGTATATACCTGTGGTATTTTTAAAACGTTTGTGAGCTCTTTCCGATAAGCAAATCAGTTTTGTTTTCAGAAATGGACAACAAAATTGTTCGATATAGCTGCCCCCAGACTACCTTTGATGACGTCAGAATGTTTTGGTTGGGGGAGAGAGAAATATTATACCTAATGGGGGTGTTTATGAGAAAGGGAATCTCATCTCCGGACAAAATATTTGGTCCAGACAATCGGCAAGCCTCGTGTCTGGCCCAAATATCTTGCCCTCGGGTGAGATTTCTCCATCTCACCCACCAGGGATAATAATAGTCTCGAAGCATAGTCCATTATCCCGGTGGGGGGGGGGGGGGGGGGGGGTCTAACAGGCGTAATTTGTGGACACGTAGATATATTTGAACTCTCACAGTTTCGAGTATTAACCTTTTACCCAACGTAACGGCCAAAACCGGCCAGCGCTATTCTCAAAAATCGCCAAATAATTTTCAAAATATTTTCATTTTTTGTCTCAAAAACATAGGTTATGACCCC
The DNA here is from genome assembly GCA_031216915.1 of Pictodentalium vernedei. Taxonomy (NCBI): domain Eukaryota; kingdom Metazoa; phylum Mollusca; class Scaphopoda; order Dentaliida; family Dentaliidae; genus Pictodentalium; species Pictodentalium vernedei. The sequence continues at coordinate 134,635,276 of CM062292.1, read as the reverse complement.
TCGTTGGAACGAGCTCGCCGAGCTCGTTCCAACGAGGGGTCATAACCTATGTTTTTGAGACAAAAAATGAAAAAAATTAGTTATTCAAGAATTTTTTTGCAAGTGTTGTCTGCTTTTCATGTTAGGTAAAGGGTTAAGACTGTAAAATGGACTAAAACTGAATATATACAATTGTTGCGTTCGAGAGGCTCGCAGTGACTTTAAACACCAACAGCGTCGAAATGAGGAATGGGGAGTTTTGACACAGAATTTGATTTGAGCAGTATACCTCTATGGTCCGTTAAATACTTTTACCGGATGGAGGGTGTAACTTCTGTTTCATCTGGAGACTGAGGATTTCCTGTGGGAAACCTGGGAAGTGGAGTAGTGCTTTGTTAACTGCTGAACAAACGGGGTTTAAGTCGTCCACAGTGTCAGCATAGGTATAAACAATTGACTAAACTTAACATAATGCCTGTATTGCAGTTACGATATAGCTAACTAACGATGCTGAAAACTACCTTAAACGACAATAAACAATTAACTACATACATAAAATAAAAAAAAAATATTTAGGAAATATGCCCGAGAGAATTGTTTTACATGTGTTGTGACGTGGTATTGGTAGGGAAAAGGGGAAGAGTTTTATATCTACAGCAGACCTTGGTAGTTTAAAAGCACTCGTGCTTAATTGTAACGGGTGACAGATGTCGCCATTGTCCGGACTTACATCTGCTTTCCAGTATTGGAGAAACGACTCGCTGTTGTATTTATTGAAGAAAGGATTTGACATTGTCGTGTTTCATTTATTTATTGAGGTTTTAACGACACTTTCAACAGCGAAGGTCACCTCGTGTCGAAAAGTTTCAGGGTTGGAGGAAGCCAGTGTACTCGGAGAGAACCACCGAGCAAAGGCAATCAACTGCCATACTCCCAACGTACTAACTCCGTGCAAGCAGGATTAGCATTGGTTGAAGACAAAGGCACCATCGACTTGCAGTAAGCCTTAGTACACAACGCCACTGTGCCCACAGGTGGTCTATCGGGATAAAGTACCTTGCCCAAGGACAAAACTCAGTTTCCCCTGACGGGGATCGAACCGTGGACCTTTGGAGTTGACGTTTAACCCTTTACCCAACGAATCGGCCGCATCCGCCCGCGTAATATTCAAATTCAGCTCGTCGAGCTCGTTCCAACGACGGGTAACATGATATGGTTTTGTTGAAATTTTTTGAAAATTTTTAAAAGAATGATATTTAAAATAATAAATTTTGATATCGTTTGCGTTGGGTAAAGGATTAATGCCATTACCACTGAACCACCGCGCTCCCGTCGCGTTTCATCCCGATAACATTCCAATGATTTTTTAATAAACACGTGCGTGCGCGAGTGCCGTGCGTGCGTGCTTGCAGACACGACCTATTTTTTTCCTGCTAATAATTAAGCAGATTTTACCAAAATGACTCGTTCGTTGGTTTTGTTTGCCTTTGCTTTATACAAAAGGTTAAAGGAGGAAAACGATAGCCAATTTCAAATCGATAGTATTGAGGTATCTTCATAGCTCGTGTTGCGTGTGTAGAAGTTTACATTATGTGGTTTTATTCCATTTTTAAATGTTTGGTCTGTTTTCTGTAATATGAGGAGGGAATGGACGGGAGGAAGGCGATTAACACAAATTATGCCAACAGTCAACAGGTCAGGGCTGTCATATGCTGTCGTGTTGGCGAGACCATTATCAGCCAAATCAAATAACTCGCCGCATCCTGATCAGGCTTCGTCAACAAGACGGAATATGACCACCCAGATAGACGGTTGTAATAATTTCTTCATAATGTTACATGACACTGGATATTTAATAATTTAACACATCCTCTTAAATGTAAACAAAAACGCAGTTACGGAATATTTGTCTAAAGAGTTCAACGCAAAGACACTTCCGATTTTATTTCACGTTTGTAAAATTGTCGCATCGAAAGCAGTACAAGGCAATGACATCACGTCATTGATGTCAGGTCAATGGCGTCCGTCAGCCTCTTTGGGGACATGCATCATATCGAGGTAGAGAAAATGAGACTCTGTTTTGAATGATTATTTTTGAGGCACTTCTGGTTTTGATCGCTTTGAAGTGCTGTATTTTATTACGTACATTGCATACTAGGTGCATGTGAGTTATTTTTATCCACTTTCAGGCTGTCGAGGCTTAAACGTGGCATATGGAGGAAAGGCGTGGCAATCGTCAACAGCGTTCGCTGGGTTAGCTACGAGAGTAGTTGACGGTAACACGGATACAAATTTCCAGCATAACTCATGTAGCCACACAGATGAGGACGTTAATCCATGGCTGATTGTGAATCTTGGGAAAGTGGAAACTATCCAGTCAGTTGTTGTTTTCAACAGAGGAATTGAGCGTGGTAATTGTATTTATTATCATATCGGACTTAAATTGTCATGAAAATTAGTATTGTAATCTCCCTTCAAATTATTAGACGCATGAGAAGGGTCCAGTTGAGAAGCAAACAATTCTTGAGAAAACACCTACGACATTATTAGAAAATAAAATTCAGTTTTCTTTTGTAACTTAATTTTTTATTTATTTTATTAAGGTTTAACGATACTTTAACAGCCAAGGTCATATTGTGTCCGTGACAGTTTTACGGGTGGAGGAAGCCGGAGTACCCGGAAAGAACCACCGAGGAACGACGAGCAGCTGCCATCTCCTCAACATCAGTACAGGGAGGGTTAGATTGGTTGAAGACATGCGCACCATCGGCGGGCAGTACACCTCAGTGCACAGGGCCACCGTACCTCCACGTGGTCAATCGGGATTAACTCTTAGAAGTCGGGGAATCAGAATGAATTTATTGAACATGACATACCGCGAAAAACGTACAGTAAAGCAGGCGCTTCTAGTCTGAATAGGCAGACGACACTTGACTAGAAGCACCTGCTCAGTGTTTATTTCCCCCAAGCCCAAAGACAGTCGAACCGTCACAGCCAGACCACCTGCCGTATTACATCACAGGCAAGAAAACTCGACTCCCGGCTTCTAAGAGTTAAATGCCTTGCTCAAGTACACAGCGCAGTTACCCTTGGTGGGAATCGAAACGTGAACCTTTCGGTTTGCATTCCAATACCTTAACCACTGAGCTACCGCGCCCTCGATCAGGCGTTGACTGTTGCTATTTGTTATGGCGAAAATTGGGGCGCGGTGGCTCAGTAGGTAGAGGTGCAGGTTGCAAGCCGAGAGGTCCTCGGTTCGAATCCCACCTGCGGCAACCGCGTTGTGTCCTTGGGCAAGACACTTCATTGTCTACGTGGGGGCACGGCGACGTTGTGTACTAAGGCGTACTGCCTTACTGTCAATGGTGCACCTGTCGTCAACCAATGCTAACCCTGCTTGTGTGGAGTTAGTATGTTGGGGAGCTGACAGTTGCTCGCCGTTGCTCGGTGGTTCTCTCCGGGTACTCCGGCTTCCTCCACCCGTAACACTGTCACGGTCATGATTAGCCATTGTGCAGAAATATGTGACCTTAAACACTAATAAATAAATAAATAAATAAATATGGCGAAAGTTCTATTAACTGGTAGAGTGCTAACTTGTTGTTTTTTTTAAATATGTCCACATAACTTTTCCTTGTTACACTTCATGGGAGAATGCCTGCAGACACTCTTCCCAAAAATGAAAAAAAATAATTCAATACAAACTAAATAATTGCACTTCAAAGATAATATAAGGCACACCCACAGCATATGATGCCTTTAAGTTGCGGTACCAGCACTTCAGAAGAATGCCAAAATATGGGCTTCCAATACCCAACCAGTTAAGACGTAAACAGTATGGCTGGCGGAGTATAAACAGAGAATGCGGACATGAATATCAACACCGCCATAATTCATTTCTTTCGATCATTGTTGCCACGGCTTTCCGGGTGAATGGACATATTTGTCAGAGCCCTGATAAATACCAAAATCAACAATGGATATTCTACCAAAACAAGCGACAGATACTGTGAAAGTACTGAACGCTACTAAACCTATCAACTGGACTGTACAAGTTGAGGAGATGGAGGGGTGGGTGTTCAGTTCTCCATCAAATACCAATAAGAGCTCTCCTTTAGATACTTTGAAAGTACTGAACGCAACTGAACCTATCAACTGGACTGTTCGCGCTGAAAGGGGTGTGTGTGTGGGGGAGGGGGGGGTGTTCACCTCCCCAGCAAATACCAACAAAACCCTCCTTTAGATACTTTGAAAGTACTGGACGCAATTAATCCTTTCAACTGGACTGTATACGTCGAGGTGGGGGTGTGTTCAGTTCTCAGTTCTCCATCCAATGCGAACAAGAGCCCTCCCTTTGTAGTACATCTGCCAGACGCCGTGGCACCAGGTGGATGGAAGCGTGAATTGTGGGAAGAGCTACGACAGAGAAACAGGAGAAAATCGGAAGAACCATCAAACCACTTCCACAACCTACTCCACCCACGCCAATCCGCACCTCTTCATGAAGGAGGCCGGAAGACAGGGAGGAACCGGAAGAGGATGAGGAAGAGATGGAAATCAACCAATCTGAACCTCATCTCCTATCAGCTCAGTCAAACCACAGTTTCAACCGATCTACTTTCTCGGATTCCGAGAACGAAAGGGAACACGATCACAGCGGTACGTCATGGGTTGACTTCATCGAAGCACTTGATCAGAATAGCACCAAGGACCATGGTAATGTCAAATTAGACTTCATTGGCGCCATCAACAAATACATCAAATTCATCGATACCTACTATAGCAAACCGACAAAAAAGCGTTACTGGAAGACTTTAACAAAAAACAGCGAGAGGAGAAAAACATCCGAAACCAAAAGTTCCACCGCTTCGTGAAATAGTTCTCCTAAGACAACGGACACATTCCTCCTTTACCTTGCACGATACCAAATTATACAGCTATGGATGGTCGAAGGGGGGTTGCTCCACATCGTCGTTGCACGCTTGCATCGCGCAAAAACCGTTTCCTTCGGATTTCCTTCCGCATCTCAACACTTCTTACCGTAAGTTAACTTTATGTTATATTGCGTAACCTGCTAACTGGTTACGCAAAATACTCTCTATTGTCATCCCTATTAGATGGAAGGAACTTTTGAAATAAGCTATAGAAGTTTAGGTTGTTCAAATCAGCTTTTACACTGCCTAATTTATCTTTCCTGTCCTTAAAAAGATGAAATATGAATTCCGCAAAAAAGGGTGGTCTGAAAATGTTTAGGTATTTTGTTTTTCATGTCGTTCTTAATTTCTAATTTTGACAGACCGGAGTAAAACTCCTGTTTGGTGTTTTTATTAACTTTTGCTCTCAGGCTTAATGTAACTTTTATTATATTTTCATCTGTCGCTATAAAATGGCAGTAACCTAAGTGGTATGGATTGGTTGAAACGTGCCACATTTAAACGACCAAATGAGTGATGAAGAAATGAAGCTGTACCGCGTGTATGTTCAGTATCAAGTTTGCTGTAATTGTAACTCGTGTTCGTGACCATCTTGTGGCGCCATTAGTTCGGTGATTGGTGGTAACAGCGCGCTTGCACGACATGTGTCGTCAGGGTGACAAACGTGTCCGTCTAATACTTCTTGTGGTGCCGAGTTGGTCATATCGGATTTCTTGGGTTGTTAGTGGCTGTCATGGATAGTACAGTGCAGTCGGCGTGGACTGGTTATAATCCACGCGTGGGCAATGATACGTTTATAGGGTAATACAAATCATCATCAGAAAAATTCTAATTAATGAAGCACCGGGTTGTACCCGGTGCTCCATTAATTAAAGTTTTGATGATTATTCATGTAAGTAGTGTTTAGAATCTAATAGTATTGTGTCTGTAGAAAGATTGCCCACCCGTGGAAAGTGACGAGTCCACTGGGACCGTACTGTATGCAGAGCTGCTTATGTAATATGGACACATGTTTGATTGTTCGGGAGTGTTTTTTTTTAATTGCTGAAATTGTTCCGAAATATCCTCGTTTCCATCTGAACCGGGTTTAGTTCTGTCTGTCTACGCCTGGGTCGTTTTTTTTATCAGAACACTGTCCATGTCAAAGTTTTAAGTTTTTATAAGTTTCTGTGTTTTGTCCTCCATCTATCGGCTGGATGCCAAAGTTAAAAGCATCACACATACTGTTTCTATAAGACGCTGCTTCTGACACTGGAATCCTGACCGGCCTGGCTCCTGTTTATCTAAGCAGTCTGGCACAAAGGTGTGTACCATCTCGATTCCTCCATTCAACAACCTCGAACACCCTGTTATAGAAACCAGGGGGCCTCGCAACGTCAGGCGATCGTGCGTTTTCCGTGGCGGAGTCCCGCTCTTTGGAATAGGCTGTCCGATCACCTTAAGGCATCAGAGATCCTGGAAAGCTTCAAAAAGGCACTACAACCCCACCTCTTCACCCGAGTTTTCGGTGTGCGTTAGTAGTGTATTCTCGCAGTATTCCAAATAACGCATTTGCTAAAAACTAATAGAGCATTGTAAAACCAGAGAACGCATAATTTTTTTCAGATTCGTGACTCTAAACTGTATTTATTATTATTTATTATTCTACAGCAACAATTCATCGCGTCATAAACTGTATTGGCAAACTCCGTTCATATCAGAAACCACTAAATCCAAAGACTACAAATGATATAACATAAAGCGTAGGTAGTAGTATGTCATGTGATTTTCGTCTCCCATCACCAGGACCCCTGCCCGGACCTCGGAAGTGACGTTATGTCACATGACCTAGTTTACCTCATATTTGGCGGGCTTGGTAGCCCGCTTGAGCAGTCATGTTGTGGCGTCATTACCATACTGATACGTGGTGTCAGCGTGTTTCCGTCGTCCATTTTGTATACTGGAGACTACCATCTTGGTTTCTATGGGAGCATGTGGTTGCTATGAACCTGGAATGTTCTTAAAAGAAAGGTGGATGTTCGGGGGGTGTGTTCGATTGAATATGAATAAATTTAATTACCACAAACAACCGGACAATCCTTCCAAATCAGCAAAATCAACCTAAAACTACCTTATTTGGTATGGACTTCCCCATTTTGGACATATAATAATAGCACGTAGTTCTATAAGACTCATTCCTTTGTATAAGAGAACTTTTTTCTGGTTCGGATTCCTGCAGAATCCTTGGTTAGAATTACCGCAATCAACCCGACAACTGCTTTACTAGTTCGGATTCTTTCAGAATCCTCTGCATCTCTCTTTGTATCTGTTTGCTATAGTTTCTGTCGATCCAATCCTGTTCATTTGTACTGGAGTATACTTCACCAGAGTAGAATAGCCTATCAGTTGGAACAGCTTTGCTTATTCTTACTGTATTTAGCTTTTCTGGCCTGTCCTGGCTAGTGTTAACCCTATTCCGGGTACTCCTGTTCTTGTTTCGAGCAGCATGTCATTTATCCAAATCACCCAATCAGTTCACTTTACTGCTACTAACTAACTAACCCCTCATGTTGCTTGCTTTTCCATAATCTGTACCTACCCATACAGAGTTATCTCCCTTATGTACAACGAAGGCCAGTATTATTCTCAACCCCCCCCCCCCCCCCCAAACAATCGAACAGAAATAGGTATTACTGGAACGACTCGAATCCTATCGAGCAAATAAGTTATAGAGCAATTCTCCACGAGCAACTGCTCTTGCGACTCGAATCTCGTCGAGCAAATGAGCTATAGAGCATTTGCTCGAAAAAGTGGATCATCTCGGTATTTAAGGATACCTATGACATGGTATTGTACTATTTGAGGAGATCTTTTGAGGATACCTATTGACGATACCTTTTGAGGATACCTGTACAGTATACCTTTTTGGAGAATACCTTTTGCAGGATATTTATTTGAAGATAGTTATGGCTCTTAGCTTCTGTATATCTCCATCCATCACCTCCAGGGATTCCATAACCACAGTCGTTTTCAAAAAGGGATTCAGTAAGCGGGATTTCAAGCTCCCATACACTGCTGGGTAGTATTACCATCGGCTTCCACTTTGCCTTGAACTATCTGTCCTTTGATTAGCCTCTATTGTACACACCCAATGCTACAGTATTTTACCACCCCTATAGCTGTGGTACTACTACGGGTCCCAGTTCATATCACTATCATTTCACTACTGCTTGTTAGAACAACTTTTCCATACCTATTCGAAGTTCCCCTACTAAGCTATCGAGATGCTACTGAAAAGTCATTGCTTGAACGACTCGAATCCCATCGCGCAAATAAGCTATAGGGCAATTGCTCCGTGAGCAAATGCCCTTGTGACTCGAATCTCATAGAGCATTTGCTCGAAAGAGTGACTCCAAATACTGCTGTACGACTCATGTGAGTATTTGAGGATACTTATGACATGGCGATGTATTATTTGAGGATACCCAAGGCATTTGTCTTGAACGATTTTTTTCAATTTTCTTCGAGGATTTTTATTTCAAGGGGTTTTGTCAACCTTTGTCATTCTTCCAAGGGGCTTTTGTCTTGAAGATTTATTTTCGGTGGGTGTCATCCCAACAAAACGAATTCCAACAAGACGATTGGGTAAAATATCCCAACAAGACGATCCCAATAAGACAAATCCCATCAAGACGAAAATAGTTTTTTTTTATATTAATTACATGAGAACTTAATAATAAAATAAAATATGTGTATTTACGCTATTTGAAAAATATTGGCGCGGTGATTTTTACATTTTATGAGCTTTTGCTGAGCAGTTACTTTTATTCTTTTTCATCTCTTGACCGATCACAAACACTGTTTAACTCGAGCGAAGTAATTTCAATACTTATAGCTTTATGTTTTTTTTTCTTTTTGTTATGCATATGTGTGTGTGTTTTTAAGTTTTATTGATGAAGATGGTACAGAAAGCGTCTCATTCCAACGCGTAACGCCTTTTTTGTTAACTGAAATCTCTTTGTCCAATAGTAAGCGATGTTAGCCATTTATGGTGCAATTTATACTTTATAAAATTGAGAGGCTAATTAGCAGTTCAATATCGAACCTTCCCATGCCCTGTCGTTGATGAATTGAAAATTTTCCTCACAATTTTACAAAGCATTATTGACGTGCAAATGGGAAAAAGTGTTTAACATGTATTATCTTATATCGAACAAGACGTAAACTCCTTATTCTCTGTTATGAGAGGGTGATTTTATTGAGTTTTTCGAGATGGTTTATAATGAATGAAATTTGAAATACATCGAGTTTTTCTTGGTAAATAAAATTCCACTTCAGAATACTCTTCTTATATATAATTTGTGTCCTAAACCTCATGTTTGGTGGTCTTGGTAGCCCGCGTGAGCAGCCATCTTGTGACGTCATTACCATTAGTGATACGTGGTATCAAAATAGATTTTTTACATAGTCATTTTAATTACATGCATCTTGGGATTCGTCTTATTGGGATGACCATTATTGACATCCGTCTTGTTGGTATTCGTCTTGTAAGGAATATGTTAGAACTCTTTATGTTTTGAGGGGTTTTGTCTTGAGTCGTTTTGTCTTGGGGACTTTTGCTCATACCTGTTAAGTGAATAACGTGCAACTGGTGTTCAGAAAGAGCCTCAGATAGTGTGATTTAGAGCATAGTATTCGCAAAATCTGCTTCAATAGACCATGAATATTGCATGAAGCGTTGGTCACGGTTTTGTTTTTGTAAATGAGATTAGTATAGTTTATTCGAATTCGAGAAAAAATTTCCATGGGCAAAACACCCATCAGACAACATCCCCTTGCACGCCTTGGACAACATCTCAATCAGACAACTTCCCCCATCGAGAAAAACGCCCTTCAATTCCCATAACGAAATACAAATAACTGTAACATAAAGTGGAATGACATTGTATTTTTCAATGGTAATTGTAACATCTTACAACCTTTTAACAACGTTTTACTAAGCTTTCACAAGTTTTCCATAATAATTTTACACTGTGTTCTCTGTGTTCGCATGGGGGTGGGTGGGGTGGTTGTGGGAGACTTTTTTATACGCGGCAGGTGTCGGGGGTAGGGATGCAGACGTCATAAAATTAAGAGTTATTCTAGTTACTTGAAAACACCCCTGCTGTGTTATTGAATCCGAGATATCTGCTGGAAAGACAGAATCCCCTAAACAAAATCCTACACAGAGAATATTCCTTTGAAGTTAGGCTGGTGTAGTCTAGCACAGTGTCGTGAAATACACAAACACTGCACAATGTATAAAATAGTAAATCAAAAAGTCCCTGATTATTTATTTAACTTATTACCTCCGCGTGTTAGGTACCGAGCGACCTACAACCTACGCAACGCAGATCATTTTACCATGTATCAATCCCGAATCGAACATTTTAAAAGATCTTTCTTACCATCCATGGTAGTGGCTTGGAACAATTTACCCCAATATGTGTAATCAGCTGAAACTGTAAATGAGTTTAAAACTAAAATTAAGCTATTAAAATTAAATCCTGTCGTGAAACCTCTTTTCTTTTTCTCCTTCTGAACAAGGAAACTGAACATTCTATATTGTAGGTTAAGGAATGGCTGTAGCGAACAGAACGTTGATAAGTATGCAAATTAAATATCTGATACGTCCAGGTGTAGTTGTCGACACGTTCTTGAAAACAGTTTTCATTACTCCTTCGAATGTCCCCACTACGTAGTCCAGCGTGAAATCGTCTTTAGACGACTTTCGCATTTCAACATTAAGTCCACGGACGATGTTCTTTTCGGAAAACCTAATTTGTCACAAAATGAAAACAATCTAAGCTTTATGTTAGTACAGTCCTTTATTTCAAGTAGCAATCGTTTTAGTTAACTCTCACCTCTCCCCCTTTTTGGTGTGCCTTCTCTCTAACATCAAGATAAGGCTTCGTGATGACTTGCGATAGCCGCATCCGTACGATAAGGACACAACACCCAACTCTCCTCTGTTTTCTTTTGCTTTATACCATCTTATCCTATACCTGCATGTCGTGTCTTTCACTTCTCTCCAGATACTATGAATTGGTTTCCTGTCACCTTATTTGAAGCATGTTTATTGTATTGTAGATATAAATTGTTTTTTTGTTGTTTTGTTTTGTTTTTTTTGTTTTTTTTTTGGGGGGGGGTTGTTTGGTTTGTTTTTGTATATTTTTGTTAGCTGCCATTGATTGATTTAGGAGAGGAACTTATATAAGTTTAATAACTTGTGTTCCAATCCTTTTGTCAGTTCTCAATTTAATGACAATAAAATATGTTTAAACTAAACTAAACTAAACAAAATCCTAATTAGGATATAATCCCTTCAAGTTAATTTTTAGATGCTGGCATAATTCCCTGAGTTTAGAAAATTTAATCAGATCAATTTAATTCTTAGATGCAGACAAAATCACTCTGTCTTATTACATTATAACATAGTGACCAATATCGACTATCGCTGTACACAAACATCACCAGTAAAAATGTATTTATCCGCAGAAATTTCACCTCAAATGGGGACGAATTTGAGAATATTTCTGTTACGGTATGTTTTTGAAGCAAAAAATTAAAATATTTTGCAAGTTGGTGGATTTTTTGGCAAATCTCGATTTCCAGTATTTTGGGTTAAACAGTTAATAAAATAAATAACTTTATTCCCACCTCTGAAAATTGAATTGATTGAGGAGATTTAGTCAGTCTCCGAAGATTAAAGCGAGGAGAAAAGGTGCAAAGGGAACTTTTCCTTGGTGCTTTCACCCTAAAAGGGTTTTGTTCACGGGGATGTTTTCTGGATGTCATCTGCTGGTTATCATACCTCGGTAAGATGAACAACCTCGAATGTCAAACATGGTCAACCCAATAATGCGAATTCCAACTAGACGAATTCAGTTAACACTATATGGTTTTGAAATCGCAAAGCGAAATTCCCCAAGTCATCCAACGAAGCACAACCACGAATTTTCTCATGGCCTTCATGGACTCATTCGACAGAAATGGGGAGCCGCAGGCCAGTTGGTTTTCAAATAGGGGTGCTGAAATTGGGGCGCCGCGGGACGTGGTAGTTAAATACCGAGATGAGAATAAGAGGAATGGTAGAGTATACCTCTTTGAAGAATTTTCTCATGGCCCTCATGGCCCCATTTGATAGAAAGGGGGATCTGAACGCCAGTTGTTCTTTATTTAGGGGCTCTGGAGTTGTGCCGCCACGAGTTGTGCTTGGACGATCTGGATAAATGAAACGAAACAAGAACGAGAATACCTGGAATAGCTTCGGAACTACCTAGGACAGATCAGAAAAGCGAAATTAGTAACAATAAGCAAAACTGTTCCGACTGATAGGCTCTTTTGGAATATACTCCAGAAAAAACGAATAGGGTCGGGTAGACAGAAACGATAGCATATCTTATAGATACCTATATAGAAGCAGGGGATTCTGAAAGAATTCGAACTCGTACAACTTGTTGGGTCTATTTGGGTAATTTTACGAAGTATTTGGGTCATTAGATCGACTCTTATACAAAAGAACGCGTCTTATAGCATTACGTGCTCTTCTTATAAACCCAAAATGGTGCTTCGTCAAGTCTGTTTCGGTGATATTGGATGGAGTTTGGGGATTTGGAAATATTGTCGGGTTGTTTGTGGTAATTAGATTTACTTCTATTTAATCGAAAATACCTTCTGGGTATACCTCTTTTTCATTGTAGGGCCTGCAGGCCCATAACAACCACGCTCTACCATTGCAACTGAGATGGCGGCCTCCAGTATACAAAATGGGCGACGAAAACACGTATCACCCAAACAACACGCGTTGCGAATGCGCCCTTACACCACGTATCACTATGGTAATGACGTCACAACATGGTCGCTCACGAGGGTTACCATGACAACCATACACGGCGCCACTAGGTCACGTGACATGACGTAACATCCGGAGTTCCCCATCCTAGAGGCGATACCACATCATACAGTACTCACGTAAAAACTTCAAAAATGACGTTCAATTAAAACAGCTATCTTTTCCAGCTACAAGATATTAAATTTTCATGTAAATCGGACAAACTGTAGCGTTTGCGACGCTGACGTCCTACCACCATCCCCCATCCGAATGGCAGCCCCAGACAAATTGTTCCTCGGCCAAAAACTGATTGCATTTTAGAGATGTTTTTTATTGAAAGAATATATTTCCAAAATTTCGGGAGTGAGCGTTCAACAAGAGTGCCGGTATAAAACGTTCATAAACAAACGTCAAATTGATGTTATTGTTTATAAATTTAAATTTTGATATTGTAACAAATGTATTTAATAGAGAAATCGTGAAGGTATAAGTGTGTGAAATTTCATGGCTGTGTGTGTTATTTATACGGTGCAGTGCGTTATTGAAAATCAGCGTTTTTCAAAGAGAAATGTGTAAAATAACCCAAATCTTCGAAAAGACCTAAACAGGTAAAAATGGCGATAAATAATAATAAAAAAACAGCTATCTCTTATTTTGTGAGTTCTACAGCACACTAACACTTTTTAAAATGTCCGTATTTTATTTTTTGATTTTATGAACCGCAATCCCCCTCCCCCACCCCCACCCCAACACACACCCACATCACTCACCCTATCATGACGAAAACTCAAAGTTCGACCATAACGGTTGAGAATTTCATAGAATGTTCGACATTATTAGGTGGGTTTTTTTTTGGAGGTTTGGTTGCAAAAAGTTTGAAAGCCTGGGTCAGAACATGTGATTGAAACTATAAAAGATCAAGAAAAAAAGGAAAAATCACATCGTCCGGGTAAGGGATCGAACTTTGAAAAACCGAAAAATACCTAGAATTATAGTTATTGTCTACTAGTATGCCAATTTTTATTGCTGTGGGTTAAGAATACGTACACCCTAAATCTTAGAAGAAAAATGAAAACAAGAAAATGCTAACGATCGCTATAAGTCATTCCAACTTCGTTGGATGACATAACTTTTTACCCAACGCAGACGATATCAAAATTTATCATTTTAAATATAATCTTTTTAAATTTTTCAAAAAATTTCAACAAAACCATATCATGTGACCCCTCATTGGAACGAGCTCAATGAGCTCGTTCCAATGAGGGGTCACATGATATGGTTTTGTAGAAATAGTTTGAAAAATTTATTTTTTTCAACTGCTCAATTTGCATATTACGCGGGCGAATGCGGGCGATTCGTTAGGTAAGAGGGTTAAAAAGTGAAAACGATAATTGTTTGAGATGGACTTCGCGTTCGTTTTGAGTTAGAGGCGGTCACAAAAAAGACTCAATTTCGATGGTACACAGGCACCGACACCTCTATTACAAAATTGGCTATTAACGTGTTTGGTTCCAGCGCATCTGAAAAAGTAACAATTCAGAAAATATGTAATATGGATGAACAAAGGATAAAGTTACTACTGATTCAATAAAGATAAATTCCATGATGATTGGAACATAAACAGGGGTGAGCCCATCTTGCTCTGTACTACCATTGTATTCAGAACTAACGCCATACCCCCTTGTCAGCTTTCGATTGTTTCGAGACAAGGGGGGGGGGGGGAGGGGGTTTTCTCTCTCCCTTTCTCTATGTACACTCGATTGTAGCCTGTATTGGTGGTACTCTTCTAGTAATGGTATCCAGCGCAAGTTTTGCATGAATTGTTGTCCTCCTCCTTATTGTCCACCTCGAAACCTTGTTATCAAGCAATAATCAGTTTTATTACATTATGTAGGTGAGCTCACAATTTAATTTAATTTTGCCTGCAGGTCATCAGGAAAATGTTACTGGAAGGTTACAAATAGTAAACCAATCAGTAGCCTACTTATCTACCACCAATGTTCCTGCCACTCTCGGCTTGTTAGTATGAATCTTTTGTCTTCCTACTTTTTTAGTTGAACTTTTTTAGTTGAACTGCCTAACTGCCAATCCACATCACTATAACTGTGAACTTATGACTTCGATGAAGCAGACCGTACTTTTCTTAAGACGAGAATGTTTTACAGACTATCTGTACATACTACCTATATTTGTCTTTGTCTTGTGCTGTCTATTTCTTCTGCTCCCATGTCTATTTGCTTTACTCCTATTCCTCTTTACTGTACTCCTACTCTCACCGCCAGCTTGAATACAATTTCCCCAAGAAGAGATATTGCCTTGTTACCAGTAATGTTGATTGGTATTGTTATCCGAGCAGTGAGCTTGTGTTCTACGTATCAGATTACATCATCAGCCACATAACGGGACACATTGATCTACACCGTGCCCGGATAGGTACCTTCAACATCGTAGTTCATGTTCGCAGTCTAAGGCACAAGCTATCAAAGGATCAGTCTAATTGTATATTGCATTACCTGTTCCTACGTCTCGGTGGTGCAACAGGTCATGACAGTTTTGTTGCCATGACAGCACTGTTCTTTGGGTACTATACAAAATCAATCATCATGCATGTTAAAAAAAACTGATGCACAATACAAGTGTCCCCAAAAAGTTATTCACGCCATAAATATCTCAACAGTTGTGAGAATATTAAATCTAGTTGTCACTGTATTGGCAGCCCTTTACCTGAGTATAATCTTATTACAATCTGGTGATATTGAACCAAATCCCGGTCCTTGCTCCACATGGTCTCTCACTGATGAAAATAATTTGAAAGTGTTTCACCTTAATATTCAAAGCTTAAAGCCTTAGTTAGAAATTATCGAAAGCGAGGAATCATCCTATGATATTTTGGTGTTTACTGAAACATGGCTGCAGAACTACGATCCCACATCCGATATATTATTCCACGGGTTTCATGAACCATTGAGACAAGACCGATCGTCAAGGGGAGGCGGGGTTGCCATCTACTTAAAGAATACTATCTCCTTTCGACGGCGGCCCGATCTCGAGGTACAGAACGCCGAGTGTCTACGGGCTGAAATATTCAATAAACACAAGAAGTCCTTATTGTTAGGGGTCTTCTACCGCCCACCAAATAGTCCCCCAGAAATATGGGATGCCATATCAGCATCGATCGAAAAAGCCCGTGACACGTCAATTGCCGATTTGATTGTTACCGGCGATTTTAATGATAACCAACTAGTGTCCCCAAAAGGAGGTTTTGCTGACATAAGAAATGTTTTTAACTTGAGACAGCTTGTGAGTGAGCCAATCTTCTTTACGGAGTCGTCAGCCTCTCTGATAGATCTCTTTGCTGTAAGCGACTCGGTCAGGGTAAAAGATTGCGAGGTCTTAGAACCAATCATCCCGGAAATGATACGCTACCACTGTCCGGTGTCGATTGAGATTGATTCTTCTAAATCTATCTCTTTGTCATTTAGAAGAAGGATATGGCTGTACTCTCGGGGTGACTATGAAGCACTTAATGTTGCCCTCGCTGACGTCGAATGGAATTCTCTTTTTGATAATAGATGCCTTGATACTATCACCTCTGACTTCACCAATAAATTACTCGACGTCGCATCTAAACATATTCCCAACAAAATAATTACTTCGCGACCGGACTAGCCGAAATGGTACCACAACGAAATCAGACTTCTGATAAGACAGAGAAAACGATTATATCCAATAGCGAAACGCAATGGCCTTCAAACTGCATGGGACAAATACAAACGTAAACGAAATGAAGTCGTATCAGCTGTCAGGAAGGCAAAATCATCGTATATTTCCAAAGTCCAAACTACATTAAGAAGCAGCAACACGTCGTCCTCACTGTGGTGGATGACACTCAAAACGCTCATTTGCACAAATAAAGCAGTAACTGTCCCAACTCTTGTTCACCTAAATAAAATTTACTCCTCTAATACTGAGAAAGCTGAGGTCTTAAATGAGCACTTCAGCTCAATCTCAACAGTTGATGACAAGAACGCTTCCCTACCCAACTCTTCATCTAACGCCCCACAAGTTATTGATAGTATCACTTTACAATCTAGTGAGATATACGAAGCTATGAAATCATTAAGGGTATCAAAAGCGTCTGGTCCCGATCTTGTCAGTCCTCGTCTTCTCAAAGAGTGCAAATCATCCATATGTGAGCCTCTCACAATCTTGTTCAATGTGCTATTGAATAACTCGTACTTTCCTCAACTGTGGAAAAAGGCAAATGTATCCCCAATCTTAAAAAAACAACCCTCAAACTCAATTGCTAATTATCGTCCGATATCATTGCTTAGCTGCGTGGGTAAAATATTTGAAAAATGTGTTTTTAAACGGTTGTGGCAGTTTTTGGTCGATAATAATGTACTTAGTCAATTCCAATCAGGTTTTACGCCGGGTGACTCGACTGTCCTCCAGTTGACCGACCTATATGACGAATTCTGTCGAGCCCTTGATGAGGGCAAGGAGGTTAGGGTAGTTTTCTGCGACGTCGGTAAGGCTTTCGACAAGGTATGGCACGCTGGTCTTATTCACAAGCTGGAGAGAATCGGTGTCGCGGGTGAACTACTGTCGTTCCTAAAATCATATCTTTCAGATAGGTCACAACGGGTAGTAATAGGATCCGATGCCTCAACATGGAGACCTATTAATGCTGGTGTTCCACAGGGCTCGATACTCGGTCCCATATTGTTTTTAATCTATATCAACGACATTACTGAAAACTTATTCAGTAACATACGTCTATTTGCTGATGATACTTCCCTGTATTTAATAGTAGAGAATCCCGTGCAAGTCTCAACTTTAATCAACCGAGACTTGGCCACAATTGAACATTGGGCCAGGACATGGCTGGTAGAGTTTAATCCTCATAAAACAGAGAGTATGTTGATATCGCGCAAAAACACCCCTGTTGCCCACCACCACCATTCTTTAGTAAAACGCCGATGTCTGAAGTAAAAAAACACAAACACTTAGGAGTCATACTAAACAGTTCTTGTACGTGGGACGATCACATTGACCACATCTGCTCCAAAGCTTGGGTTCGTTTAGACTTATTAAGAAAGCAGAAATTTAACCTCGATCGGGATGTCCTAGAAAAAATTTACTTTGCCTTCATCAGGCCATTACTCGAATATGCGGATGTTGCCTGGGACAACTGTTCTGCAACCGAAGCTGAAAAATTAGAGAAAATACAGACTGCAGATGCGAGAATCATAACAGGGGCAACAGTTAGTTGCAGTAAGCGTCTACTTAATACTGAAACACGCTGGGACTCTTTACAAGAAAGACGTCGTAAACACAAATTGTTACAATATTTCAAAATGTACCATCGAATGTCGCCCCCGTATATTGCCAATAAGGTCCCTCCAACCATCTCATCATCAAATTTATCGCAAAATCTTTGGTCATGTAACAACCACAGAATTCCGTTCTGTCGGACACAATTATATCAGTCTTCCTTCATCCCTAGCGTTACGAAGCAATGGAATAGCCTGCCCATGTCTGTGCGTGAAAACTCTTCATTGCCCAACTTCAAGATATTTTTTAAGTGGTGGGAACCAAAGGCCTCTTAAGTTTTAGAGTGGTGCAAAGTCCCGCAAAGCTCAAATTTACCACACCAGGTTACGTCTGGGTTGCAGTAGCCTCAACTTCCATCTGTATTCAAATCACCTGTCGCCTACCTCCTTATGTCAGTGTGGGGTGTGTGAGACCGTGGAACACAATCTTCTCCACTGCCCAGTCTTCACAAATGTTCGTGATAATTCCATTAAGCTACTACCATTCCCAATTGACGTACCAACGCTTCTTTTTGGATCTGAATTTTTGGATAACCATGAGAACCAGCTTGTTTTTGAAGTGGTTCACGACTTTATTTTATCAAGTGGACGCTTTCGCTAACTGTGAAAATAGCATTTCTCCAAAGATGAATCTTTCTCTGATCTCTTTTAAGTCGGTCTCTGTGTCTATCACATTGTAAAACACCTCTACCCCGCCCCATTTCCAAGTAAGTTGCATAGGCTGCATGTAATAATAGCTGTTACGATTATATAGGCAATAGTCACTGTCTTCAAGCTGGTTTTTCTGTTTTTCTGTCCTTTCTTGTCTCACTTCCCTTTACTCTTCTTTCTATCTTTCTTACTTTTCTCACATTCATGGTTTAAGCATTATCAGGTATAGTCGTCATATATTCTGACAACTCACACTTAATTTCCTTTGCTTCAAGCTAACTTTGATCAGACTATTAATCTTGCACTGGCTGGGGAATCGCACCCATGCACTGTTGTGTTCGTGGATGCGAGGCCCCACCCAGTTAGCTGGGCATTTGCTCAGACTATATTATAATTTCGAATATGGGTCATGATCTTAGGTAGCTTTGGACAAATTTAAGTAGTGTTTTTACCACCTCAGATAATTGATATATTTCATGGTTTAGAGAGATGACGCACATAAGCTTTCAGCTTTTTGTCAAATCCCTCTATTATTCTGCTACTCTACATTGTTGAACAAATGTTATATAAGATATCTCATCCAACTTCTTTACTGTTTGTAAACATTTTGTTATATATGACATTTTTGAAGAACAGAATATTGTTTAAACCAAATTCCATGAAGTAGGAGATGTGAAGGTCGACCCCTGTTGACTGGATCTCATATGTGTCGTCATAGTCACCTGACGCACTTACGCGTCATGCATGGCTGTCACAATAGCACTAAATTTTCACGACAATCGGACACACTTTAATTTTTGCGATGTAATAGATATATCACTATTTTGTGTACTATATGGGTAAATAATTGTACAGTTGTGCAGGTGTCCGGAGATATTTTGGACGAGGCGAAATTTGATCCACAGCCCCTCAATGTTTACAAAAGTCAAAAAAATTACATTTTAGAAAGTTTGACACGAGTAAAACCACATTTTAAAACACTTTTTGCTTGCTCTACCCCCGAAAAACAAAATGGGCATAACCCATTGTTTGCTTGATAGAAAATCTCTTGAAGTTATGACACGAATCAGGAGTTCAGATATTGTGAACAGATCTGTGGCTTCGAAGTGAACTCACATCATGACGTAATTTTTTCTCTCGCTAATATAATGTCTCAGCTCAAGGGTGGAACACTTATTCAATCCTTCATCGAAAGTGCGACAGATCAATTTAATAATCGTTCATTTTTAAAGCATTTGGAAGAATAGTTTTTTTATCTGAAGCAGAGGTTCGCTTTCCCTCAGGGGTGGCGGGTGGTGGTGCCTGATTGCCGTCTTAATAGTTGAAAAAGGGCGTTTTTTAGGTTATTTATTTATTTACTGGTGTTTAAGGTCACCTTTCTGCAGCTCTGGCTAATTGTGACCGCACAAAAGGTGTAAAGTCAAGTTTAGCCAATCGTTTACACCCATGCTGCCCATTTTATGGGACTTCTACCCCGGGCACTGGTGACCAGGTCCTATTTTTCCAGTAAAACTGAACTTGTTTATCACAGCAAACTAGCACTGCTTCACTTCTGAGGTTTCCACATGAGTCCTTTTTAGGTTACCAGGGCTGTTGGTTATTGAAAGCAACAAAAAATTAAAAAGTACATTATAATTTGGACACGATGCACGCTCAATTCAGTAGCTCTGTCGAGAAAAGCTTGTCGATAATTCATGTGTTAGAAAGTTTTTCACACCTCCTTTACAGCATCTTTACTTTTGAATGGTTATGATTACAGTACCGTTACAATCGTACAAATATCTAGTTATTCGGACTGTTTCAAAACCGTCCCAATATCCAGATATTGGTACTGTTTTACTGAGCTGTTCTCATCAAAACATTTTGGTGTGATTTTATAGGGCTTGTTTTCATGACAGAGAACAAAAGAAATATTAGGTAGCTGTGGATTAAGTTGACATTCTACCATCAACCGAACGGCAGCCCCAGACAAATTGTTCTTTGGTTAAAACTGATTGGATTGTTAGATGTGGTTTTTATTTGAGAATACATTTCCACAATTTCGAGACTGGGCGTTCAACAAGCGTGCCCCGGTATTAAGTGTTCTTAAAACAAATCGTCAAATTGCCGTAATGTTGATGAAGGTTTAATTTTGAAATTGTAAAGAATGCATTGAATAGAACAATCATGAAAGGCGTTTGAAATTTCATAGTTGTGAGTGTTAAGTACACGGAGCAGCGCGTTATTGAAAATCAGCATGTGCAAATATACCCCAAAATTGAAATGACATAAAAGGGTAAAATCTGTCAATAAATCAACAAACAATAACAACTGCTATCTCCTATTTTTTTAACTCTATTACATACAACAATTTCAAAGATATCCGACGCATTTTAATTTGCGACCCCATGACCAACTACGTCACCTCAGCGCTTGGGTATAACGTTTGATAATTTCCAACGGGGCCCCACATGTTTATGTTTTTTTACGGAGAGCATACTCCCAAAATTTCGAAAGGTTGACTCTTAACGTGCTGAGTATTTTCAAGTATTTTTCATCAAATCTAGTCATGGCTGCTTCACAGCAGCCATGACTAGATCTGATAACAAATTCATTCAAATTTAACTCAAGAAATCTTTTGAGAAAAAATCCATTCAATTTACATGGGAAAAGTTTGAATAAATTGTACTGATTTCAGTTGCAAGCAAAATCCTGTCCTCGGCAGGAATAACCGCCAGCAGCATGCAAGGAGTTAAGACTGAAACGGAGGTTGAAAATGAAAGATCAAGAAAAAAGCGGAAAAATTCGTATCGTTCGCAGAAGGGATCGACATTTGAAACAAATGAAAAAAAAACAGAATTATGGTTATTGTCTACAAGTGTGCCAAATTTCATGGTTGTGGGTTAAGAATAAGTACCCTAAAACTTTGTCTGAAGAAAAAAACAAAAACGGCTGACGATCGCAATAAGCCATTCCCACCTTAGATTACTTGATGACTATATAACACATTTAGTTTGTGCACAAAAATGTGTATGAGAAAGGTATTTGGAAGTGGAATGCTATTTTGTATCCAAAACCTCTAATTTATTATGAACGAATTAGGAAAAGCAGAGTAATAGTCACCGTGACATACTCATTACAAGAAATAAAGGGAGTTAGGGTGCGTGCAATGTAATATACTAATTTTTAAGACATGTTTATAAGAATGTTTCTAATTTCACGTTAGAGAGCGCGGTGGCTCTGGTTGGAGCATTGGATTAGAAACAGAAAATATTGATTAAACTTATAAGTAATTTTGCAGTTAATCAACAACAGGGTGGAGTGTCGTCATTAAACTGCGAATTAGCGTCTAAATTTTAGGAAAAAATCGTAAATAGGATGCGAATGGAAATGATGACATAGGAATATAGAAAATGTGTTATCAAATGTATGACATTTTACCCAATTTTTACAGGAATATTTGGGGGCACGGTGGCTCAGTAGGTAGAGGTGCAGGCTGCAAGTCGAGAGGTCCTCGGTTCGAATCCCACCTGCGGCAACCGCGGTGTGTCCTTGGGCGAGACACTTCGCCCCATTGCCCAGGTGGGGGCACGGTGGCGTCGTCTACTAAGGCACAATGCACGTCGATGGTGCTCTTGTCTTCAGCCAATGGTTGTGTGAGGTTAGTATGTCGGGGGCCTGACAGTTGCTCGCCTTTCCTCGGTGGTTCTCCGGGTACTCCGGCCTCCTCAACCCGCAAAACTGTCCGACACGACGTGAACATGGCTGTCGAAAGTGTCGTTAAACCCCAATAAATTAATAAATAAATAGGAATATTTTACTTTTCATGTTATTTACTCTTTTTAAAACTAAAAAGCAAATACATGTGCGTGGCCAGTATTTTTGGGGAAGTGCGCTAAGTAGCGATGGATGATCCCCGGCTCCGGTTAGCGCGGGAGATTAGAGTGAGAGATTCACGCGGGTAGAGAAAACTTCGAAAAATGAGTATCAACTGAGGTCAGTGGCTGAGAAAATATGATGTGAAATTTAGGATCAAAACATAAACACTTTTGTACTGATATGTATGAAACATAACATACAAAATAGATTGATAAAGTTGATAGGCATATTTTATTTTCTAGATATATACTATACCTATATAAATAAGATATGTTTATTCAGCAAAAACACCAAGGACAGGCAGATTGTATGATATACATAGTAATAACAATAAACGTAAAGATAATACATAGATACATTTTGATACGAAATGATAGTATTAACTGTTGTCGTAGTATGTCATATATAGAATTAGCCGTTACCGGCAAATACGTCACGATTGCTGATGGAGCTTCAGCTCGCGTCGTTTAATGAAAAGCATGATCATATTACAGATGATGTTACACAGCCTGAGATCGTTATTTTCCACCAAGAATATGAATGTTTCCTCTGCGTTCATCACAGAGAAGTTCTGATTTTCAAGCTCTAATCTGTGAAAAACGTTATTCCGGATAAACCCATATTGTGCACATTCTATCGCGAAATGCAGTTCAGTTTCTACCGCTCCCGAGTCACATGATCTGCAAAATCTTTCGTCTACGGGAGTCGAAGGCTGCACATGTCTGCCCTATTCGATCAATAGAGAATGATTACTGATACGTAATCGAGCAAACATATTTTTTGCTTCGGGCGATGCGGTGTTTGTTAAGTACGTTTCTAGGGTGTTAGCTTTCTTGAATTGTCTATACGTTCTCAGTTTATTTAATCCCTTTTTCTTATTATCATCATGAATATTATTGTAAAAGGCGTCGCGGTGAATGTTTTGTAGTTTCTCTTTAACTTTATTAAAGTCATGTGGATGGAGTAGTGGGTTGTTAATAACAAGAACTTCCCGATATTTCAGCCACACAGAATTTGGCTGGAAATATTTTTCGGCTTCTAACCGAGCATCCAGTAATAATTTAGATGACGGAAATTGAAATAATTTTGGCATAAATTTTACAAGTTGCATCTTTGCGTCAATATATAATGGATATTGTCCAAGTTCAGCTCTAACTGCGTGATTGGATGATTTACTGTTTACGCCAAGTATAGACTTGTAGAATTGAATTTGTACACGTTCACATGGGGTGGTATCAAAATTGATTTCATTTATCTCAGAAGCCCAGAGTTCACTTCCATATTTTAGAGTGGGTTTTATTAGAGAATCGAACAATTTTAACAAGATGTCAATAGAGGGCGACCATTTCTTCTGAAAGGTATTAAATAAGCTATGTAATACCTTTAACTCCTTCAGCCTAAGCTCCCTTGGGCGATTTGTAATTTACCATTGGATGCAAAAACAAGTCCAAGGAACTAAACAGTGATAATTCGTTGTAACACATAAGTCTGCATCACCAGGACAATGCAGCCAGTTTCTGTGAAACGCCAAGGTACCCGGATACTTTTTTTTGTATTCTCCAAGAATGCCTCCGAGCGTCGTGCATCCCTCCGCTTGGTGGACGGGCTCTTTCTTCTCGGTTTCCTTCTCTTTCCAGGGCCTCCAGACCCCCTTGGGTGAGGACCAGTGTGAGAGGAGGTCCTCTCAGCAAAGGTGCTACCTCTCCCCGAGGAGGGTGGTGATTCTGTAACTTCATCGATCTTGAATTCCAGTGACAGATGAACGCTCTTGCTTATCTCCTGGATAGTCCAGGTGATAGGGCAAGAGACGCCCAGAACTGCAATTATTTTCTTTAGTCTCGCTGGTACCTCCAGTGTTTCCATAATTAAGACTTTAATTAGGATGCTCGCACTCTGAGTTCAGAGGTGCGAATGTCTGACTTTAATTAGGATGCTCGCACTCTGAGTTCGGAGGTGCGAATGTGGTTGTCAATTCATCCTATGTAAATGAAATTTATATCCTTATTGTCCAAGAGTAATGATCGTATGGTTCACAATGCCTGCTCATAATTAATTAAAGTTCGTGCTATAGCCTTTAACAGGGTCAGATTCGTATCACTTGTTAAAAATGCTTTATATCTCAGATTTTTTGATTGTTTTATTTGTAGTGACTAGTAAACTACAGAGTACCAGTCCTGCTTACTCGGCAATTATCTTATTCACCCATTTTTGGAAATCCTGGTAATTACCAAATGCAACTTCGTGATTCCACGGCAATTATCTAAGCGTACATTTCAAAACAAACCCTGGCCACTGTTACTTCTGTGTGATCCAATAAAAGTCCTATTTTATTAACAAAAAGCAGTACACAAGTTGTTCTCATGTATTATCTTGTTTTCTATCAACATTTGCCATGGGAAGGTCTCGAGTTTTGCTGTTGTTTTGTACCAAATAATTTTTCCCTGGGCCAGGTATTTACAATATAATCATCGCTGCTGATAGCGATACAAAGGGTCATATTTGAAAAATTGCGTGAGAGATTGACAATATAACTTTGAGATGCGCTGTAGTATGGTTCGATAAATCAGATTTCATTTCGACTTGCACTGTAATGTGGTTCAAATGCAAAAATTGCTTAAACATAGCAAATAATATTGACCTGCGCTGCACCCTCTATACAGACTTTCACCTGAAAGCAGGCAGTAAGGTGAGGAGAGAGTGAGGGGGGTTATATGGGTGGGGGCTTAACTGAAACATTGCATGCGAGGGAATTAATTTCGACTTGGGATGTACAACCTTGCCTATTTATGAAACAATTTCACAAAAATCCTCCCCAAATGTGCTCATTAAACAATAATATATGCCTTACAAATAATATTTTTGGTTAAAACAGTAAATATTATTGATTTACCTCAAAGTGGACAGGGGATCGGGACGCATTTTAAGCCTTTTGGGTGTGAAATTCTATACAATTTTGGTTTGTACTGTACCTTGATATAAGTGTTTACCCGAAAGTGGGCAATAGATGGAAATAAAATGGATCTGAGTGGGGCAGTAATAATAATAACACTTTGGCCAGCCGCTGATTTGTCGCGGTTCTCGGACGAGAAGGCCATGGTTACCCCTAAACTCCCGTCTGCCTCCCTATTCCCACGCTTCTCCTCTCCTCCCAACACTCGGAGACGAACTGCTTGATGACATTCCTTGCCCCATTCTTCCCAATCTCTCCGATTAGCATATTAACCCTCTCCTTTGAGTCTCCCCCTAACCACATGTCCTTCATTCTCCCATCCCACTTCCCCATGATACTCCCAGTGAATCTCATTCTTTTAGACTGATACTTTGGGCATTCTAGAAGAAAGTGTTCCAGGGTCTCCACTTTGCCCAAGTTACACATCTGGCACTCCCTTTCACCGTCTTTCCCAATTTTTCCCCTCAGCTCCAGGGATCGCGACCTCAGCTTGAACAACAGTGACCCCCCAAAGGTGCCATCAAGGTACTCTTCAAAACCTGGCCTCTCTTTATCACGCAGGCCACCCAAAGACCTCTTTGATTTGACCCCCTCTCGCCAATTACGGTTACAATCCTCCATGACCCTTTCTTTGACGATTTTTTTACCCTGGTTTGCTCCAACGTCCAGGTCCGAGATCTCCAATGAGTAGTTCTCTACTAGCTCCCTCACTTGGACCATCCACCCCGTTTTGATATTTGAGTTGAAAATTCTCAGGAACATTACTTTACACCATCGGCTGTCGGGGAGATTTACCAAATAATTAAGATAACCGAGTTTCAACAGGTTTATCCTGTCCTTGATCCTCATCCACCCAAGCTCACCCTGATTGCTTCTAGCGCTGTGGCATTACTCGACCCCGTTATCCGTCGGCCTGCATCGTTCTGCAAGATTTCCAAGCTCTTTACGGCCGTCTGGTTTAGGGGTACCACTTCCGCACCGTATGTTATACTTGGCAGCCCCACCATTTCCCAAATGGTTTTCCCCACGAAAACCTTATTGAAACTGTTTCTCCCTATAAGTTTCATTTGGTTAAAGATTCGCTTCCCCTTCAGAATCAATTTATTTGTGTGGTTTCGGTAGATGCCTCTTCCTGTAATGTTTATATTTACCCCCAAATACTCATAATCACCTGTCTCTCCTACACTGAGAAGTTTGCTGCTCCCTTCCGGAATGCAGAACTCACTCACTCTCCACCTTCCAGTGGGGTCCACTTTGCGGCCCACAGGTATAACTTTGCTCTTGCTTTCATTAAGTTCGAGTCTCCATTTGCTCCCATATTTCCCAACAATTCCCAGCATTTTCGTTTGCCCCTCTTCGCTTTCTGACACTAGAACCATATCGTCTGCAACAAAATAGCCCTGGGATCTTCAAGTCCCCAACTGCTACCCCCTTATCGCTACGCAGGAGTTCATCTCCTAAACCTTTGATGTACAATGCAAACAGGATTGGCGAAAGGATACACCCCTGTTTTAGGCCTATCTCCATAGGCACACGTTTTGTTGTAATGTTTCCCAGGCTAAGTTCACTCTGTACATCTTTATATAATGCTTTCATAATTCCAACAAACTCGCCTCCTAAGCCCAGAGCCTCCAGCTTGCGCCACATACCCTCCCTCCATATTCTACCGTATGCCTTTTTGACATCCAGAAAGGCCATAAACATCGTTTTCTTTTTTGCTTGCACGGTTTCTATCATTTGGGATAGCGTGAAAAGATGGTCAGTTACTCTTCTTCCCTTCCTGAAGCAATTCTGGATTTCTCCCAAAAAACCCTTCTCTTCAATCACCTCCTCTAGTCTCCCAAAAAGGACTTTACAGAAAACCTTTCCAATGTTGCTACTGACAGAGATCCCTCGATAGTTATCCAAAAACGTCTTTTTCACCCTTTTTGTGAATAAATGTCACTTTGCTTTCTCTCCACTCCTTTGGGACCTCTTGATTTTCTATGGCCAGATTGAATAGGGCAGTTAGGCTTTCCACGAGTTCCTCTCCCCCTTTTTTGATAAACTCGTTAGGAATTTCATCTACTCCTCCCGCTTTTCCATCCCTTAATTTTGATATCACCTTTCGCACCTCCTCCGTTTTAATTTCGCTGCACACGAAGTTCGATAGGTTTTCCTCGACCTGATTCGGACACTCAGGTGGGCTCGTTCACTTTTTCCCAGTGCTTGACTAGTTCTGATGCGACTTGATCTTGCCGTCTGCAACTCTGCCATCTACTTTAATACGCTGTGGATTACTTCCTTTGTTACGTTTAATCACCCATTTCCAAAATACGTTCGAACTCGACCCCCTGTCGTTCTTATCGTCCTAATAAGACTGTTATTTCGTACTCTCCGATTATCGTCTTTAATCTTATTTACTTTATTTCGTGCTTGGTGGTATTCTTCCTTTGCTACTGTGGCCTCATTGCTTTCCGCCCCTTAAGTTTTCTACTTCTCCTGTATGCAGCACATTTAGCTTTTCTTTCCTTTATGGCCCTTTTCAGTTCTTCATTCACTCTGTACGCAAGTTCCCGTGTTGGCACCCTGACCTTTCCTACACTTTCCTTTCCTGCCTCCACCAGGCTCGCAACTATGACGTCGGCCATCATCTGGACACTGCCCCTCTTGGGTACGGTTGCAAGCTTTGGTTTCAGTTTTTCATTGAACTTCGCCCAGTCAACATCTTTTTTGAGTTCCCAAATCTCCTTAGAGCTTCCTTTGCTTTTTACTAGAGTTTTGGCCCTGATCGTCACTGTAATCAAGTTGTGATCACTATCCACCTCCATTTTACCCTCATCATCCACTTCTACCCCTATCACCTCCCTCCATAAATTAATATCTGTGAGGATGTAGTCGATTATTGATTTTCTGTCGTTCCTCTCCCAGGTCCATTTCCCCTTACACCTCGGGTCCCTGTTCAGAATCTTCAGACCGAGCTCGTTTGTGAAGTTCAACAGCTTCCTTCCATTCCTGTTGACATTATTGTCCCCACCCCCTGTGCCTTCTTCATCATTACATATGTGGCCATTAAAGTCACCCATCAGAATTATACCGAGCCCCTTGTTTTGTAGTTCGGTGATATTGGACCTTAGTGTTGAGTATATCGAATCATTCCATTCGGGTTTGCTTCCCTCCACCGCACAATACACAACCCCAAGGGCAATACTTTTGTTTTTCAGACTGATCCTTACCCATCCAATTTCTTTCGATACCTCAGCCGGGGTGCTGATGCTTTCCAGGTCTGTGATCAGCGACGGTTTTAAATCCTCTTTAATGTGCATGCCTACCCCTCCCCCTTTTTTCTGGCCTTCCCTTCGCCCCACACCTATCCATACGTACCACCCTTACTTGGTCTGCCCGCTCCTCGTGTCTTACCCACGTTTCGCTTAAGCCCATGACGTCAGACTCCTCTGCCTCGATCAAGGTAGCAATTTCACTTACTTTCTGGTGGAGACCCTGGATGTTGCTATAACCCACTTTCAGGGTATCAAGGTTCGTTGGCTTCCGCCTACAGTATGTTTGTATATCCTACTTTGTGTACCTGTGCTTTCCTGGGGAAGCTATTCCTATTGATTTGGATTTTTGGTCCCTTTTCCTTATCCCCCTTGTCCCATTTTTTACACCTATAGTTCGTGACACATTTCCTGTGATTATTCCCCCCTTTACTGACCCCCCCCCCCCCCATACCAAAAAGGCTCCACCACCTGCAACATATTTCTTCCTAAAACCTCTGTACCCCTTGGGCTAAGATGGAGACCATCCCTTCCATATAGGTCCTTTCTGCCCCAAAACGATCCCCAATTGTCTACAAAGGGTATCCCAAATTCCTTACAATACTCCCCCAATTTCTCGTTGGTCCCAATGATCCGCGAATTACGTTCGCACCCACTACTTAGTACTGGGAGAAGCCCCGAAACCACTACCTGTGCATTCTTGGCATTCAGTTGAGTTATTAAGTCCTTGTAAGTCTCAATGAGCTGAACTGATTTTCTCTCCCTGGTGTTGTTGGTCCCCTCGTGTACAACAACCACTGGGTCTGGGCCTGACCCCTTTACTAATCCACCCACTCTGTCCCTTAGGTCCTCCACCCTAGCCACTGGAAAGCACAAATTGGTCCTGTTGACACTGTCGGGCCCACACACCACCCTATCTAACCCCCGCACTATACTACTCCCCTGAAACCACCAACTGCCTCTTTCCTGTCCTACTACCCCTGTTACTCCGCCACACTAACCTCCATGCCTACCTCCACCTCCACCTCTTCAGACCCAACCTGCTCCTCAGAATTCTCGAAATTACCTAACACACTGAATCTATTTTGGACACTGCACTCCACCTTCTGCCCACTCCTACTACAAGCCACCTTGTCCTCGTTTACCACCTTCCTAACCTTCCCTCTGACTCCTGCCCTGACAGACTCCACATGGTCATCGCTATCTCCCTCACTATCTGATTCTAAAAGAATACACCTTTTCGCCCCCCCCCCCCCTCCCCCCCGACTCACACTACTATGCTGGGAATTTGACACTCTAACCCCTACTTCTCCCCTACCCTCAACCCGACGCACCTTCCTATTCCCAAAAGACCCACTATCCACGTCAAAAGTCCGCTTCCTACTACCCATCACCTTCCACCCCCATCGAATGCCACCCTAACTGGGGTAACACCAGACTTTCCTGCCTTCCCCAGTTTCCACCTCACCACCTACACATCTTCCTCCAACTTTACATATGCCTCTAGCAGCTGCATTAACTCTACGCAGATGGCACACATCCCCAACTCTTCCAGCTCAAGCCCATCCACATACACCATATCACAGTGCCTACACACATCCGACCGCTGGCCGTCCGTTGGTAACTCACTAGCACCCCCTGTGCTGGCCTCAACCACTCCCCCACCTGTACACCTATACTAACCGTCTCTACCCTGCTGGTCTGAACCTCTCGCATCACGAAACACTTACCATCCATAGCAACCATAGCCCAAATTAGGATGAGAAGCTTGAATTTTGAAAAACCTGTCGAAATCGTAAACAAAACAAAAAAACAAAACACCGAAAATGACCCGCGCGAAGATAGGGAACACGCCACTGATCTCCGATAAAGAAACTAAACACTAATATAACTATCTTTTATTAAAAGTCACATCTATACAGCACTAAAACAATATATAGATAATTCTTTATTCACGGTATGCAAAAATGGTTTACAGTACAATTCACATAATCTTGTGTTACAGAAATAGTCACACCGTAGGGAATGACGTAGCCAGATTGGCTGTCTACCCGACATTCCCTTAAGAAAATAACAGTTTATTTGCAGTCTAACTATGAGAGCAAGTGGAAGTAATAGTAGCTCTTTCTTTCAAGAAAGTGTATACAGGGCGGGAGGAAATTATTTATTTATTCAGGATCGACGTTTTACAGTATGTCCAGTAAGAAATCCAGCGGTTTTTCAAGGTAGATAAACCTAAATGTCAGACCACTCCATATTCTAAACCCGTCGTCGTTGCGAATAATTTTGGAGCATCCAAAAGTTCTGACACACAATTTACAACATATAACAGCTATTAATTGGAAGACGATATGGAGTGGTTTTTGACAACAGGTTATACGAGACGAGGTACCCAGAAAAGATTCAATTTTTGACATTTATATTGTACAATAGATTTCAGATGAAGGTTGTATCAGTAGGTAATATCGGGAGCCAGCACCATAAGGCATAAGGCATAGACAGATGAATTTTCAAGAGTTACTTTCTTCATCTTTTAACCCTTTGCCCGAAAGGGCCCAACTGCATAGATACCGACTTTCATGATTTGAAGCAGGTTCTTCATTTCTAGCATACAATAAAACCATACACGATATTAACATTCTTGAAACCAGCTCATAGAGCTGGCCTCAATCATATCAACATTTGCTTGGTGTTATTAGATATGTGCCACAACACACGAAGCCGAGGAAGCCACACTTAGGCTAAAAATCTGTGCGGTTGTAGTCGTTTTGTTAGGTGAATGATTAGTATAGTTGATTATACAAAGTAAATAGCTTTTTGGAGGATAAGAAAATTTATCGTCTGGCTAATTACCAAGCCCTTAAAATGGCGATTAGCCATCCTAGTCTATTCAACATCCTGGCTAGGAAGTAAATAAAGGGAAAAAACAGCCGCAAAATGCCACACAGCTTTGGGGGTATGGCCAACACTGAGCATGCTCAGCCATCTGGGAGAATCACCTACGCTTTATTTGAGATACCTGGTATTTGTCTATATGGTTTGAAAATAAACTGGGATTTTTATTTCTTGTCAATATGTGCAGTCTGGACAGTAAGGGTTATTACAGTAAATCTCACTTGAATATGACGATAATATATTGTTAGTTAGCGTATTCTTGAAGATGTTTCTATTTCTTATATCACGGATCGAGCTGTCAAGCGCGTTCCAGATTCTAGGAAATGCATACAATGGGAGATTTTCTAGTGATTTGGTTCGAGTTTTTTCTACCTTTAAGAGACCTGATTGCCTTGTCGCCATCCCTGATGGGTATATTACGCTGCTGAATGTTGTTGAAGGATGTTGGTAGTGTACCATTGTGCCCGTCTGAACCAAATAAGGACGCGTGAAGTTTGTACAAGTCCTCAACTTTAAGTATTTTGTCTTTTTTAAAAAGGGGTTCGGTGTGAGCATTGTATCGCTTGTTATTGATTATGCGCACCGAACGTTTGTGCATAATACCAAGTCTTTTGACTGCCTTAGACCGCCCCCAAATCTGGATACCATATGTCAAGTGGCTGTGAATTAAGGCATAATAGAGGGTTTTCATGGCATCGTGGGGAAGAATGTGTTTAACTTTGTTCAGGCTATAGTTAGCACGGGATATTTTAAGGTAGATCTGTGATATGTGGGCATTGTAGGACAAGTTATCATCGATATTTATTCCGAGAAATTTCAATGATTTTTCAGGCTTGGTGGACCCCACCCTGGTAATGGGTTGGTTATTAATCAAAATGTCATCTTGAAGATTACTAATCAGGTTGCGTTTATTACTTGGGTTTATTAAAATACTTTTTGTTTTGTTAGTATTTAACTTTAATTGGTTGCTAGAACACCACTCAAATAGTTTTTGAAGTTCTTCGTTGAGGTACCTGATTTGGGGAGTAATGTCAGATTTGGAGTCATGTACTGTGGTATCGTCTGCAAAAGCTAGAAGGTTTAGTGCTGTTGCATTGCTAATGTCGTTAACGTATAAAAGGAACAGAATGGGCCCCAATATAGAACCTTGGGGAACTCCGCAGTTCATTGGAGCTAAATAAGAAAGGTGTTCTCGGTACGAGGCATACTGGGTTCTGCTAGAGAGATAGCTCACAGACCAGTCCTTCGCTACTCCCCGTATGCCATATGTTTCAATTTTACTCAATAGGATATCATGTTTGATGGTATCAAATGCTTTGGAGAGGTCCAAAAACACCGCCAATGTGTTAGTTTTTGCGAGTTTATTATTTTCCAGTGCTATATTGTTCAGTAGGTGAAGGACGGAGTGTATAGTGCTGTGTTTTTGCCTAAAACCGTACTGATGAGGATGAAGAATATTAAATTTGTCCAAGAAATCTGTTAGTCTGTTGGATATAAGTTTTTCAAGAATCTTTGAAAAAGTAGGCAAGAGACTAATAGGTCTGTAGTTGGTGAAGCAATGCTCGTCGCCTGTTTTGAATATTGGTACCACTTTTGCAATTTTCATTCTGTGTGGCACAATGCCAGTCCTAAATGAACTATTGATAATATGTGCAAGGGGCTCTGAAATTTCGTCTACCGTTGTTTTCAGAAGCCGAGTTGAGATGCCATCGCCATCTTTTGTCGATTTAGATTTTAGTTTGTTTAGAACAGAAATTACTTCCAGAGGA
Source organism: Pictodentalium vernedei (assembly GCA_031216915.1). Lineage (NCBI taxonomy): Eukaryota > Metazoa > Mollusca > Scaphopoda > Dentaliida > Dentaliidae > Pictodentalium > Pictodentalium vernedei. The sequence goes on along the minus strand of CM062292.1, from coordinate 134,601,795 downwards.
CTGGTTGGTCTAATATAGAAATTATTTGGAAAATTGCTATCCATGTAATTCGAATACGATTTATTTGTTTTTTTAATTTGCTCTGATGTAACTTTACCTACGTTTGCAAAGAATACATTGAACCCATTGGCTATGTCGCTAGGAGCTTTTACTTCTTCATTGTTAAGGATGAATGAAGATGGTAGTGTGGATGTACGTTTTGCTTTATTAATTGCTTCATTTAGGATTTGCCATGTTTTTCGCATGTCATTTCTATTTTGTTGTATGATATTTCTGTAATAATTAGCTTTACATTGTTTTTTAGCTTTGTTGAAGATTCGGCAATAATTTTTATAGTTCAGGATGTTCTGAGATGTCGGGTGCTTAAGTTTTTTGTTGTAGAATTTCAATTTATTATTAGATGATACGACAAGCCCTTTGGTTATCCATGGTTCTTTCTTTATGAATTTCTTATTTATGGGGACATTTTTCAATGGAAATGCTCTTTCATAAGCTTCTAAATAAATTTTTAAAAATGTTTCGTATGCCACGTTTGGACAGTCTGACTGCGTTACAAGACTGAAGTCGCTTTGAGAGAGAAGAACTTTGAAGACCGATATACTTTCAGCGTTTATCATTCTTTTCGCAGTGAACTTTTTCGCATTGATTCCCTTTGAGCTCGTTTCAATATGGAATATTCCAAAGTAATCGGACACGTCGGATATGATTATGCCAGAAAGAGTTGACGGTGCAAGATGATTCGAAAAAATGTGATCGATCAAAGTGGCTGAATGACTCGTAACTCTTGTTGGGTTTGTTATATGAGGTAGAAATCCGTCACTAAACATACAATTAACGAATTCTTCTGTTTTGGAATGAGTTGAAACTTTTAACAAGTCGAGGTTGAGATCCCCCATAATATATGCTCGTTTATTTTCCGCATTCAAAATACCAGTTATTTCGTTCAGCTTGGAAAGAAAAATATTTATGTCCGCTTTGGGGGCTGTATTAGGTCTGTATATTACTCCAATAATTTTAGGGATATTTCTAGTTTCAATCTCTATGAAAAGCGATTCGAAGACATGGGGGATGAAGATGGAAAGGTCTTTGCGAATTTTATATGAGGTACCCTCTTTAATATAAATTCCAACTCCACCTCTACCGTCGTCATTTTCAGCCCTAGAATTTTTAGTTAGAGATTCGTAGCCCTCGAGTGCGTATGAAATATTAGGAGGGATCTGAAAGATTTCAGTTAGACCGATTATATCAAATGTTTTGCCGCCCTGTTGTAGATCATACAACAAGTCTTTCAAAGGATCCCAGTGCGCTTTCAGACTTTGACAATTGATATGGAACAATGAGAATTCCATTTTCAGTTCGCTTGTGGTCGACCGAAAATCTCTGGGTGAGAAATAATTACAGTCTTTTAATAAGTCACAAACGAGGGACTCGTCGGTTTCAAGAGTTGTACGTAGCTTTTCGTGGTACAAATGTCTGAAATCGTATTCATCGCAAGTCTGGACCTCGTCGAAAATTAAACTACCCGCCATTGAATCCCTGTAAACCACCTAGAATTCTCTCCGGACATAAGTTGAGAATGGACATACATAGAAAAGAAGAAGCCGCATTTCCCTCAAATTGTAACAAGGTTGTACCCACGTTTGCTCTCATAGAATTCTGCAGAGAAAGAGATGGAAGACTGGAATATATATGGAACAGAAAGATAAATTTAATAAGCAACATATATAACAAAGAATGGATTGGTGCTTTTCTCTAGGCTGATCTATTGAATAATATGTACCTGATGGGTATTTGTCGTTTTATTCATTTTCCCAAGGATTGATTTAAGCCACACATGGAAAAGTGCTACAGGACCAGCATCCTCTCGTATATACTTCCAAATAAAATTCCCGCCGTGCGGAACACTGCCCAGATCCAAATGGTTGGCCCTGGGCAGTGGCCCGCATCTGCGAGGCCATCATTAACTGGTTGAGGGCTAGATTATTTTTGGTGGTCTGAATTTGTTATTGAAAACTTGTTTTATCTCAAACTGTTGGAGAGTGCCTGCAGCCACTCTCCAACAATTTGCAATAGAACATATTTATATAAACAAAGTATTTTTTGCTTTTGAATGAATATGAAACAGGAGCAAGGAAAACATTGACTTTTGCTCTGATACCCTCATTCTTTTGAAAGCCCTGACAGTGGGTTTTAGCACTCCACCGGTTAAGATGCATATTTCGGGTTGACACGGAACAGGTTTTGGAGAGGGAGGTTCGCTGACAGTCAATAACAATAAAATAGCATGTGAGAAATTCAATTCGATCAGCGACTGCTTTCAGCGTAGCACCAAACAAAGTGGAGGATTTGTCAAAACAGGATGCGCGGGGTTCATCGTGAAGCGAGGGCCGTTTTCCCAGTATATATATATATATATATATATCTACAGGACACCTGGAAGAAAAATATAGGTACTTGAGCTAACTTTTGACAACTGAATCGAAAATACTCCCTGTTGGTTTGGATATGGACACCGACGATGAGTCAGTCCCGCTAGTTGATTTAACATTCTAACCTGGGTACCCTTCAACTGAGCGTCATAAAATTTCTCACTGATGAGGCACAGCCGAGTGGAGTGTCTTGCTCACGGGTGAAATCTGGGTGTCGGGACTCCAAAATATATGTATACCAGGATTTCATGGAAATCTTATCTCGATAAGTATGAAAAACAAAGCTTTAAAACAAACATTTGCACCAATTTATACAGGTAGGTTTGTACAGTATAATTTAAAAAAATAACCTGTAAATTACACATTCAGCATTGGTAAATCTAATATATGTCGGATATGGGGTAATAACAACAACCTGATGGGAGCCAGGGCTCCAAAAGTGTGATTAAATTTAATAGGATGTCTGCAGAAAATACGCTTTTCATTACAACAAGCAATGTCGGACTTCAAGTCTTGGGTGAAATGCGGGACTCAAAATAATGGCAAAACCGGGTTTCAATTCGACTATCTTTAACGCAGTTGCTATGGCAGGTCTCAAATTTTGCAGAAAATAATTTATTTCTATCTATTGCTATCCATTGCACACAAATCAGTGGAGTTACTACACTTTCCATAAATAAAAATTTATTGAAACAGATAGGTGTGATTTACTCAATCAAAGTCTAAATAACTTACTCCCCACTTGTCGCCTGTAAAGTTATTGACATTTCGACATAAAAACACTTCTTTTCAAACTTCAGAATTCTGTCTCAGATTGTTTTTTTTTTTTGTTTTTTTTTTTTGTTTTGGGAGGTTTTGTTTCGTTAAGTATGAACGTTTGGTATAAAGTTGGGGAATGAATTTCAGCTTGCATACATCGATCAAGCTCGAAATGGACTTTTCAAAAGTAGTCAAAATGTCATAACAGGATGCCGAGAGAGAAGCAGAGAGGTATTTGCAGGAGGGAGCTCGGAGGGCTAATGAACATTTTTTTATGCGATCGTGGTAAGGTTCAACTCCTCCCATCAGACAAAAATAGGAAAATGATGGAGCGCTTTCCTCCTGAGGTGGAAGCAGTGAGAAGGCCGTCTGGATGGATACAATACCGACGGAGAGGAAAACTCATCTGTGACCTCCCGACGGCCGTCCATGAGGCGCTGATGACAGGCATCCTTGTAAAATCAGAGAATTGGGAAAATGAAATATTTACAGAAGAAGAGACGAGTTCGCCACAGAAGGCGTAGAGCTGGGAAAATGAGACGTTTATAGAGGAGGAGATGGCATCATCACCTCAATTCTGCTTTTGAAGAGTAGGGTGCGCTTCACCCATGGCGATGTGACAGTCTTTTTCAAGACCACCACAATCTTAAAAAGGGAGCTTTTCAGATATCACATCGCACCCTTTACCCAAAGAGTGAAAGTTAATTATGTTCATTTTTTTTTATCCCAATGAGCCTTTATTGCTCGAGGAGATGGGGAAAAGGTATATTATGTTTTTCGAATATCGTAAGTCTGCACCTATCTCGCATTTTTGGGTGGGTTATACAGAGTAGCATATCCCTTCTTTCTTCCCATGGGATATTTTTGCGGTTCATTTATGCTTCTTTTTGGAAATACGGTCTATATCTATAAACCTTTTACAATGGGAGGGGGGGTCTTTATTGTAGGCGAAGAAGGGTACTGAAGATATGCTGACACGCTGATTTTCTCCATAGGCACAGTCGAAACTTGCACGACGAAGGGGGGGGGGGGGGGAGGGGGGGCTAGATTCTGGCGAAAGCAGTCGGAAATGCTTGGTCGCAAAACCGACAAGCAAACTCTTCGACATTTCGATGCTGTTTCTCTTGTCTATCCAGGTTACCTTTTCTTTTCTTCCAAAAGCCTTAGCACACACTTGACATATTAACACATCACTTTGCTGATGGGTTGTTCTTTCCTGACGATTCCTTTCAGAAACTGCCGAAAAAGTCTTGTCGCAAACGGTACACGAAATTCTGTCCATTTTTTACTTTGAGACTGAATAAGTCTTGAGTGTTGCAGTTGTGATATCAAAATGACTGGACCTGATAGCTTTTCCAATTTTCAAGATGACTTACTGCACTCTGATTGGCTGAGCATGCACAGCGGCAATCACAAAGGTGCGTGACTTTCTATTGGCTCCTTAACAGCAAGGTGGCTCGATTGTAAGCCGGAGGGTGTATTGACAAGCTATTGTACACACTAAAAACTACTGAAGTGTTAAAACTTACACTTTCAAGGTGTTAAACCCATTCTAACTCTTAGGGTTTGATTTTAACACTCAAAGTGCAATGCTTTAAGCACTTAGACATTACAATCGCCAGACATCTGAAACTTGAATGGATGGCACTTCCCATATGTCTAGCATTGGTGGTTCTCCCAGAATCGTCCATAATTTGATTTGCGCTTGGTGGGTACATAATTAATAGGACACAACGCAGATGACGCGGATCAGGCTCGAGAGTTCGAGCCCGATCCGCGTCATCTGCGTTGTTTCCTTTTAAGTGTCGCGACATTACACTTGTCAAGTGGTATTATTGTAACACCTGTCAAGTTCTGGGATATCTACACTTGAACAAAGTGCTAATTCATCACTTAGTGAGTGTTAAATACAGCACTTCAAGTGTAGTTTTTAACACTTTAGTGTTTAGTGTGTATCACAGAGCTTACACCCCAATTCCTTTGTCTTCTCCGGTTTGGTAAGAGACATGAAATACCTGAAAGAACAATAGACTAGGTGTTAAAGTGACGTCACTAGAATGCCTGTCGTCAACAAGCTGACCTGGGTCCGTGCGTTTTGTAGATTGACAACACCTCTTTTCAAAGAACAAACGCAAACAAGATAAAGCAAGAAGCACTGATGAAATCGGGAATTTTTAATCTCTGAAAACAATTTATTTTCAAATTGCGATTTAATGACATAAAATAAATGTATTTTATAAGACAAAAACACCCTTATAACATAAGAAATTCATAACTACGACTCAGCAGTTGGTCATAGAGGTAAAAATTATTTTCGCATTGATCACTCTAAATTCTTCACAACACATTTTGAACCAAAAAAAAAATTTCGCCTAATTGGGATGGGATGGGAGGGTGGGGTGTGTGGCAGGTGAATTATTGTATTTAAAAGACACATTTGTCTAAAATCTTGGTAACTCCCACCCCACCCCTAGAGAGGCAGGGTTTGTTTTGCTCCAAAATGCGTTTTGAGGATTTAGAGTGATTTTTTGCGAAGAAAATGTACCCCTATGATAAATTTGTTTTCGCATAAAATCACTCTGAATCTTTCAAAACGCATCTTGAAGCAAAAAAATAAATTTTGCCCAATTACCCCCGTGGTTGGTAGTGGTGGTGGGGGTGGGGTTGTATTGAACTACATATTTGTCTAAAATCTTATGTAATAAGCTTCACCTCGAGACGGGACTATTTCGTGGAACTGAAAAAACGCAATTTATTCTGAATCAGATGCATGCTCACGTCTGACGTTAGGGATCGCCTTCCTCCGAGAGGCATTTTTTTTAGCTCCAAAATGCATTTTGAAGAATTTCGAGAGATTTTATGCGAAAAAGAATTACCCATATGATACATAAAATCATTCTAAATCCTTCAAAACGCATTTTGAATGCCTAACTGACCCCGTGTGTGGTCCGGGGGGAGATTTTTGTATTAAAATACATATTTGTCTAAAATCTTATGCATAAGATTCCCCTCGAGACGGGACTATTTTGTGGAACTGAAAAAACCTGCAATTTATTATGAATCAAATGCATGTTCTCCTTTGACTCGGGGACCTCCCCACCTCCCCCCCCCCCACCCCCCACAACCCGAGAGGCAATTTTCATAAGGTCCACACTGTATTTTGAAGGTTTTAAGAGTGATTTTGTGGGAAAAAATATTTACCACTATGATAAAAAAGTTTTTCGCATAAAATCACTCTAGATCCTTCAAAACGCGTTTTGAAGCAAAAAAGATATATTTCGTATAATTGACCCCCCCCCCCCCGGGGTGCATGGGTGGGTGGGTTGGGTGTGGGGGGGGGGGTAATTTTGTATCGAAAGACATATTTGTCTGAAATCTTATGTAATAAGCTTCACCTCGAGAATTTCGTGGAATTGAAAAACTGTAATTTATTCTGAATTAAATGCATGCTTGCGTCGGACGTAAGCCCCCACCCCTCCGCCTGAGAGGCATTTCCTTTTTTTGCTCCAAAATGCGGAAATCACTCTAAACAAATTGAAGGATTTGTTTAGAGTGATTTTATGCCAACGAAAGTTTACCGCTATGATAATTTTTTTTTTCGCATAAAATCACTTTAAATCCTTTAAGAAATATATATTTGGCTCAATTGACCCACGGGGACGGGTGGTGGGTGGGTGGGGGTTGAATTTGTGCATTAAAAAACATGCATATTTTGTCCAAAATCTTATGTAATAAGGTTCACCTCGAGACGGGACTATTTCGTGGAACTGAAAAACTGTAATTTATTCGGAATCAAATGCATGCTCGCGCCTGACGAGGGGCCCCGCTAGATGCGTTCTTTTTTTGCTCCAAAATGCGTTTTGAAGGATTTAGAGTGATTTTATGCGAACAAAAATTTACCCCCATGATAAACAATGTTTTCGCATTAAATCACTCACTCCTTTGAAACGCATTTTGAAGGAAAAAAGATATTTGGCTCAATTGACCCCCGGGTGTGGGTTGGGGGTGAATTTTTGTATTAAAAGACATATTTATCTAAAATCCTATGTAATAAGCTTCACCTCGAGGCGGGACTATTTCGTGGAACTGAAAAAAACCCTGAAATTTATTGCATTCTCGCGTATGACGTAGGGGACCCCCTCCCCCCCCCCCCCCCCCCCCCAGCACACTCTCTGGGTCTCTAGCATTTTATTCCCCAAAGTGCGTTTTGAAGGATTTATAGTGATTTTATGCAAAAACATCCCATATGACCACCACTACACCTCCACCCTCCCCCACTCCAATACCCCCCCACACCCACCCACCCACCCACCCACCCACCACCCCCGTTGTGAAAACTATTTTAGAAAATCTACAAATTTTGAATGGATAAAGAAATATTTCATGAGTGAGGGTGAAAAATTATATATCTTCACTCGTGGCTTCGCTACTCGAGAAAATATATTATTTTTACCCTCACTCACGAAATAATTTTGGTATCCATTCAAAAAGTGTAGATATCCCCTATTGTATTATTTATGGCAAAACTCACAGGACATCTCTCTGTGTGGTGTAAAAGCCTTCACAAATTTAATAGGTAATAGGACAAGCTCGTGTTGGAGATATAGACAGAGTGCGGTGTGTGTTTGAATCGGTGGGTGTTTTACAAAACTCGTTGGAATGGCGTAATCATATGATTACGCCATTCCAACGAGTTATTTAAAACACCCACCGATTCAAACACACATCGCTTTCTGTGTTTATTACACAACCCATGCTTTAAAATGCATTTAAATAAACAAATGTTAATTCCGATAAATAAACCCCAAAATGAAGAGTTTGTTTTGACTGAAGCTGTACTGATCATATGGATCGATAAAAAATCAAAACAACCCTTTCGGAACCGTGTTTGTTGAATGTGAAATTCCTGTCGCTGTTTACTAACAGTAATAGCCACCAAATGGTTAGGCGTGAATGGGCACCAGAAGTGCGATTATATGAGTGAAGATCTGAGCTCCAATGCCCGGAAATGATTGTTGTTTTTTTTTAAATATGTCTTTAGCCATTCAAAATTTGTAGATTTTCAAAAATATATGGCATTTTTCACAACGGGGTGGGGGTGGGTGGAGGTTTAGGGGTGGTCGTAGGGGTTATAAGTACAAATATGTGCAGATTTGCAAAACAGCTGGGAGAAACGTTTTTAAAAGAAGTTCGAAGCATGTCAAGGTGTACGAAGATTTACCGCAAAGTTGACCAATTTAGATATAATGGGATCCACAAAACGAGACGGACACGGGACTGGGTTAATGTTCTGGTTGGAAATGAATGGGTTTTTTAAAAATATTATCTCATTTTTGGCTAATTTTTTGTGAACCGACTTTATTTTGTTTTGGACGTTTTCATTTTCACACAATGTCACGGACGGTCGATGATTGTATAACGAAATTTGGAAACTTTTCGAAGCGTAACTAAACGGTGCGGTAAAAAAGTTCCGACTTGTATATCACCCGTTGAATACAGAATCATTTATATCAGAGCGGCGATTCGTTGAATACAAGGGTTTAAAGTTTAATGGCTGTGTAATAAAGAACGCATATCTAACTGTGTATTCCAGAGAAATAAAACGTATCCTGAAAACACAACGTCTGAACTTAACTATTGCCTACGATTATTTAAAATAGATCACACAAGTTTTCTCCGAGCATGCATGTTTATAATATGAAAAGTGTTGTTTTTTTAAATGTTCACCACTCATGGACACTCGAAACAGCACGAGTCGAAAGAAGCTGTAGCATAATCCAGAAATTGTATGCTCATTCAGTCTGTTCATCATTGATAATACCAATCATAACATCATTTATTAGAAAGCTCTCTCAGAGAAAGAGCTTCGTAATTAATGTCGTTATGGGTTGGTATTTGTAGTTGGCGACAAATGAAGGATACTTTTACTTTAGGTTAGAGTACTGTAGACACTGGCAGTGACATTGGCGGGATCGCACTTAACGTATGAAAACAAGTCCGAGTTTGGCTGATTAGTTTTCTTTGGGGGTGAATTCTTCACTGGATTGTTACCACTCAAAATAGACGAAACTTTTCTTTTTTTGTGCATCTGAAGTGCGATTATATGAGTGAGGAGCTGAGCTCCGATGCCCGGTCTGTTCTTTTACAAGCTGTTCTGGTATTTGTGAAATACCCGTAGATAACACATGAATTCATGATTCTATTGGAAGGAAGTCTTTCAACGTATGTTTCAAATATTGTGACTGGACATTTATAAGGAATACTCCTGAGCTCGTACGCACGAGCCGAATGGGGTCCTATGCTACGGTGTTTCAGGCCACCGCGATAGGTTTTGGACACTGACTCGGTGTATTGAAGATAACGATTTCCGTCAGCATCACAACCAATTTCAAAATTTGAAAAGGACAAACGTCTGTGTTCATCCCCACCCCTCAAATCAAAATGCATCCCACCTACCCAGAAGACTGTATCGAGTAATACAGACGGTGTTTCCATTCCCAGACACCCCTTCTGCCAAAGCTGGAGCTCTTGCTGTTCTGTGATAAAGGTTGCCCTCTTCCGTTGCAACCCAACCCCTTTTTTGCATTTATCCTATATGGCGTTGTCAATGACTGTTTTAACTTGTGTAAACTTGGAATCACTTAGAAAATTAAACACACGATCATGTTCGCTAGCTTCAGATGCCTCTGGATAGCACACAAAATGGAAAAAAAAACCCACTCTCTCCTGTATACTCGGACCCGTCTTCCTTTCTAATTGCAAGAAAAAAGTACGACAAAATGATATTCAAATATTCGTCACTGTATTTGGTGATATCATCGGTGATTTCTAAAATGGTGATATTGAGGACTTTTCTTCTGAAGTAACTCATCAGTTACTACGGCAAATCTAGAAGCATGTTCATCTGCAATGGAACATTAAAGACGACCGTTATACGTTGTGTTGTAGTATATATCTATGCAGATCATACAACATCATAGACAGGGGGGCTGCAGCCCTCCCCGAGTCTGAACAAAATTTAGTTTTCTGATCTGTTTTAGGAGGAAATTTTCCCGGGGTGGCCCGTCGGACCCCACCAGTGACAAGGGTGGGTGGGGGGGGGGGCACATACACCCAAACCAACCTCCGCATTATATGCTTCTCGATGATACCCGCGGAATCGCTTTTCAGAAAAACTCAATCAGCCTCCACCCCACCCCACTTAAAACATGGCCCATACCCCTATCTTCAGCATACTTTGCTAACTGGTTCTACTAGATTTACACCCCAAACAGTTTTTTAGTCCATGGTCCAACAAAACTGTGTGTGTGGGAGGGTAGAAGGGGAGGGGTTTAATTAAACCATATTAAACCATAGATGTTTGTAATTAAAATCATAATTGAGGGGAAGAATCTAAAGGTCTATTCTATTTAGGAAGAGCATATCTTTATACCTTTCTCTTGGTTGATGATTTTGGGTTCAGTTGAACCCTTTACCTAACGCAACGGGAAAACCGCCCAGCGGTATACACTAATAACACCTTCCAGTTTTTTTTTAATATTTTTAATTTTTCGTTTCGTTTCCAAAACATACATGTAGGTTATGACATGTTTTGGAAGCAAAAAATCAAAATTTTCATTTATAGGAGCATCTTTCTTGTAAGTGTCGTCTGCAACTCACATTAGGTTAAAAGGTTAACTTTATTCTCATATCGTCTGCATACTAAATGGTACATGTGGTGACAAATGGAATTTTAATGAATGAATTAATAATTTAATGAATGATTTAATGAGAGAGGGGGCGGGAGGGGGGGAGGGAAGGAGGGAGGGGGTGTTTTTCTGTTGTTGAAACTGACTTTCTATTCACCAAAACAACAAACGACAACTAACAAACGAGAAACAGGGACAGTGAAAAAATAAAACAATTTTCAGGGCACGGAATTTAAGGCGATTCAGAAAACTGGATCGCCTACGGTTCGCCCAAATCGAGTTTCAGGCAAACGGTCAACCAGTTTACCACACTTTTCATTGGTGAAAGCTTGTCAGTCATCAATTCAAAATACCTGATACCAAAGATTAGCCGTACCTGTCCTGTTTGACCCTTTGACAGATGGGGTATGCCATGTCAGGCCACTGGCACCAGTTGGAAAGGTCCATATTCATTATTTTGGACGAGACCAATCAATATATTCAACGTGCAGGCATTGGGCTGCACGTTGAAAATATTGATTGATCTACACCACAATTGCAGTAAGCAGCCCTGTATTTTATGAAATTACAATGCGCCATTGTCCTGGGCTGGAAAAATAACTTTCATGTTCAAAGTGTTAATTTTTTTAATGTCTTTGAACTCAACAAGCATATTCAGATTAGAAACATAGGCAAAGGTAGATTTTTGCAAGTCATGAAAACCGGATCACCATAATGTGTTGGTTCTCCTCAAATTTCGTGCCTGATTTACAAATATAAAGTACAAATATTCCGCCCAGTGCAGTTTGAAGTCACACGCCATCTTTTGTTTAAACTTATTTGTTTTACAAGGATTGGCGAGTGAGTTACAAAATTTATATTACCGCCTTTCCTTGGCCCAACGGCGCTGGTATGCGGGATGACCTTCGTAGCGGCAACTTACTGGCCTCGCTCTTCTCGAATACTACGAAGAGATCTTTAGCCAGCATGGGGTGTGTCTCTCTCCGCACAGAGGACAGCCATCCGATAGCGATAGTGCCGTGACAGCAGCAACCCCGCAACTGATGCTGCCAGAGAGCTTTCCCTAACCGGGGATCTATCCCGGGACCTCTGGCAAGAGAGACCAGCACACTTATCCACTCGGTCACCACTCTCTTTAGGAAGGGAGTACGGACCTTTAATTTTATTTCCAAAATATGTCTCAAAATCACAATATTCTGCAACACAAACAAATACTACAAAACTCAGCGAAATACATAATCTCTCAAACAGTAAACAATTTATATATTTACCATTATTTTCTGGGGAACCTTGTCGCACCCATCATTGGCGATCCACTTTCTTCGAGCATGTCCCAAACATCTATAGCTCGATTCAAAATGCTACCAATGTCATCTTTGTCTTCTCCTGGGACTTCTAAAAATGTATTTTGTGTTATGAAGATACTTTCTTCATCGTCTTGTGGTGTTTCAAACAGGTTTAGTGCTTGACACAAAATTGTATCAGTTTCTCCATCTTCTTGGAGTGTTTCATGGAGGTCCAGTGATTGGCTTAAAATTGTGTCGGATTCATATTCGCATTCTTGAGCCATTTTGCAAATATGTTGAAAATATTTTTCATCTGGGGAAACAATATACCTCTGTGCTTCCATTATTCTTTGCTGAGTGAACACGTTACCAAATTGAACAAAGGATCAACAGCTCTGAAAACAATTCAAGGTGGCTTCACGTAGAACCCGTTTGTCCTCAAGCCTTTTACTCAAGTTGAAAAGCCTGGGGCTACCTGTGGGTTCTCGAAAGTGTGGACGAAAAACATTTGTAGGGAGACGGGATGGTGGTTGTTATAAAGAATATGGGGTACATGGATACAGAACATACTTTGTCTTGGGTGAATTTGGGTGTAAGTCAGTTACCAACCTCGCTGTCGGTAGTCATGAATTTGAACAACCTGCCCCTGTGCTGCAACACCTCGCCGCTTCGCGGCTCGGTGTCACTCACCGCACGTGGTCAGATTGTTCCAATTCATGAATACCTCCAGCTCAGTTGGTAACTATTACTTGACGCTTTTGTGGGTGTCATTATCGAGGCTATTGATGTAGGCTGACATCTACAATCATAATATAATAATAATAATAATAATAACACTTTGGCCAGCCGCTGATTTGTCGCGGTTCTCGGACGAGAAGGCCATGGTTACCCCTGTACTCCCAACTGCCTCCCTATTCCCACACTTCTCCTCTCCTCATGACTCGGAAACGATCTGCTTGATGACATCCCTTGCCCCATTCTTCCCAATCTCTCCGATTAGCATATTAACCCTCTCCTTTGAGTCTCCCCCTAACCACATGTCCTTCATTCTGCCATCGCACTTCCCCATTATACTCCCAGTGAATCTCATTCTTTTAGACTGATACTTTGGGCATTCTCGAAGAAAGTGTTCCAGGGTCTCCACCATGCCCAAGTTACACATCTGGCACTCCCTTTCACCGTCTTTCCCAATTTTTCCCCTCAGCTCCAGGGATCGCGACCTCAGCTTTAACAACAGTGACCCCCCAAAGGTGCCATCAAGGTACTCTTCAAAACTTGGCTTCTCTTTATCACGCAGGCCACCCAAAGACCTCTTTGATTTGACTCCCTCTCGCCAATTACGGTTACAATCCGCCATGACCCTTTCTCTGACGATTTTTTTTATCCTGGTTTGCCCCAACGTCCAGGTCCGAGATCTCCAATGAGAAGTCATTGTTAACATCCCTGATGCAACTGTTGCACCGGTAGACCCGGTGCAACAGTTGCACCAGGGATGTTAACACTGCTGTTTACACATTGGTTGACATTATTGTTATTGACATAATGGAACTCCAGACATTGTGTCTCCATTGTTCGGTTTGTTTGTACACGCTATTCATTTGTCAATCAATGAATGATTGACACACGTTAAGACTTGTTTTTCGAGATATGAAATTTTGAGAAGTTTTTTAAACCTTCTTTTTATAAATGTTTGTTAATAAATTTAAATGCTTCAAAATTATTATACCATATCCATTTGACAGATTCTTTAACGAAAATACTGAAGGGCAACTTATTAAGCTTTTCAGTTATTGGTATTAATAAATGTTACACCATTCATTGCTTTAAAATAAATTAACCGTTTCATTTAAATGATCATACGTCATTCAGTTGCTTGATCAGTGTTGAAATTATTACGCCATACCGATTTAATTTTTGAATGATATGTTACCTCCATTCAATTGTTAGGGGGATTACGTCATTCGATTGTTTGATATTTATAGAACATAAGAGGGGGTGTGAAGGGTATGACGTCATAGCAAATAGATCAAATGTCTCGAACTTAAGGAGGGGGGGGGGGGGGCAATGGAGTATTGCGCCATAGCAATTAAAATTTAATTACTGAAAAATTAATTATTTAAAAAATTTATTTTAATTTTAATTCTACCCGGATGTGAAGCCAGGCACCACCATCGGCGCCACATCTGGGAAACCAGAATCGAGTTATGCATCTCCTACTACTAACATTTGTATTTCAAAACAATTTACCCTGGTAGATTGTACTCGCTGTGGTTTAGCCACAGAGACTACGATGTGTCGAGGTCAATAAATACGATGTATCGGTGTAAGCCGGGTGATCACATAGCAGACATATATGATAGTGAAAATCGACTTTCTATAAAGTTATGTTCCTTGAAATTATTCCATTTACTAAAATCTTTCATTTGGCACCCAAAAATTGGTTTTGGCCAAGAAACAAAATTCAAATTGACACCAAAAAATTCAGTTTATCCTTAGTAAATTTGTTTCGTATTTCCTCCCGAGATTCTCGGTAGTTGTGAATGATCTGAAAACGCCCAAACGAGCAAGTGATATATGCATATTATCACCACAGGGAAGTGATCTGGGTCGTACTATCACGTCGAGTTGAGGAGGTCTGATCGCTGGATCAAACTAGCTGCCACAGGCAGCGAGTTTGATCCAGCGATCTGACCACCTCAACGAGACGTGATGCGACGACTCAGATCACTTCACTGTTGCGATAAAAGGTTTATTATATGGCTTATAGTTCAACGTCACATACCAACGCTAGAATTAACAATTCAGGTATTGTTTGGTAAATTGGATTGAAGTAAAAGAGAACTAATCTTGTTCAGACTTATTTTTGTAACTTGTGTCTGCATACATATCAATATTGTCGTCAGGCCCCCAAACATGTACCATTTGGAGCACTTGGTGTTGTTACATTCAACTCGAACACTGGCAGGCCAAAATTATCCAGAAACGCTTCTTCAATGTGCTAATCATCTTCAAAATCCATTTTACTTGAGAAGAAAGTAAATGTTCAGGAAAAACCTATGACATCAGTGGATAATAAAGCCAAGTTTCATTTCATTATCTTTAATAAATGAAAACAACACACAGCTCCTAGGGGCGTCTGTTGTTTTTGTGTATTAACCCTTTACCTAACGAATCGCCCGCATCCGCCCGCGTCATATGCAAATTCAGCAGTTGAAAAAATATTATTTTTCAAACAATTTCAACAAAACCATATCATGTTACCCCTCGTTGGAACGAGCTCGTCGAGCTCGTTCCAACGAGGGGTCACATGATATGGTTTTGTTGAAATTTTTTGAAAAATTAAAAAAATTTGATATATAAAATAATAAATTTTGATATCGTCTGCGTTGGGTAAAGGGTTAAAAGTAATAAAAGGCAGTTGGCATTTTATGGCAGGCCAATTAGAACCCAATAGTTTAAAGATAATCCGTCGGGGAGCGCGGTGGCTCAGTAGGTAGAGGTGCAGGCTGCAAGCCGAGAGGTCCTCGGTTCGAATCCCACCTGCGGCAACCGCGTTGTGTCCTTGGGCAAGACACTTCATCTCCATTGCCCGCATGGGGGCACGATGACGCCGTGTACTAAGGTGTACTGCACGTCGATGGTACGCATGTCTTCAACCTGCCTGTGCTGCAGTGCGGAGTTACGATGTTGGGGAGCTGGCAGCTGCTCGTCGTTGCTAGGTGGTTCTCTCCGGGTACTCCGGCTTCCTCCACCCGTAAAACTGTCACGGTCATGATTAGCCATTGTGCATAAATATGTGACCTTAAACATCAATAAATAAATAAATAGATAATCCGTCATTAAGAATATCTATCTGTTTTACACCTACCAACACTAATTGTCCGCTTTGACTCTTTGTTTGAGTTTTGCAATAATTTTCAAGTTTTTAGCCTTCCCATTCAAATAATATGAATGCTGATGGTATTTTTAAATTCAATAGTCTAGAACATTTCAGTTGATTCGTTTTCAGACAAACTGGAATATTCTCGACGATTTAACCCTTTGCCTAACGAATCGCCCGCATCCGCCCGCATAATATGCAAATTGAGTTGATGAAAAAATTAAATTTTTCAAAATATTTCAACAAAACCATATCATGAGCTCGTTCCAATGAGGGGTCACATGATATCGTTTTGTTGAATTTTTTTTTAAAAAAAATTTAAAAAAAATTATATTTAAAATAATAAATTTTGATACGTCTGCGTTGGGTAAAGGGTTAATCTGAACATGGGCGATGGACATTTTAAGAGCTAGACTGGTTCCACGCCATGTCGAATTTCTTATAGAATTAGACTGATGGATTGAGTGATTGGCCATTCACGTGTTTGTCGTTGTAGTAGTTTAATATTGCCATCTTCTCTCGAATTTTGAAGGGATTCGCTATCGTTCATGAGATGCACTATTTTTAAAACTTGAAATCTCAACTTTAATTTTTCAGGCGAACGATTAATAAATTTCACTGCAGAGGTTGCAATGACAAAGCCTGTAGGCAGCTCATTCCGTCAGTTCAGTTTGTGTAACTACCACCAACTTCCAGCGTCAACGGGAGAAAAAGTAACGATGCGATGTGGACAGCCTTTGCTTGGACAATATATAAAAATTCAAATATATGGATCACAATATGATCAGGAAATTTGTCTCGCCCGATACTTTGTTTTAACACTCTGTGAAGTGGAAGTATTTTCAGCAAGTAAGACCATCTATTGTATTTTTAATGGGGTTTCTTTGTTATAAGTTAGTCTTGGAATCAATTTAAAGACGAAAAGTGTAGTATGCCATGTGCATTTTATGACTGTTTTGTCGGACCGCATGCAGGATCCCAAGTGACATCGTAGTTGTGACATTCATTTTGTTACGTCACGTGTGTGATCATGGTAACTCGTGTAAATGGCCATGGATACTGTGGGACAAATCGCCGTCAGTGGTGTTTGTGTTTTATGGATGTTTTTGATTGAAATGGAGTGTCCAGGTTGTGCAGTAGTGATTGCTTAAACTCAGCTTGATCCATATTTAGTATGGGGATGACCGATCGGCACTCTTTATCGACACAACGTCTTTTGCAATGCACTATTTGGGTTTGATGCTATAATATTGTGCGTTAACGCTTGTTTAATTGTCTGACGTGTACTCCGTTACAATAGAAAACCGTTAAACTGAAACTAAGTCTGATTTGTTATTACTGATTTTAGCTTTTTCACTCTATCCCATGTGCTTTTTGGTGTAGTTTTGTTGCTGTTTAATTGTATTGCGACATTACGATAGAGTGGAGAAATCTTTCACTTTGAATAGTTGTTCTTCAATCTTTGCCTCGCCCTATTACTACACTGCCGATACTATCGCTTCGCTATATCAATACGGCTACAGAACGGGTTGGTCAATTTCCACGGGTGGAAAATATTTCCACGGATGCTGTAATAGTAGATTCCAACTACGTTCTATGTTCGGGAATCCCAAATCTAAAGAGAGCATTTGCTCAAAAGTGTGACTCCTTGTACGATATTTCAACTGACGTTAATCTTTACCAAACGAATCGACCGCATCCGCCCTCAGAATTATCAAATTCAGCAGTGGATTTTTTTTCAAACTTTTTCAACAAAAACTGTAGCATGTGACACGTCATTGGAACAAGCTCAACGAGATGAGGGGTCCCATGATATGGTTTTGTTGAAATGTGGTTTGGCAAAGGGTTAATTTGTTATTGGCTCCTCTATCACACAGAGCCTCTTGCCCATACACGGTGCATAGCGCCTAGACTATCCCATGGCCTTCGGGACTTCAGACCACTTCTACTGCCTCTATGCTCACCGATATCTGCCTATGATCAGCTTCCCTGGTGTTTATCCAGTTCTATTGTCTTCTCACCCTCTTGCTGGTTCCATGACACCACTATCTGTCCTGTGAACGACTTTCACTACAACTATCTTGTACCAATATTGTAAGCTTCCACTTTTTCGACTCTAAGCCCATACCATTACTGTGGCTAGGTCTGTAGCCACCATTTGCGTTACAATAACCAATTTTGTTTCAGCTCACTACATTTGTTATAAAAAAATCTTCTCACCACTATTGTTAGAACATCCCCAACTTTTGCTACAATTTTCGGTAGGTGTGAAACTGAAGGCAATCACGTCAAGGAAAACGTCTGGATGAGGTTAAAAAATTTCCGAGAATTCAAACGTGTTAATACACAGATATTATACAGTTGTACATTAACTGCAAATGCACACAATTTTAGTTCCCTTTGGTCAGTCATTCCACCTTTCACCTTTCACGAGGGGTGGTTATACTTATTCTACTTTGAAGATCTCCCAAACCGATGGGTTGGAAGATGGTTGAAGTAGCAGAAGTAGCCCTAATTGAGACCAGACAGGAAGAGAGATTCGCAGCATCAATACATTTGGTGACTGACGATTATGATATGTAGCATCACTGACATTACATTACTACGCCCACTCCCTCATCCGCATCCTCCAACACAAGCCTTAACACCCGATGTTGACCTTAACTTACCGAGGCTAGCAAATTAAGGAAATTAAATTTTTGTTGATGCACCTTTCACATTCTCTTCCAGAGGGACGAAACCTGAGAGGTGCCCCTGTGCACCTCCACCACCCACCCTGTCAAACACACAATTTTGTTGAGCTTATGTCGACTCTACTTTACGCGTACTGTTAAAAAAACCTCTGCGTTTCTCAGAAAACATATTCATGAATCTTTCATTTTATTTTAGGTATGCACAAACATAACAGAATATTCAAGAAAGTTGAAGGCGTCAGAGCAACGGGGACAGTGTTATCTCAGATACCCGTTTCAAGCAAAATCCGATGTACTGCTCTCTGCGACCGCAATAACAAATGTTCGTCATGTAACCTTCAAAATCATGAAGGCAATGTATTGTGTGAATTACTGTATGAACTGGATCCATTGAACTATGGCAACAGTGGAACGCCTGTGGCTGCCCCAGGCTGGTCTCATTACTACTAGTAACAATCATTTGGAGGTGATTTATCTCGTCTTGAAAACTGACTTTCGATAAAGCTGTCTCCCCTGAAAGGTGTTCTATGAACCAGGTTCCTTTTGTTACTTCTAATAAATGACAACAACAGACAGCTCTCGGAGCTGTCTGTTGTTTTCATTTATTAAAGGTAAAAGAGGAACTTGGCGTTTTATTGCAAACCAGTTAGAAGGGACCAGTTCACAGATACTCCGGCGTTACGAATATCAATCAGTATCATACCTACCAACACAAAATAATCGTTCACATTGGCTCTTTGTTTAGAAAATCTCACCGTCTGGTCTTTTATATTAATGAAAAGGAGGGTGTCTGTGCTATATATTACTATGCACACACTGTTGATATTACGAACAGACAAAAACACAACAGAACGTTCAAAAGATGATGAAGAATTTTTTTTTTGCTAATTTTCAAATGTTCAAATTTATTGGGAAAAATGTGAAACGCCGACTTCTGTATTTTTGTACTATGCTACACGAAAAGGCCTGGGTTTGTGCAATGATGCACACATACAAATTCGCTAATATATCGAAATTTCAATTGCGATATGAAATTTTCATACTCTTAGTGTTAAATTTGCTGATAGCTTTAGTAAATAAGTGAGTCGAACTTTCCAGTAAATCTACTCAATGGTGAAAATTGTCAGGCATGTGACTGATTTTGTGATCACAGTGCGTACCCTTTCCACATGGATCGTTGTGGGGTGGGGGTCGGGGTGTTGGGGCGGGGGGGGGGGGGTGGGCGATCGGGTCGAAAATCTGTGTCCGCTTTTGTATTCATAGTACCGTAAATGCAACTTCTTCGTGAGATCAAATCTATCGCAAATGAAATAAATGTCCAACTGTGCATTCGTCTGTCAGAAATACCTCGTTGGCAGAGAGCTCATGGTCGAAAATTTTCGTTTTTTGAAGAGATTTACGGGAAAGTTAGCTCCCTTTAATATCCAAAAGCTGTCGCTTTTCTAGCTGAAACTGAACGATTGCCTATTATTCTCTGTTGAAATCAATTTTACAAATACCAAAACGACGTTTCAATCTTTTGATGTTCTGTAACTTTTTGTTTTGTTCATTATATCAACAAAGTGCGCATCGTGACACATAATACAGGCCCTGTCTTTTCCATTAATATGAAAATATAGGAGGTGATATTTGCTAACATTTTTCTCCTGGGAACAGGTATTCGAAGAATAAAAACCTGCAAATTACTGTAAAAAACACATTCGCTAAACAACGAGCCAAAGTGCACATGCAGTGTTGGAAGTTGTAATACTGATAGACATTCTTAATGATATGGATTACCCGTGAGCTAGTTGTTTCCAAGTAGCTTGTCATAAAAAGCTAAGTTGCATTTTGTTACTTTTAATAACAAAAACAACAAGCAGCCCAGGAGTTGTCTGTGGTTTTCGTCTATTAAAGGTAACAAAAGGAAACTTGACTTTATTTTCCACTGATGTCACAGGACATAGTGCCTTCTCGACGATTACATGCTACTTGGTTGGAACTTCCTCGCGCATACAATAATTCGAAGGGAGATGACGTTGTCGGAAGTCTATTTTCATGACGATATAAGTCAGGGATGTGTAGAAAGGTTTAGTCTATAACAAGGAAATTATTCTTGAGAATAAAGTCTCACTGGTTGAATAACGAAAACCCCGCCCTGTGGGTAGAGGAAAGGGCACAGAAGGTCAACATTTGATCTTTAGCGTATTATTCCCCAGCTTGCTATTTATTTTGCTGCAAAGTACAGTACGTGGAGAGTGGAGTATCACTAAATCACTCACAGGGTGGAGATTCCATCCAAGCAATAATTGCAAATTTGTTGCAAAGCATAACCAGCACAACCAAAGTTTCAGCCGATGGACCTCCGGGTTAATCCCGGAGGTCCATTGGCTGAAACATTGCTTGTGTTTTGTTATATTCAGAAATTGAAAGTTATAACTTGGGTGATAACTCCACTCCGCGGGTGATTTAGCTACATTCCACTCTCCACGCACTGTAACTTACGTCCATAATTTCTTTTTTTAGTTTATTAGAGCATGGGACGGAAACTCATAATGGATCTTTGCAAAAAGTAACTTTTGTGTGTTAGAGGAATATGTTTTGCACTACATTGCAATGACTTTACGTTATTTCGAAATGCGTTTCCGAATATTTGCAATACCTTTTGAAATAAATTATCTGATAATCACAAACAATTTTTGTAAATAATGTTTACCAGTTTTGATAATTTCAACACTTCATTTAGTTGTAGGGTCTCATTGATAGCGTTCTGGGAAATGATTTCAAATGTTGAAATTAGGATCAAACGCAACAAAAATATTAACAACACTTTTATTTTGGTGTTTTACTTCAGCTGTTATTGCTACGGTCCATACATGAACAGTACTGTGATTCCAAAACCTCGACCTCGGAACATCCGAGTTGGCGGAGACTTCGAAAAATAAAATATTGTTACATCAAGACTCAATCAAGAAAAATACGAACGGGAAATAGCATCCTAGATTCATTGTTCTTGCCTTTCAATTCTCGACAAGTTTCTACAGCATTATGGAGAAGAAAGTGGATACACCCAGTCGCGATTCCGTCGAAATAGTCTGTCCACTTCTGTGATTACAGCATTGTACATCACTTTAGTACCAACAAAACGGCAGAACCATATTTGCACCACAAATCAGCCATTATTAAGCCTCAAAGTTAGTTTGTCCCATCAGAACAATGTAATACCATCTGAGGGTCGCGCCCTAACTCACCTGATATTATTTGATATTGGGTGAGTAGCCGCCATTACTATTTTGATGCATTTCCACTCGCTACGAATTTTCAAAATTTGAATTAAAACAAAATAAGAGAATTTAAGTACCCAAAATCTTTTCAAGGTACCGTATTTATTAATTTAAAACATTTAATATTTAAAAAGTGGACACAAAATATTATTTGTCATCCCAAAAGTTTTTTCTGGTTTTAACGACTCTATTTATTTTTTTATACTGAAGCGAACATTTTCTTTACAGTTTCCTCAATAGATTAAAAGTACATTTTGAATGGCTAGAAATGCTTTGTTAACCCTTTTCAGATGGTAATGTCAGTCAATGTAGGTAAGAGTATTTCAGATATGCTTGTAGCAATACGTTTTATTTTGTAAACAAATATCACACTTCGAACAGTGACGATTGTTTACTGCCACCATGGATATGTGCTGGTACTAGTTACTGTTGATGGTTCAGCAGCACCGTGCTGTCAATAGCAGTTTCTAAAAAGTAAACGTCCGGTCGTTCTTTGTTTCTCGTGAAAATTTATTAATCCCTTCATTTACATGGACTTTCAACATAATAAATATATTACATGATGTGTAACTGGCTGATACATTCCTATACAAAAGGCTCTGAGTGTTCATATCAGATTCGACTTCTCCTCACCCGATACGGACTCCCATTGCCTTGCATGGAAATGTATCAGCCATCAGCCATGTAACTGATAATACACCCAGACGTTCATGGAAAGTTAAAAACAATACAGACGAGGTATCGATATAACACTGACAATTCCAGAAAAATGGTTGATATGTCGTCTATGCACCCTGTGCGTTGCTCGTCGATGCTCGATGGTTCTATCCGGGTACTCCGGATTCCTCCACCCATAAAACTTATGGTCCCGATTAGCCATTGTGCATAAGTATGTGACCTTAAATACCAATAAATAAATAAATAACCTGTGATGTTTTTATGTCCTTGGAGTTTTATACATTCCATGTAGACATGGCAGACTTTGTTTTCATGGATCAGTGCTCACAACGACTGGATGTCATTTTTCATTTGTTTTAGCACTGTGCTTCACCTCAAAAAGGGACGACAAATTTGTTTCCTCCCATTTTCCATCACAAATGAGAGAATCAGTGGTGTCGTTCCACACAATAGGTCACAATAGGTACTAATGAACATTTTTTACACTTTAATACCCATCTTCTATTAGGAAAGGTTAATTTTGAAGAAAACCATCTAGAAAATCTGCTAAGCATAAATTAAATTTATCTCTCAAACGTCAGTTTAGTATCCATCCAGATGGAATGATCCCTTCCTTCGTATCCCAAAGCAAATAAAATATTTATCAATTAACATGTACCAATTGAATTAATTTATTCCTTTCATAGATAAACATGAGACTGTAAAGGCTTCAGCAATACTAAACTAGCAGACATCAGACGTCAACACGATGCACTTGTAGCCACAAACATTTAGTAACTGGATTTCATTTTCTACACAATATAAAACCTTTCAGGCAGACACATTGAACATGTTTACATTTTTTAATTAATTGTTGATAATCTGTTCATGTATGTTTAACAATATACTTCAGTTACTTCATTGCTATCATTTTCATTTCATGAACTACTCTTATGCCGATTTTTTTCTTTCAAAATATATTTAAAATTTTTGAAAAATAAAATTTGTTTCCCTTTATTTTGCTTAATTGACCTTTCCTCTTTTATTAATTAACCCTTTACCTAACATGAAAAGCAGACGACACATGCAAAAAAAAATCTTGAACAACTAATTTATTTCATTTTTTGTCTCAAAAACATAGGTTATGACCCCTCATTGGAACGAGCTCAACGAGCTCGTTCCAATGAGGGGTCATAACCTATGTTTTTGAGACAAAAAATGAAAAAATAATGAAAATTGTCTTGCGATTTTTGAGAATAGCGCTGGCCGGTTTTGGCCGTTACGTTGGGTAAAGGGTTAATAGAATTTATTTGTAGGCCTGGGTTGATTTTTTTAGCATTTGAATGGCAAGATCCCCAAAGCTATTGCATTTGACAACTGAATGAGTATACGGAAGAACGCCCGTCTACCTCACGGTGATCACATACCAACATATCATGCCCAATTTGCAGACAAATATGCTTGAAGGGAAATTGTTTGAGTTTGTGAGGCAGATGCTAAATGAATTGTGGAAAGGGGAATGTATGTTGAGGAAAGTCCTATTTCAAAAGATATTGTTTTCAGTATTTATTCTTGGCGTTTCTTGGGTTTATGTATAAGGTTGAGAATAAACTATCGTCCTGCTACTAACTTAATTTCTAACAATTAAAGTTTATTTTCTCAGATGCTACACACGTGATAGTTGTAAGTGAGTGCTGATTAAGTCAGGGGTTTAAACTACACGGAACAAAAAGAAAATGACAATAAATGGTTGCCATATAATCAGAATATTGACAAATCTAGTTTACAGTAATGGCCAAATTTGTTCTGCACGTGCGAACATGAGGCAGTCCAGTTGCAGGTAAAAGTCTTTCCAATCAGGAGCAGATATAAGGCTGGAAGAGGTTGGAGATTAGAATTTTGTTTTTTTTTTAGTTTTGGAAAGTATGCCAATAAAAGACCAACTGAATCACTTTCCCCCAGTTACATGCACTTACATCCAACAAAAATGCAAAATCACAGCAAGAGTTGAAGTAGACTGCACAATTCTGTAGTACCCTGCACACTTTGGTGTATTTTAACCATTCGTTCGGCAATGGTAGATTGACTTTAACACGTTGTTCATCCAGCTGCTAATCTGTGTGGCATGATCAGGTAAGTATGTCGACAAGGGCACACTACAGAAAATGTTATCCTGTACAATTCGAGGAGTTACCAGAGTGCTTTCGAATATCAGTTACAGTGCACAGTGCAATTGTTTTAGAATGTCATGTATGTGGTCCTCGAGAAACAATGTTACCACAAGCAGTTGTATTGATAGGGCCATATGAAAGAAAAATTACCACTCATAGAGTTCTAAGTTCAAGATCATTTGTCCAAATTTAGAATACCGTGCCAATCTATATTGTGAATCCAGCTTCAGCAATTGTACAACTCAGAAGAAGCAGATAATATATTCTCTCCTGGATGTCATGTAGCACTAGGTACCCAAGTCTAGAAGACCTTATGAGTTATCAGCAAAGAACTTGACAGAAGGGGAGAAGCCTAAATTGAAGAAATATTTAGCCTGACATTCTTCTCTTTTCACAGAATCTGATGGAGAACTTGTGCATGCTAATGTAGTTATGCATATGATTGAAACTAGTTGTACTATACACGTAAAGCAACCTCCACGAGAGCTATGATACCAGCAGAAGGAAGAAGTTGAAAGCCTCCAAGAAGACATGCTACATACACAAGTTATAGAGCTTCCGTCAAGTCCACAGCTAGCTGGTGTAGTAATAGTGAAGAATAAGGATGGGCCAGCCGGATATTGTGTTGACAAAAGGAAACCGAATAAAGTCGCTGTAAAATATGTATACCGTCTCCCTCATTTTGGGATCAGCTAGTTTTTGACCATGTATCTATGTTCAGGGTACTGATAGATTGCGATAGACGAAAAAAGAGATCAAAACTCTGTTTGCTTGCGCGTGTAGTTTCTTGCAGTTTAAGTTCATTTCCATGGGACTGTCATTCTGCAATCACGTTCGAGCGTTTGATTGAGACCATTTAGGACGCCCATCTGTGTGGTCTAGGCAGTACCTTGACTCATCTACTCATCTGCAAAAGGGACAGGTCGCCAATCTTTTCTGGTCCATCCAACGTGGTCCATGGCCCATTCATATCGTGCGTGGCGATGGTTCTGGGACAGCGGAATATGAATACATGCTCTTCTCGATCGGAGAGCACCTTCGTGCAAACTTGCCCAGATAGTCTGCGTCGAAACATTTACCCCACATGCATTCTGAAGGTCGGTGCGAAGCTGGGTTGCTGTGGCAAAGCGGTTCCTACGGGCCTAAATGATCAAAAACCGGTCTTCAGCTTCAGATGTTGCCCTGTCTCTGCCACCACTATGCCGTCTTACTGGTGTGCCATACTGCTGAAATCTTGCCTAGGCTCTGGTGATCACCGTATGGTGCACACCAAGGGCTTCACCAATCTGACAATGGGTAGTCCCATGCTCCACCATCCCTACAGCCCACCACATTTCTGCTTCAGACAAATGTCTTCTTACATTTGCATTTGCCATATTCAATCATTAAATCGCAAGGGTTTGTGTTGAAATGAAGATTGAATACCTTACACGTGTCATGTACATGTAGACAGTACACGAAAACATCATAAAAATCAAGGGGTACATGCTTTTCATGACTGTCACGAAAAGTCTGCCTGTCAAGAGAGCTAATGTAAACACTGGGGACCATCTCAATAATTCCTCAATCATATCCACCAAAAATACCGCAAATATGTCACAAGCAAATTTCACAATGATGTGTCAAATATTTGTGCTTAGCAAACTTTGAGTAGTATATTTTAAAGAGAAATATCACTTGTCGGCGGTCTGATAACTTTCTTCCTTAACATTGTTTTGTATCGAACATATCGTTCACGTCATAACATCACTTTGATGCATAAGGCCCAATCAGATTCGTTCTTATGCATAACCTGGATTCCATGCATAGTGTATCCAGGACATTTTTCAGTATCTGTATAATATTATGTAGCCAAGGTTCAGTTAAACCGATCATATTACCTATGAAGCATAAGTTCTTGGTTTTGTTTTTGTTAATAAATCATAGAACTTATGTAAATCTTTTTCTCTGTAAACCGCTAGCCAACAAGTTGTTTGTTGGTGTCTTATCTTAGGTGTATTGTTGTTTCATTTTAGGTATTTGCGGACTGGATACTGTGTCGTCGTGGTGTAAGAATAGTCGTGCAGACAGTTGCTTTGGACTTTGAACAGTCACTCGCCCCATTCAGGTAGTGGAGGCAGGGAAACAATTCTATTTTTGGAGGAAGTGTAATTCACTACCTTCGTACTTGTGAGAGCAGTGGCTGCTTAGTTTGTAGGAAAGTCTAACTCACTTTACTGTCAATTCCTGCGTCCAGTGATCGGAACTTTAACTACTGATACAATTTTAAGGTGTTGGGTAGAAGTGAGAGACAGAGTTAAGTTTGTTCAAAGGAGACCTGTATGAACCCACATTTTGTTGGGTCCAAAATGAATTGATTTATTTAATCAACATGTTCGCAAGAAGCTGTACACAAAATAATAGGATGAGATTCACGTTTGTTCAGATCATAATCCCTCCATGCCCCCCCCCCCCACCCCATATACACAATTAATATTCGGGGGAGTTATTTGAGCTCAAGTTTTAATTTGACAAATATAAGAAAAACTTATTTTAACCACTTACCCAGCGTAGACGATATTAAATTTGTTATTTTAATTATTATTTTTCAAATTTTTCACAAAAGTCCAACAAAGCCATGTCGTGTTACACCTCACTGAGCTCGACAATCTCATTGTAAAGAGCAGTCGCATGATAAGGTTTTGTTGACTTTTTCGGAAAATATTTTTTCACCTGTAGTATTTATAAACAACGCGAATGCGACATATTTGTTAGGTAACAAGTTAAATACTTCTCAAGAATAGTGATAGAACATGTACTTTAAGCCTTTTCAAATGGCTCATGCCTGGCCTGATTGATTGCAATTATAAAAAGCTCACATGTAAAAGTAAAGCTAAATTTAAGACAGGAATTAAAAACAAAATTAGTAAATTAAGAATCAGTAGTAGAAAAGAGTTTTGGAAAACAATTATTATGCTGGGTGGAGCAAATACCTCCCATAAATCACAGACATGTGACGAGTTTTATAACTACTTTAACAGTATGGAGGATGGGTTGACACAAAACGTAGAGAGCATTTCGGACGAAAATCCGGCAGGTGTGTTAGTGGATAACATCGGTTTAAATAATACTTCACTCAATATGAACATATCAATGCTATGCTATCATATAATATCGATGGTAAAATTCTGAATGTTATAAAAAACATGTATAATGAAATTAAATCTTGTGTATTTAACAGTAATATATGAGTTAGACAGGGTGTAAATTTGTCATCTAACTTCTTCGCATTATATATGAACGACCTAGAACATTTTCTCATACACAAACATGTAAACGGTGTGACCATTACCGCCAATAATGTCGATATTTTTATATATGTTAAACTTTTTCTTCTGCTTTATGCAGATGACACAGCGGTATTAACCGAAAAATACATGATTTACAAAATATATTAAATAATTTCAAAATCTACTGTGATACTTGGAAATTAAAGATAAATGTTTTAAAAACAAAATTTAGGATTTTTGGAAATAAACCAATAATGACCAGTTTATATGGGAACAAATCTGATAGAGCATGTTAACCCTTTACCCAATGCAGACGATATCAAAATTTATTATTTTAAATATCATTTTTTTCAAATTTTTCAAAACAATTCAACAACACCATATCATGTGACCACCTCATTGGAACAAGCTCGTTCCAACGAGGGGTCACATGATATAGTTTTCTTGAAATTTTTTGAAAAATAATATTTTTTCAACTGCTGAATTTCCATATTACGCAGGCGGATGTGGCCGATTCGTTGGGTAAAGGGTTAATAACTATAACTACTTGGGTGTCAGTTTTTCGCGTACAGACTCCTTTGTACTAGAAAAAAATATCAGATGTAAAAAACCTAAAAAAGCCATGTTTTCGTTAATAAATAAAACTAGAACAAATCCCTTATCATTGGAATCTATTCAAGACATATATGAGAAGTCAATTATCCCAATATTATTAAATGGTTGTGAAATTTGGGGATTCAAAAACTGTAATTCATTAGAAAAATTAGAACTGTGCTTTTCAAAATATATACTAAAATTGAAGAAGAATACGCAATCGTCGTTTATTTTTGGTGAACAGGTTTAAATCCCATTAGTGTTAAAATAAAACAGAGAATCCTAAACTTTTGGAGCAATATAATATGCACATCAAGTAACAAAATATCTTACATTTTATATGTTACCTTACGTAATAATCAATATTGGGATAATGTGACGAATAACTGGGTCATGAAAGTTAGAGATTTATTAAATGCCTTAGGATTTTCGGACACATGGTTGTTTCAGGTTGTGATAAACCAGATTGGATTTAAGAAGGATGTCAAACTTAAATTACAGGATATATATTTACAACAATGGTTTGGTATTGTGAATACTTCCCATAAGTACGATTACATCGCTATACTAAAACAATTTTCTAAAGGGAGTATTATCTGTCATGCCTCTTAGGGAAATACATGACAAAATTGTTGAGATTTAGAGTAAAAAATCATCGATGACCAACAGAGGTTGATGTCTGGTTAAATACGGATATCTCAGACAGAATATGTACCTTCGGTTGTAACGATATAGGCCATGAATATCATTTCCTGCTAAAATGCCCCCACCTTGGAGCAGAACGTAAATTAAATATTACCTATCAGCATTTTACTATTATCGACCTAGTATGTGGAAGTTGTGTCAGTTGCTTAGCTGCAAAAATATGACGGTAATACGTAAACTTGCCACATTTGTTTGTAAAATATTTGAAAAGTTGAAGGAAACAGGAATGCCTGGTATCAGGACATAAGCTTACATTATCTTACATTGGCCTATATAATTTAAATGGGTTGTTATATTACTGTATTAACTCTTAGCAGTGGAAAGGGACAGTAGTGGGAAGTTTGGACACCGCAGTGTTCAAGTTTGCGGCTGCTCATTACCTTATATCTGTTCACCTCTTTATATCTGCCCATTATTTGATATCAGTGAATTCTGTATACTGATTTGTTAGATGGTTAGTCGGTGTTGGGTGCTGATTGTTTATGGGTATTACTTTGTGTCAGTTTACCGGAGAAGGCCTATAGGCATTCTCATGTGGACTGAAACAATCTAATATTTATGAGAAATGAGGCCTCCCGATTCCTGAATTGTTGCATAGACAGCCTGGATATAAAAATATATTAGCACTCTACCATTTCATTATTTAGGAATATTTAATAATTTTCTCAGGTCTACCACCACCACACTTGCTCTCTGATAGACCACTATTCATGGCTACCGTCATACCACTAAATGATAACCGAAGAGCAAAACCTAGTGATATACATATATATTTAGAAGCCATCATCAGGGCTTTCAGGGACATGAGGCTACTCGAGTAAAAACTAACACTTTCCTAAGTCACATTTTGCTTACGTAGATCTGTCTTGTTGCAAATTGTTACAGTGTTCCTGTAGGCACTTTCCAATAGTTTGTAATAGGGCAGGTTTATTTACAAATATATACATAATGACCGTATTCATTGAGTTACCTAATGGATATTCGTCAATCATCATCCGGGTGAATGTGTACGTGTAAATTATGTATGCACAATATGTTGTTTTTTTCTGAACCCGCAAATGTCGAGGCATGGAAATAAAGAATACAGTAAAGTAAAAGATTGTCTTTATTTCCCCAAAGCATGAAAATTATAGAATATGAATTATGATAAATATAGGTGTGTGTATATATTTATAGAAGTGCTATTGTACAACGGTTTGCAGGAATCAAACATAGGGTGACTGGTGGAAACATAAGGAAACAAAGTACATATCATATGGAATGACCACGTGATATGACCTGTAGGCTGCGTATTAAAGTACCTGATTATTAGCTGCATTATATGATTGTGTGTTTGAATAATCCGGCTTTTCAAGTCACAGAAAAAATTACAACAGACGAAAAGAAAACCATGCCAGCTGTGCGGTTGAGAAAATTTGTTAATAAAATCAGGATCATCTCTTCTGAGCATCAGACAAAGTTTATCGTCATCGGTGGCTTGGTCCAGGTAAATGTATACCTGCAGAGGAAATTTATTGATGATATCATCCTAGATGTGATTACGTAACTGAGAGGGAGTCTCTGAGGGACATTTTAGAGCAACGTGCTCGAAAAGCTCAGTGTAAAGAGGAGTAGCATGATAAGGTTTTGTTGACATTTTTGGAAAATATTTTTTGACCTGCAGTATTTATAAACAACGCGAATGCGACAGATTTGTTAGGTAAAGAGTTAAATACTTCTCAAGAATAGTGATAGAACATGTACTTTAAGCTACTTCAAATGGCTTATGCTTGGCCTAATGTAGTCCAAACAAAATGAAAAGTGTAAAGCAATAGTATATCTGGTGAGTAGCGGAAGATACATTGAAGCGGCTATTATTCACGGTAAGATCGTGTACCTGTCGTGGAACGCCGTGATGAGGTATAATGGGTTACAAAACTACTGATGATTTCTTCATTTGATGCTTTAAAGTATGTCACATGTCTTATTTGTAATAACACACACCTGTCGCATTCACATTTAGTTTAATCTAATGTTTCCACACTAACTTGAGATGAAACATTTTGGTTGACAAAAGTACATGATATTGAACCTTGCCATGGTCGTTATGTCACTACCTGTATGTACATGATATTAAGCCTTGTCATGGTTGTTATGTCACTACCTGTATGTACATGATATTGAGCCTTGCCATGGTTGTTATGTCACTACCTGTATGTACATGATATTGAACCTTGCCATGGTTGTTATGTCACTACCTGTATGTACATGATACTGAGCATTGTCATGGTCATTATGTCACTACCTGTATGTACATGATATTGAGCCTTGCCATGGTCGTTATGCCACTACCTGAATTCGTTGGTTCCTAAACCGAGAACAATATCATAGATTGGTGGAATGAACTTGAACTGCAGCAGTGGAAGATACATCACTTCTTCTGAAATTATTGTGATGTTGATTGTTTGTGCACGATGAATACTTATACTGCAAGTAATTTCAATGTTGAGAGAGATCATCTTCATACGTACATTGTCACTGTATATACCGAAACTGTTTTAGTCAGTACTTTTAATGTCTGTATTTCTGGAAAGCATAATGGTTCATGAAAAATTGGCATATGTCTCAAATCCTTGGAGGTAGGCTTTAACATCTTCGTGACAGTATTTATACTGTTCCTGGAAAAAAACACAAGATTAAGCTTTCAATCCATTTAAAACGCAAGAGTGTTTTGGAGTGACGAAAGGCTGCCGTAGACTAAAAGAAGATATAATAGACAATGATGCCGTATAAAGGATCTGTGATTCGATGGTTCTACAGAACTGCTGGTGTATTTTATTGCACATTCTTTATAATGTTTGTTTTCTCCTGTGCAGTCCACAACACACTTTCTTGCTTACACCGTTTAGTACTGTAAGATTCCAGTCTCGAAGTGATCGTGCAATGGATTTATCGACGTGGGTCTATAGTCTTATACCGAGTTAAGAATCTCCGAGCCCTGGTCCCATTTCTCAAAAAATCTCGAATCTGTCTTCTGTACAAAAGTGACATCTGGACAGTGTTGCACTGAAGTCGGATATTTTGATGGAAACAAAACTCTATTCAAGATTTTGAGTTTTCTTGAAAGGTGACATATTGCTTTCAACATCGAGTTCCTGGGCGAAATCATCAAACAAATTACTGGGTAATTAGTTGAGTTACAAATCAACCCAATGCAACTCAGTTGACTCAACCTAGTTGATTTGAGTTGACTTTTAACCTTACTGAATTTCGAGCGCAACCAGGAGAATCAATTTTGCATATGTGAGGATGTTAAGTAAAAAACAAATTTATCACATGGCCCTAACCGGCTGTAAAATTAAATCAATTTTATTGATCCTCCTGGGCTTATTATTGTTCATTTTGCTGCTTGCTAGTGGTCCAACGAAACTTGTAGACGATACATTTGTGTGTTCAGGTTGAGAAGTTCAAACAATTAACTTACATCATAGAATTATATGATCTTTCGCAGAACAGAAGTCACAAACGGAGACGAAAACGTTGAACTTAGCTACATTTCTACTTGAGTGATTTCAAACTTCTGATTTGAGTCAAAATTCCAACAGAATCTAAAACGGAACTTAAATCGGGAATTTTGAGTGTGAACATATTTTTATTTTTATTTTTTTTTTTTTGGGGGGGGGGGGGGGTTCGAAATATAGTTTCCTGGTTTCCTATTCTATGACTTTATCAGCCCATACGTGATCATTTCGAGACAATGTCTCAACTCAATCCATGACGCTGTTAGGTAAAAAGTAACTCTGAAAATAACAGAAATCAACAGACAGTGGATAACATTCACCTTTTACCCAACGAATCGGCCACATCCGCCCGTGTAATATGCAGATTCAGCAGCAGAAAAAATACTATTTTTCCAAAAAATTCAACAAAACCATATCATGTGACCACTCTTTGGAACGAGCTCGTCGGGCTCGTTCCAATGAGGAGTCACATGATATGGTTTTGTTGACATTTTTGAAAAAGTTAAAAAAATGATATTTAAAATAATAACTTTTGATATCGTCTGCGTTGGGTAAAGGGTTAAAGAAAACTCAACACGAGAAATGTGACTAGCCCTACTACTCATTTATAAACTAAATCGGTGAAAGCAAAAATAGCGAGTCACATAATTATTAGCTGATTGTAGGAAACCTTTTATCTGAAATGATTCATAGTGATGTCTGTTTGACCAGGAGACGGTACTATAAAGCTTTTAGAATCGTATTTTCTAGAATTGTATTTTCCACCTATTAATATAACTGACTAAAATGAATCGTTAGCATTTTAAGAGATATGGGAATTTGCCGGCTGACAAATTGCGATATCTTTGAAAATCCTAATGATTCATTTTAACCCATTTAAAGTCATAACTAGAAAATACATTTCTAGAAAATACAATTGTAAAAGTTTTATAGTATTGGCCCAAGGAAGTTTATAACAGAACCGAATCTCACAATCAGATGAATGTTTTTTTTTCTGCGCATACATTTTACGATTGACACGCCCTCATAATGGTACAACTTTCAGGGAAAGGAAATAAATACAGTGTATCAGCCGTGTCGATCGGTAGGTTCAACTGGTTCCTCCTCGTTAATGCAGTTAAACAATTTTTCATGCCGGGAACGATATAGAAAAGATGCAGTTTATCTTTTTTCTCCAATATCTCAACTAATGATAGAGTATTTCATGAGAGGGATTGTAACAGACAGTCCTCCCCACTTTAAGGATACACGGAATAAATTAATTGATTCTCATGATTTGTTTTTTTCAAATCAGTGAGGGAGGATCCATTTTATTTTTAATTTTTATTTTATTTTATTTTTTTTTAATATAATGAGCAGAGATTGAGAGGCATTCCAAAGTCATTTCACACAGGATATATAGAGAATACATAATTATATAAATTAACTCGTTGCATTTTAACCCTTTACCCAACGTAACGGTCAAAACCGGCCAGCGCTATTCTCAAAAATCGCCAATTAATTTTCAAAATATTTTCATTTTTTGTCTCAAAAACATAGGTTATGACCCCTCGTTGGAACGAGCTCGTCGAGCTCGTTCCAACGAGGGGTCATAACCTATGTTTTTGAGACAAAAAATGAAAAAAAATTAGTTATTCAAGAATTTTTTTTGCAAGTGTCGTCTGCTTTTCATGGTAGGTAAAGGGTTAACTCCCAACTTTCACTGCCGCAACACAGGTGCTCTATCATGCTGTCTTCTTCAAAAACCTAAAAATTACATTTCTAGTGCCTTAGCATTCGTTTCTAGGCAAGTCATGGTCTTTTATTATGCACCTCAGATTTCATTTGCCTACAATAATCAAAAAAGGTAAAGAGCTTCGAGTCTCCTAATTTTGTAATAAGAGAAAAACATCCGATGATGGGGGGGGGGGGGGGGGGGGGGGTGGTAGGTGGTTCACTTTCGATGAGAGATTGCCTGAGGATTAAGAATCAATTTTTGTTTTGCCTTTTGTAAACAAATTGCAGTTTGAGTATTCTGATATGAATGATCGACCTCTCCAATAAAACGTTTTTAAAAAAATAAAGGGAGTTAATTCATTACAGATGGTATCAAACAAAACCGATGTCCACAAACATTACCACTCAACGACTGTGGGTCTTTTTTAACAAATCATTTGCATTAAAACACATATTTTGACGTGCCGTCTACACGAACTCGAAGGAACTTCCAGTGAGGAACCACGAATGCAGCATTGGACAAAAATCAGTAATAGAGGAAACACATCAATTGTTGTCATCCGAGTGTGGTATTTATTTACTGGGATTTTAAGGACACTTTCGATAGCTAGGGTCACCTCGTGTCAGATAGTTTTACGGGTGGAGAAAATGGAATACCCGGAGAGAACCACCGAACAACGGCGAGCAACGGTCAGGCTCCCCAACATACTAACTCTACACAAGCAGGATTAGCATTTGTTGAAGACAAATGCACCATCGACGTGCAGAACGCCTTACTACACAACGCCACCGTGCCCCCATATGGACAATGGGGGTAAAGTCTTGCCCAAGGACACAACGCGGTTGCAGCAGGTGGGATTCGAACCGAGGACCTCTCGGCTCGCAGCCTGCACCTCTATCTTCTGAGCTACTGTACCCCCTCTAGTTGTGTTAAATAAGCAATTAATATGTCTGGTGCTTATCACCGGGTAAACGTTGCAACTTTTATTCTATACTACTTAATTTTTGCTAAGGATCACTCCCTATTTATCGACATATTTGTACAAGAAAGGTAAATGTGCACATTGTTTTGTTTGTTTATTTATTATTTTGTAATTGAACTGTCAGCAGTCTTGATCTTATCATGTTGTACACATTTTCGGGTAGAGGAAGCCTGAGTACCCACAGTGGAACAATGATAAATATAAAATACTCCATATTTTATATTTCTAGCATGAGCAAGGTTAGCTTTGGTTAAAGGCAATTGTACGGTAGGCATACAGTACGTTGGCCGTAAATGTGCGGCTCATCAAAATTACACTTATCTTCAGCCAGTGTTATCTCTGCTTGTGCCAGAGTGGTAGATAGCCTGAAAGTTATTCACCAGTGCTAAGTGGTCCTCTAACGTCTATCCCGGCACCCCTGCTCCCTCTACTCTTAAAATTGTCCGACACGACATGATTCAAGCTGTTGAATGTGCTGTTGAACCCCAATGAACAAATGCACAAATATAAAACTGTACACATTTTACGTTTACGAACCACCATGTAGATGAGTAGGGAATGTGGTGGTGGTGTGTGTGTGTGTGGGGGGGGGGGGGGGGGGGGTTAGTCCTTAACACAAATGTGAGTAGTGTTTGTACCACGCATTTTATATTTATTTTACCTCTTCCAAAATTAAACTGCCTATTGGAAAAGCTTCCAAAATTAAACTGCCTATTGGAAAAAGTCAAGTAACAATTCAGGGGAGATAACCGAAGCGTTATGAGTTGTATGAATTATCTCAGCTGCCAGAATTGAAACGAGTTCGGCGACACAAAGTAGATCTTCTGTTTCTCAAGTCATTTTTTTGTTAAATTGCATGTGGGTGGGCGGTTTTTATTTTAATTTTTATTTTTGTAATCATTTCTTTGCTATCAAAAGTTCGTGTTCTTAGGTTGTTTTATGTTTTAGGCCTCACAATCTATAGAATCGAGTGTCTGGAGGTGTATTGCGTCCCTGGAGTGCAATGGTTATAAAAAGAGAGCATGCGGCAGCAAAAAGGACCATGCGGAAGGTCCCGACAAACAGACTTTTAATGTTTTTAGGCCTTACCTCTTCTGTTTATCAGGGAACAATTGTTACGGCTTATCACTCTTTTAATCATACATTGTCTTACAATTCTATCACTTCCAAAGCTAACTATATTATTTCATGGTTATACGAATATTACGAACTTTGTTATAAAACAATTCATAGGTGGTGTAATTATGTGACCACGAATATGACGAACTTTTCAACAGGACACCATGTGATGAGCAAGTCCTACGAGCCCCTTTAATTGGAACGTGGAGCCTAGTGGCTGCAGATTGAATATAAAAATTAGTGTTCCCTGCACATTCTCTGGACAGCCATTTGTATGTTATTACTAAAAGCTCTTGTGGAATGTAGAGTTACAGCCCAAGAGTGGTGTTCAAGGAGAACACGATAGTAATCTACGAGAGTGGTCATTAACGCGATAGACTTTATTTGTACTTTATAATGAGGATCTGAAGTTAGAAAACACATTCCGCCTTATCGTTTTCTCCACTTCAGCTTAACCCTTTGAACTCTAGTAGGCCTGCACGGTATATCGATAAACCGATATATACCGGTATTCAAACCAATATCGATTGAATACCGGTGTAATTACAAAAATATCGGTTTATTGTCATTATTTATTTACCCACAAATTAATTTTCAAGATGACTTGAGTTTTTTAACTGTAGCCCCTAATGAATAATATTGTCCCTTTACCCGAGGGATCGTCTGCATGCGCCCACGTAATATACACATTCTCCCATTGAAAAAATAAATGTTAAAAATTTCAGCAAAGCTATATCATGTGATCCCTCATTTGAACGAGCTCGTTGAGCTCGTTCCAATGAGTGTTCACATGATATTGTTTTGTAGAAGTTTTGGGGAAAATCTGATAAACTGATTTTTAAAATAATAAATTTTGATATCGTCTGCGTTGGGTAAATGGTTTTCGAATCACATCATCAATGCATGCTGATTCGTTCCGACTGTGATGCCTCAAGTCTTGATTGTGGTGCCTATGTTCACATATCTGAGCAGTTTTCGATATACCGGTATATCGCGGTATGTTTTTGAATACCGATACCGGTATTCAGTTTTGAATATTGTGCAGTCCTAAACTCTAGTAGTATCTTCCATGGCAGTTCACTGGCAGCAATTAGAAGAGTCCATATTCATTATTTGGGGTTGACCAATCAATATTTTCAACGTGCAGCCTCGGGGCTGCGCACGTTGAAAATATTGCTTGGTCTACCCGACACATTTACTGAACAGCAATCATATATAATGACGTTATGATATATCGTGTTCCTGGCCGCAAAAAAGGCCGTTAGGGTTAAAAGGGTTAAGAAAACGTTTTTTCATTCCATATAAAACAAGCTCGAACAAACAGTATAATTACAATTCGTTAGAATCGAACAAACATTCACATAGAGTTCTGTGATTACAAAGTATTTTTCTCGACGAGATCGCAATCGGGTCGCGATACACTTGCAAATTAATGGGTTGAGATTTCATCAAGACCTAATCACCAAAAACGATGCACAGAATAGCATTTCATATTCTCAAGGTGCTGTGTTAGAGAAAAGGCGGAGAGACAACTTCGATTCGATGGCGACTGGATCGCGATCGATCGAAATTATTTGCCCTATTTTGTGATAATAGTACTGTAGATTACCCGTTCCTTCACCACTATGGACATGTGATCACAAAAGCTAACTCTTTCGCGATCAGATCTCGATGCGATTGCGGCACACCCAGATTACTAGATCGGGCTTTCAGAAAGAAAATGCAGCAAACTGAAAACGAAACATAAATAGCATCTCGGATTCAAGATTTTCACATTTAGCTTCAGACAGGCGAGACACAGCAGTGGTTCGCTGATGAAAGCGGGCTGAGAATTTCGACTGGTTCGCGACCCATTTTTGTCATCCGAGGAGACTCCTGCAGAAGTGATACATTCATCTGATCTTTACAAGCCAACGTGTACTGCCTTTTGTCACGATTCCGAATCGAATAAACGCTGTTATCAGTTAATTGCAATTAGTCGAGGGATTTTTCAAAATTGCTAAAGCGAACGAAATGCCTGGTCGCCCTAAATCTTCTATAAAATAGAAAATATATGAAATAGACAGAGGCTGTAACAAACCATCTTCGTGGTCATGGTTTTAGGCCCTGCGAGTCGGATATTTTAGTTCGAGTCGATTCTCGATTTCGATTCGATTCTAATTTAACCCTTTACTTAACCTGAAAAGCAGACGACACTTGAAAACACAATTCTTGAATAACTCATTTTTTTTCATTTTTTGTCTCAAAAACATAGGTTATGACCCCTCATTGGAACGAGCTCATCGAGCTCGTCCCAATGAGAGGTCATAACCTATGTTTTTGAGACAAAAAATGAAAAAAATAATGAAAATTAATTGGCGATGTTTTGTGAATAGCGCTGGTCGGTTTTGGCCGTTACGTTGGGCAAAGGGTTACAACCCGCTAGTCGAGTCGATTCTTATAAAACCGACGGCCCGATTTCTTTTCAACAGAGAGGTATTTAACGTTCTTTCATCGCGTAAATACGATTTTCAATCGGCTAACTAATTCGTGTATACATATTTGTGTACAAGCTACTGAACTTTCTTGCCTGTTACACTCTCCAAGTAACACTTTGGACAAGCTTTAACACGTTTTTCAAATTAGACACGGCATATTGGGTTGTTCATGCAGTCAAAACACCAATAGCAGATTAAGTGCACTCCGAGCTCTCGACTGGGAGTGCACTTCATTCTACACAAATAGAGTTATCTACCATCCATTGGGGCGTTCCACTTTGAGAGCAAGGCCTTATCTCCAGGTGACGAATCCCGTTACGACTTATGTATAATGCCAACTTTACTAAGGCCGCGATGAGGCGCCAGTAAATCGTGTTGGCATCATTTCACAGTGATACGAAAGGGGTTTTGTGACATATTTTTACAATTTCTTTCGTGGCCAAACTGGATTATTGCATCGTTTAAAGAAAGAACTCACAATGAAAACTCTGTCGTTTATCGGGACCGAATCGACTCGAGAAAAAGGACATCTGCGAATCGGAGATGAGTCGAGTCGATTTTGCGTCCGACTCGAGATTCTACTCGAAATTCGAGTAATCGCAGGGGCCCTATCATGATAGGTGGTATTTACGTTCCTATTCGTTCAGAAAAGCCGCATTGTTTAAGGCGTAAAGTCATGTAAAGCCTTCTCATTAATGCTTTTCCTGTTGTGGGTGGTTTTCCCTGCCAAGAACAAAAAATACCCTATTTTCTCCCACCACCTGCTAAATGAGATACAGATATGCCGGTGTGATGCCTGGATGAGACATATCTATCTTACCTGTCATATGTGGCCATTCTATATGGATATATAGCATGGTGTCCCGCTAAGCCTCAACTGACCGGTAACAGGCACCCATTCCACCAACTTCACACGAGGACACCCCCGTGTATCTCACATGACGTCATTTAAATCAGATTTAAAAGTGACGTCACGGGAATGTCAGCTGTTTCAACTCACTTCAGTATGTAAGCCCGAGCTGGGGAGAACTAACGCTGGTTTTCTCAATATATACCTTTGGTATTTACGGAACTTGTTGACACTCTCTCCGAATATGTAATTCGTTTTTCTCTACGATCAATCGGTACTCAAAAGAACAGTACCTATTCAGCCCACGAGCAGTATTTAGATTTCGAGAACGTCGCGCGGTGGGGTGATGGGATGAAAATCATCATCTAGTGGTGCAGTGTGGTAAATCTCACCTTTAGGGGAGTCATCTGACCTTGACTTGCTCAGGTATCTTCCATCTCGGGTGTGATTTACCTATCCCGTACCACGCCATCCAACGATATTAATGATCTTGGAGAGGAGTATTACTGTCTCTTGCTAATAAAGTACACTTTATAAATCGGAGTCGCCCTCTTGACATTACCTCTTAAAGCCTCGGAATTAACTTTTAGAATAATTATTACGTAAAATACTTGTACACTGCTTCAGGGTACCTAACAGTGTTTCAACATCATTCTTGGCTGTTTGTACTGGCAGCCATCAATGACGTAAGAACTCTGCAAGATAAATTCAATTATCGGCTGAGTTCTCAAGAAAGAATATACTTGGGGGTGAGGGCAATATAAAATGTGTAGTTTGTGGCTCTGTGTGAACCTGAGGGTTCAAAAGAAACAATCGAGAAGATATACCTTTTTTGATTGATTTGATTTATTTCATTACTTTTTCAAACGAATATTTCAGTATACATGAGGTTATGTTACATGTCCGTGGTGGGTATTTACAAATTATACGTGTTCTTTCTTCCCCCCCCCCCCCCTTCCCCACACACACGCTCTCTCTCTCTCTCTCTCTCTATCTCTCTCTCTCTCTCTCTCTCTCTCTCTCTCTCGCTGTCCTCCGCGATTCAATCTATGTGGTAAACTTTTCGCACGCCGGTGCAGCCATACTTTGCAGCTCTACTAAGGTATGAACTTTGTTTCTTTGAATCTTTCGTGTAAATATAGCCAGAGAGAGACGGCATAGTAACTGAACAGTTGTTAAATTAAATGATAGATCATTAGAATCAAGGGTTCGTTATATTATTTCCATTGGTACACTACAAGATTCGTTAAGGAAAACTAAAAAGCCACGGGCTGGTGGGACTTTGCGGTTCTATCAGTTAACAAAACGACTGGTCCTAGTTTACGATCGAAGATCGATAGGCATTAATACTAATTCTGCTACAATACGTCATCAGCAGGGCTTAGAATACATTGTCATTGAATGCATTGAAAACGTTGTACTTTTGTTTAATCCACAGCCACTTCCTACATGGAATTCAAATTTGGGGACATTCACCATCAACAAGTAAAGTCTTCAAGTTGCAGAAAAAGGATGTACAAATGCCAGATGCCCAAATCTTTTACCGTCGTTTTCTCGAAAATTGAAAAATAGCACTAAGAACACTGTAATTCTTAGGCGACGAAATATAAAAAAACGAACTTAACATATTTTAAACGCCATAATTTAACCCTTTACCCAACGCAGACGATATCAAAATTTATTATTTTAAATATAATTTTTTTAAATTTTTCAAAACATTTCAACAAAACCATATCATGTGACCCCTCATTGGAACGAGCTCAATGAGCTCGTTCCAACGAGGGGTCACATGATATGGTTTTGTTGAAATATTTTGAAAAATGTAATTTTTTCAACTGCTCTTTTTGCATATTACGTGGGCGGATGCGGGCGATTCGTTAGGGAAAGGATTAAGAAATAATACAATTCTTTGTGAGGTTGAGTGACCGGATATAACCCTTCGGTTGACTAAATGATTAACAAAAGAAAAGTACAAAAACATTCATTATAACAGACATTTTTAACCGGAGAATTTCTGTAAATATTCACGGTTTCAATGCTGCTCACTATCGAACTCTTGTGAATTCCCAGACTTCAGCACTCCAGTTATATTTCTACAACTACCAATTCTGACATATTTTTAAATGGCAATGGCGGTTTTTCACAGGTGTGCCTCATATCAAAATATTGGGCTTTTAACATGTACCTTACTTACCTACACTATTGCCCACTCAATCCTTCTCAACAAACTAGATTTCTATGGGATTAGGGGGACAGCAAATCAGCGGTTTGCCAATTATCTTTCTGGTAGGTTCCAGTATGTGGTCTGTCAGAACAGACACTCTTCTCAAGTACTGGTTGCGGTTGGTGTTCCGCAGGGATCGGTTTTAGGGCCACTTTTATTTCTTATCTATATAGATGATATTGCAGATTCAACAAATTTAAACTCATTATCGTTTGCCGACGATACTACCGTTTATAAATTGGACGGTTGCATTGATTCTCTGTGCCACAATGCAAATAAAGAACTTACAAATGTGAATACGTGGTGCTCAGCCAACCACATCCTGCCTAATGCCAACAACACTAAGTATGTATTAATTACCCCCCCCCCCCCCCCCCCCGCCACAAAAAACAAAAACGCGGTGACGTTCCAATAGACATATCCTTATCAATCACCCTCGAATTACCCGTGTAACCGACTCTGAGACCTGCAGTTCAGTCAAGTTCCTTGGAATAAATACTGATGAAAGGCTATCTCATAAAAGCCCATGTATCGATGCTTTGTTCAAAAATCGCTAGAGCCAATTATGCAATGAATAAGATCAGAAAGTTCTTACCACGCCACGGTCTACTTTGCTTGTATTATTCTCTTGTTCATAACTATCCCATTTATGGGTTACAAATTTGGGGTCACTCTAAAAATATAAATAGTTTATTTGTAATGCAAAACCGAGCTATTAGAATAATAAGCAACGGAAAATATAATTGTCACACTGATCCACTCTTTGTGAAAGACAAAATTCTTAAATTGCTCGACCCGTACCAATTATATGCACTATTATTTGTTCATGATTGGTACTTCGATAGACTACCATCATCGTTTCAGAATTACTTTTCTTGTAACGTTAGTACCGATGGTGTAACAACTGGACAGGCGGTGCTATTCAAAATAGGGAAAAGTCGAAATAAATCTCTGGATACACTCTATGGAACGACTTGGACACTGATATTCGCAATATATACAATAGATCACTGTTTCAGAAAGCATTGGTTGAAAATTTCTTTAGTACATATTTACCATCAGTGTGTTGTAACAATCCCTATTGCCAAGAATGTAATTGATTTGTGGAACTTACTGGAAGGCTATTGAACAATATACCGCGTGTGAAAGTGAAATTGTCACATATCGTTGCCAGAGTCGTATAGGGTGCTGTGTCCAAGTGGAACATAGTTCATTGTGAGGCTGGGACAGCGATGTGTGGCGGATATAGGATCTATTTCAATGCAGCACTTAGAGATGGTATTGTCAGTCCTTAAAGGGAGATCTATTAACCCGTACGTAGCAACAAGATTATTTCCAACCACTATTACGTTACATACCATGTTAAGGGTCAATTAGCCGATTCTCGCTTGCCGGACTCTCGTTTGACTTGACATTTTGCTCCTTCACGAAAGAATTAATATATGAACTGATCCCTTCAAAATTCAATATTATCTCCTTACAGATTCTTAAAAATGGAAGAATTTTTGGATAATGTTTGTGTGTCAAGTATTGTTCTTTA
Source organism: Pictodentalium vernedei (assembly GCA_031216915.1). Taxonomy (NCBI): domain Eukaryota; kingdom Metazoa; phylum Mollusca; class Scaphopoda; order Dentaliida; family Dentaliidae; genus Pictodentalium; species Pictodentalium vernedei. The sequence goes on along the minus strand of CM062292.1, from coordinate 134,557,992 downwards.
GTAACACAAAAGTGACATATTTTGTGACATGATATCTGTCAATGATAGAATACAGTTCATTGACGGATATCATATCATAATACAAACATATGTTAAAATTCAGTTTGGTCTCATAACCAAATTGAAGTTGCGACAGTGAAACTGACATTTCTCGACCAGCCATTGAATCCACATTCAACAGTTGTAAGAATCATATCAACATCTTGTGGATGCTAATAATGATCCTCGAGATCTTCTTTGAGCGAATCATTCACAAGATTCGAATGTGATACAAGGAGCGAGTAAGTCTATCTTAACAGCAACCTGGATCGAAAATCTTCTATACGTCAGCAACCAGTACAAACTACAGTCTGCGATAAATGTTACAGCCTGTCTGGTGGATTTATCAGGAAGACAGCCAACCAGGCTATGCCATCTCCAGGTAATATATGTAACAATTTGAGTAATTGTTTTCATACATCCATATTCATTTAATTATACTTAATATGTAGTATGATTACTTTGTGCCTGTAAGCGTTACATATATTGCAAATAAACATTCATTCATTCATTCTTACACTCCTTGTGAAATCCATCTTCGATTGTTTTGTTCGGAATATAGTTCCACACCTCCTCAATTCTTATTCCGCTCTCTTTAGTTGCGTTGTCACATATATCATATACATGTCCATCCTCTACATCTTCGTTCTCGTAAACGGAAGACACCATTTGAACATCTCCAGTTTGTAATCCTGCAAAATGGTTTCGGAAAACTTTATAGTGTATGCTTTGTTGATTTTAATTCATCACATTTAAGTGGCTTGATAAAATGCGTTTTAAACTGTTTAAAAATGATTTAAATCGAGCGTGAACTGTACAAATAATACCCAGTGGAAGCCTCTTAGAAGACTTCCAGTTTTTCCATATTTCAATTTGTGGCAATAAATGACAGCAGCGTAGATGAAATAAATAACGATAATATTTCTTTTGGCGTCTTGTAACAAGTGGTCATAAGAAATAATATTGCAATGTTATTCCCCATTTCAATGCAGGAATGATAATGCGATATCAAATCTTCCATGCTAGCCAGCAATATTTTGCACGTTTCTCTTTGTTTGGATTGAAAAAATTTTCAGCAGAAATATATGAAAGTACCAAAAGAAGAAACTATCAAAAGCGTCAAATATGGCGTCCGCAAATGTACTAAGTGATATCACTGGTATCTACACAATTGCATTACTGGAACATCAGTGAAAACGTAGCCTCGAAAACCACCCAATACGCCCCGTCACCCTAAACAGCGTAATAAGGTTGAGGAGAGCTGATTGCTCCCCTAGTCCATGGGAGGGGAGCGATTTTTTAGCCCTCCTGTATTTTTAGGAATGCCAGGCCTGCACATCAAAGTAGATTCTTTATAAAGCGAACTGAGATTACGAGGAGTAGAGAAAACGGAAACCTTCGAGATATTTTTTTCTCTCTCTGAGAATGGTTCATTTTTGCAACTTCCTCCTCTCCTAATACGGTAGCGGTGCCGACACTTTTTTATATTTTATATTTGGCCAATCAGCATTCCAGTAATCTAGTTCTGCAGAGATCAGCGCGCGATACTCAATGCAACTATTAACACTGTATATGCCATATGGGATCACTAACAAATTGTGTAATTAAGGCCACACAAAATAAAGTAATTGATTTTCAGGCATTTGTTCAAATCAACAAGAGAGTCAGGTTTTTGGTTTTATTTTTAATTTTAATATTTTTTTTTGCAGAAAGTGAGCAAACATGGAAGGTATTTTGGCTGTCTTTTTACACACAGAAATATAGAAAGTGCATATTTATACAAATAAATTCATTTTTAATTTGAAAAATAAAACATTCCTTAAAAACCAAATTGAGGTACTGCAATTCAAATGCTGCATATGCGTTCGATGCTCTTAATTTTATCTTTGAGGTAAAAGTATTTAATCTATTGGAATTTGCTTCGTTACAATTAATGTGAGAGTACCTGTAGGCACTTTCCCATAAACTGTAACAAAGCAAACATATAGGAGACGGAACTAATTAAATATTCATCAACTAAAAAATGTAAAACGTTTTGGGTCCTCCTAAGTTTGTACCAATGGGGATGACACTGAATGGCAATGAAAATGTCCAATGGTGGTGGGGGGGGGGGGGGGGGCAATTTCACTGTGGAATTGCCTGAGAATCAAAACACATTTTAGCCTAATATCTTTTATCTTATACATCTTACTGACTACTTTCTTCTATATACAGAGTCAAGTAGTGCGACGAATAAATAGAATGGTGACATTCTTATTCTTACTTGTTTAAGGTGAAACGTTTTGAAAGATTACTGAGCAAATGGAAGATAACTCCTCCAGCCGTATTTTGTTTTCGACTGATCGTATATAATTTATACACTGTATCTTTTGTTCATGTAACGTTTTAAAATCAAAATAAATTTTTGAAATTTGCAAGAGGTAAGACATCTTAATATTAACATTGGTAAAAAAGTATCATGATACCTGCATCAGACACTGAGAAACAAAGTATAATTAGCATTCTGGCATGTTAAAAGATGGATTAATGTATTACCATGGACGCTTCTTGTTCAATAACTCAGTTAAACACTCTCCTATAGCACGCCATTTTCTTCAAGTTCCAGAACTTGTGTTCAGCAATGAAATGAATTATGTTCATCTTACTCTTTTAACACGCTAAGCGTTTGTATCAGGAGAGTTTTGTCCAATTGTAAAGTTTCTTTATATCCATTTTTGTATCAATAATAAGCAAATGGTGTTGTAATTAGAGTACAGAAGTGAGCACAGAGTAGCAAAAACTGGAATAAGGGTAGTTTTGAAGGTATGACCTCAAAGTCCAAAGTGTAGTGAAGCATGTTCCTCTGGGCTATGCTCATCTTCGTTCTCCTTCCCAGAAAGCATTCTTGCTAGTTCTAACTATTTTCGTCTTGTGAAATGGTTGGACGACAATTACAGGACAGATACTGTATCATTGCTTAATCCGTTTTAATGATATTTTGCTGAGGACACCGTTTAGCTTCTTGTGCTCCCGTTTTTAGCCTTTACCGAAAACTAAAGGCAGACGATACACTGCAAAAAATACAGGTTCTCTTTAGAACCAAAAGTGGTTCTAATCTTGTCCCTGAGATGGAACCAGCTCTGTTTAAACAGTATTTATTTCAAATCAAATAAATTTACCAAGATTAGCATTCAATTTTACATCTGAATATTACATAAACTGAAGTAGATTCAGCAGTAAACTTGGAGCTTATTCGACGCAGTCGCCAAACATTTTAAAACAATGGAGATATGAACAGTTGGTATATCGAACCAGTTTTGGTTCTGTATAGAACCAAAACTAGTTCGATATGCCAACTGTTCATATCTCCTTTGCTTAATAATGATTTGAGACAACCTCGTATTAGCTCTAAACTTACGGCTGAAACCCCCTCAATTTATGTTTAATTCTGTTAATATTTAATGTTAATGTTTATAAATTTATTTGATTTGAAATAAATACTGTTTTAAACAGAACTGGTTCCATCTCAGGGACAAGATTAGAACCAGTTTGGGTTCTAAAGAGAACCTATATTTTTGCAGTGTACTTGTAAATAAAAATCTTGAATAACACATTTATTTTTCTCATTTTGTGCGCAAAAACATAGCTTATGACCACTCATCGGAACGAGCTCATTTCAATAGGGGGTCATAAGCTATGTGTTTGTGACAAAAATGAAAAACATGATGGAAATTGAATGATAACTTTTCCGAATAACGCTGGCTGATTTGACCGTTACGTTGTGTGAAAAGTAAAGCAGATTGGCCCATTTATAAGTAAAAAAGCATATGCATATTGTCCACAACAAATCTCTGATTGGTCACGATTTCATGTGAAATTTCTGTAGCTCAAATCGATTTAAGTGAACGAGGTTCGGAAATTTTATGTAATCATGACATTTTGTCTATCACATAATATGTCATTTAACCTTTTAACTAACATAACAACTAAACTGGCAAGCGTTGTTCAACAAAAATCACCAGCCAAATTATATTAGTCTTTTCATTTGTTTCCATAAAATCATAGCTGATGACCTCTCACTGGGACTAGCAGATCAGGCTCGTTCAGAGAACTCATCCCTCCCTTGAATTAGCTCGTCGAACTCGCTCCAGTGACGGTCATATGCTGTTCTTTGGCGACACAAAATGAAAACATTTTTGTTATTCAGGAAATGTTTTCTGAAAATGTCGTCTGCTATTTATATTAAGTAAACAATTAATGAAAAATAATAGAAAATTAGTTGAATTCTACTTCCGAAACCAACTCACTCATAATGTTACGACGTTGACGTCTGACGTTATCGCCCTATTACTTTCAGTAATTTGATGGTGGATATGTGATAAATATTGTTCATACTGCATATATCCATACCTGTTGAATTGCCACTGGACTTGGCTTTCATCTTTCTCATTCTGAAAATACCAAGAAAGACAGGGGTTTTGTTTTAAAGCCAAAATATAGGCCTAACTGATGCAAAATGCCACATTATCCAGTCAGATGAAATGTTAGAGAAATAAGCCTCAACAGTGTATCGCATTGTATCGCATTGCTATAATTTAACATGGCTGGTCATTTTCGCTTTCTGTGGTGTTAAGATATCTATTTTTAACAAACGTTTGGGAAGGCAAACTGCTTTTATTTTTATAACAATTTGTTTTGATTCATATTTCGGAATATGTCTTGAATTTAGAATTACTAATTGCTTTATCGACCCAAGAATGGAAAATAGATGGTTAGAGAAAATGACGCTCGATCTCCCGTTTAACCCCATTCCACGTCTTCCCAGTACCCCCCCCCCCCCCTTCCCCGTATAGAAAGCCCTAACCCCCAGTCACTCATCTCTCTTTTTTTTTCTTCCTCTCTCTCTATCTCTCTCTTTCTCTCTCTCTCTCTCTCTCTCTCTTATCTCTCTCTCTCCTCTCCCGCTACTTCTCTTCACATAAAGACGCTTTACGTTCATAACAGTAAGATTAGTTGTCTAAAGTTAACAGGGAAGTGACAGGAAGACAGCCAATTTGATTGCCATCTCCCCGAGTACCGAGTATATGCTATTATTTGTTTTTCTGTATGAAAGCAATTGTTAACTTTTAGTTTTTTACCAATAGGTTGAATTTTTTTACTGTATTACTTTAGTATTATGTACACCGTAAATTAAATTACTAAATCAAATCAATGAAAATCACTCTTTTCGCTGATTCGGCAGGTCGTCAGGTGGCGGTTGGAGGAATGGCCTACTCAGTTGGGCAGGGTGGCTGTGGTGTATCTGAATAAAAAACCCGAACCAAAATGGTAGGCATCTGTTTTTAAACAGGTCCCTTGTTCTCTCGTGAGTTTGGAGCGGATAGCCAGGAGGGACGAGATCATGGGTGGTTGAGGACTACAGTAGCGCCGGGATGTAATTGAGGATATTGTCCAATCTATCACCTTAGCCCCTTACTTAATCGTAGAAAGTTGGTCTGATTAGACTCTGTTCTGTCAATTGGGAGCCCCAAATATGAATTTCGGGGCATGGAGTGGTCGCTGAACGGGCAAGTTATAACCTCTCACTTTTACCATTACTGTATAAATAATTCCTCAGCTTTTTCTCAAAACGTTCGCTGCACTATATGCTGGATGTCCAATTGTTTGTAAAGTGATCTTTCTTGTTTGATATGGCGAGTTTATAGACTCTTTCCGAGATGGTCCTCCCTGTCCATGGGACAAATAACACAAAACAATTCACCAAGCGTTGTAACTAACCTTCCAAGTTCCCAAACCCCCAAACGAGTAGACCCAGGGGTACTATACATGATCAGTAGCATGTCGTCCTTCTCCATCGAGCTCACTAGCCTGTAATGTAACGCCTCTCCACATCATAGGAGATCCTCTGTTCCTCCGGCCGAACTAGTCCATCTGCGATGACATGGAGCTTCCCGTCAACATCTTATCTCTAATTAGAATCCTTTGGCCATTTTCTTATTTAGACGCATCAGTTCATTATTAAGAGCTGAGAAGTCAGTCGGTAGCCTGGCAGCCCATTCAATGGATCATTTACCCTCACGTCGTTGATGTTGGGACACTCTTCTGAGCGTACTAGTGCAAAAAAACAACCGCCATGCAAGCATGTGGTCAAACCTTTCTACAAAGCCTTGTCGTCTGTGGGCTTCCTTGTAGCCTCGTCGGACGGACTGAGACACGTTGGTTGGTCAGCAGCTGAGACAAAGGACCCATAAACTCTCGTACAGGGTCCACCCGAGGTTGTTTGGGGCACTATAAATGAGTGACGAAGCGCTTGTTCCCTCGATTGAAAACTCTGTAACGGCTGCCACATCGACTGCGGTCAGGGCATACTGGAAGTACTTTCGACCGAGGGGCAGAACCGGAGGTCAGCTTGCTTAGACGACTCATTTGACACAGAGACGTCAAATTACGATCTCGGAATGTGTTGTGGGCCGCCAGGTAGATCTGCCAAATTGCCTGCTTTTTAACCAGGCACGGGTTATATATTATTAGACCTTAGGAACTTCAGCAAGTTTATTGATGGCTGAATTCCGTTTCAAGTAGTCTCTGGGGCTGTAGTATATGTGTGAAAGTTTGGTTGCGACCTTAGTAATAAACAACATCTCCATCTGAGGAAGTGTTGTATTCCATCAAAGCGATGAGCCCCCAATATATCAGCTGGCTGTTTGAATCGCGTGCCATATCATCTAGCTGTACAACAGAAATTTTAAGGCAGAATGACTACATTGAGCCTGGGTACGCACCCCACAATCCCACCTCACTGTGCGTGGTGTCTATCATGGTATGAGAAAGTGGTCCATAGATTTTATATGTGTAAACCACCTCCAGCACCGCAACATACAGCTCCTTTGATAAAGCCATAATTATAAATATGTGTATATATCTTATATGAATGGTGTAAAAAAGTGTTTATGTGTTATGAGAACAAACAGGAAGAACAAATTAGTGAATTTATAGGCAGTGATTGCAGTTGCACCCACTCCTAGAATGAAGGGGACCAGTTCGAGGTCTTTTTGCTCATCCGATGGTATATAAAAATCTGAAATTTGAGGCGTAGGGTGTGGTCACCACCACCACTAACAATTAGAGTGTACTTTCGTCTTGTGCCGTAAGCATCATTGCAAGTATGTACAGCGTTGCCTTGACGCGGTTTTTTTTCGTTGATACAGTCGAGCTGTTCAGTTCTCTCTCATGTCTACTGGGCCCGAAGTTATTCTATGGCCTTATCGTGGCACTTCCACGCGGCCTCCATACACGAGCTTCGTAGCATTGAACAAAGATGTTTTGTTCCTAACCCACCACCCCACCATCCTCTGTGGCATCGCAAGAGAAGCCATTAATGATGCTGGCAATAATACCACGTACCTCACATATCACACTCTAGTACTAGTACATGCTACTTCAATATATCGGCTGGTATAATACCTCACTTTATTAAGAAATATTAAGATATATATTTTGCCGCTGTCGCAGGTCCTACAGCGAGAACAACCAAACCCATATCTAAAAGATGAGTCAGGTTTCGGGGGTGAAACAGACATTGGCATTTTGCCCAGGCGGACATATACCACCGCTGAGTGGCATGTCATATTCATTAGCATCTATTCGAATATGTTTGAAAAAGACATGATTGTCATTTCGATTACTGTATATAGTCAGGGTCTGGGTTAACCTTTAAATTAGTATTCGATTCATTTTCAGGTTTGAGATTTTGAAACGGAGTTGTCACCCTCTTCGGTGACTGCACCTATGACGCTGTATTCTCTAACAGTCTGCTGGTTAGCGTGGAAAATTCAAACGCACATGTCCAAATATCCAATGCTTATCTGTGGTTAGGGCGGTTGTTAGCGGAGCTAATTATATGCAGTCATTGTGGTTCTGTTTCGAAAAGATTCGAAATTGGGTTTGGTTGCTTCTCCGGCACAACGGGCAGAAACATACGGCTACTATTGTATAAAACTGCAAATTTGTTATACCCAGAGTTTTCGTCATTGTCACTCGTAACACTGGTTTAAATACTCATGCTCTTCCTAACACAAAATGGCACCCTGACATGCCGAGACAGCAAGTAGAAGTGTGCTGAGACAGCAAGCAGAAATACTTCCAACATACTTGCTTGATATATTGTATCAAAGGATCTTATTACCAGTCGACTTATCAGCCTTTATTGGTAGCTTAGATTTCTAGGTTTCGGTCAGTAGCTGACGTTCCACAAGTCATTCCCCAGTTGAAGGAATCGCGTCGTTCTCCCGAAAACAGATGGTCGATGAGTGGGTTTCTGTCTGTGATATCATATCAACATATTTTTCGGACAGAGAGGCAATCCTAAATGATGAGTTAGGCATCCATGATAACATAGGTGTTGCTGTTCATTTTACAGCCTTGGAGATTTGAATGGTGGTCACCCTCGCTCGCATTTTCAGTCCTACGATCATTGCCTTGAAGCCAGTCGTCGTTTGTAGTCCGTATGTAAAACCACAGAGCGCATTGAGTGATCAAGAACTCGTCCTGGGTGATGTCCGCTAGATCCAGATTCTTTGGGACAATCGCCATCTCAGGATGTCGTTTGCTGGCGGGCGAGACGACGAAGTGTTTTGTGGCTTATCCCATTGCTGGTAGGCGCGTATTTCCTGGTTGTTGAGCTGTTTGGCTGGCCCTCACTGCTGGCCTCGTCTTTTGTTATTTGGGGGTTGAAGAAAGACTCAGCATCGCGGGTGTTAGCAGCACCCTTATCAGCCAAGTTTTCGAAGGGCATCAGAATGCCTTTATGCTTCTTGCAGAGACTTATAGGCTGATATTCCACAGCGTGTCACGCACGACTGATTTTTTTGCGAGGTCAGAGGACACGGTCACAGCGGATGGGGATGCGTCCCACGTAATGATTGCGGGAGTAACCATATCGTACTCCAAGCTGATATTGTTGATGCTATACTTTTCAGCAGTATCTCCTTTGGCCGGCTACCTATACTCTAGTCGTTGAAGGTCAGCTCATACGCTCATATGCTAGCCAGCCCCCTAACGCTCCCCGGTAGAAGAATATTTTACTCTTCAGGTGCTCGAAATCTAAGGAAAGAAAGAACATTTTCCATTGGTGTCTGTGTGTGTGTGTGGGGGGGGGGGGGGGGGCTTGTCTTCTGCCTCGGTGACGTCCATTTTATTTACGATGATCCTTAGTTTAGTCGTGTTTCCATTCAGTTGTGATATCAATTCCGTGGTACTGCGTATTTTCGCGTTCCTGTGGGGACTTCCACAGATCGCCACAGCAATGATATGGATCTATGTCGTTGATGGACATGACCTCTTTTCCATTTATCTTGATTGTGGTTTTCTTAATCATTACGCGCCACTTTCTTCTGGACCATGGTCCTGTCGGTTTCAGTTGACTTGAGATTTGTGGTAAATACAAGGCACAATAGAGGTTGCTAATTTTGATCTATCGTCGAGGGTGAGTTTGTTATCAGAGCCGATTGCCGGATGGCTTCGGCAAAAGGGTTATTTTGTCCTTCTGTGTCCGTATTGACAGGAAGACATCGCTGTATTACATACTATATATTGCATGTAAAGCGTGCTATGCATTGAACCAACCGACTTAACTCCTCTAAATACAAAGTTATAGCAAAGCAGAAGTGTTTCGCTAGAACTACAACATGGGTGCTATAGAATTTGGTAATCCCTAACCCCACAGTTAACTGCGACAACTTCGCTCCAAACAGCACCAGTATCTTTCTCTTTCCAACGAGCACTTTTGCAAACAGCTGTTGATAACTACTACATTACTCTTGTGCACACAGGGAATACCCATGCCCTAGGCCGTGAGTACTCGAAGTTTAAGTTCAGTTAGGATGTGCTGCGGCGGAAGGTCTTCTCGAAAGCTGAACTCATAAACCCCCGCACTTGCTCACACCTTGCATTTTATACTATCGTCAGCCTGCGTAGTGCAAGCTCTCTCTTTCGTGATGAGCTGGGGGTTCGTAGCAGAAACGTCTACCGAAACTGCGAACCGTAGCTTTTGCGGCTCTCCAAACGGCTAGAAAGGAGTTAGCGGCAGGCATCAGATACTGCTCACGATGTCCCGCGACTGTATTTCACTGTTGCCCGTTATAAAATACAACCCTGGTGGTGTTTCAGGATTGTTTTATCTAACGAACAACTCAACGAAAAGCAGTTTACTGAAGAGCAGAAAACAGAACTTAAAACCATCATTGACCCGCTGTTTGATACCAGTGGCTGGTTATCATTATGAGATGAACCAAATCACCAGTAGGCCCAACGCAACACTGCCTATTGGCGGTCGTTTTCTCGCTGTTATATTCAGTGGACTTTGCTTCTGCCACAGAGGAACGCACAGAAACGACTACGATGGGATTGTCTTATTGCTATTGCACAAGAGCAGGAACAGGTGATGCATGCGAAGCCACAGGAAACCCACTATGCTGTTCCACGGGACAAGCGAAGCATTCACATCATCGTTACTTCCTAGCGTCTGAGAATCCGTGGTAATCAGAACGTCGTTATTATATCCCACAATGCGATGTGTGTGCCCATCTAGTTCCATATTTGAAGGTGTCATGTATCAATACCGAACATATAATCAGTTTTTGATTTAGTATGAGACAGCACGTCCTGATAACGTTTGAATGGGCTTTACAAGTCCACTGGCCGGGCAATGGCGATTTACAAATTCGCCTCAAAGTGCTTCTGTGCATCCAATACAGTACCCGTGTCCAGTATTGATGAACGAATCTGAACCTGAGAACCGATAATCGCCTAAGACGTATGACCTAACAGAGTCATAAATCCTCTCAACCCCAGTCCTTGTGAATCCTTTTACCTTATGCCCCAGTCTGTGTGTTCTTGACCGAGAAAGTCTACATGGATATAGTCGTGCCCATGTCTATGTCCAGACCGGTGGGTAAATGTAACTTTGTGGCCAAAGCTGCGACTGGCAGCGTTTAGAGAACGTTTCCGCGTATGATAGTAAGGCCTGACTAGGTAGAGGGTCTCCAAACAGTCGTTATAGTCACTTTTAGCGCCTATCGCATTATAGTTATCATACCTTGGCCAAGCGCGGTCTTGTGCCAACACGGTTTTTAGTTCGGCTAGTATCCGTCGTGTTTGGTAATACAAATGGGATGACCAAAAACCGCGAATGAACAGGTATCTCACGTACCACAGATGATCTGTTGTTGAGACTCCACACCCACTTGTTAGACACCAAACAGCAATGTTGAATTGATTCTGCGAGAATTGGATTGGGTGCTGTCTCCAGTGGTTTAAGATTATATCAAAGTTTATCTGGGTGTGTTTGTCGTTGGGAAATATTTTCTAGTGGTGGGGGCCAAAGCCGGTGATTTCCGGAGTGAGCCTGTCGATGGGCTACACAAACATGACTCTTACTGAGGTCGAGAAGTTTGAGGGTTTTTTAGTTTGCTTTTTTTTTGGTTGGGGGTCATTTTGTTGTATTTTCGTTTTAGGTTTTTGTTCTTTTTTGGGGGTTGGGGGTTGAGGGTTGGGAGGGGGTAGAAACCACCGACACTTGTATGTCGCATCCGCATCATATCGGAAAACCCTTGCTGGTAGTGTCGTTGAAGTGATGGTCTTTATTACGTGTCGTGGGCCCTGTGGTCGATGGTAAGGAACCCGTTGAGGAACTAATTAAAATACCTGGTGGCGACAAAAATGTTTGGGAGTTGTGACGAGCTCTTTCAGAGAGTCGGAGTTGATCCGAGACTTCATAGACCAGCCGGCCTTCTACGAATCGAGACAGGCAGTGATTACCTGGTTGAGGGCTAGATTATTTTTGGTGGTCTGAATCCGTTTTATTTTAAATTATTGGAAAGTGCCCATGGACTCTTTCCAACCATTTATAGCAAACCAAATTTATATAAACAAAATATTATTTGTGGTTGACTGAATAATATGAAAGATTATGAAGGAAACTGTTGGTTTTGCTCAGGTAACCTCATTTTTTGAAAGCCCTGATAGTGAGCCAGTTAAGATCGCTCGGCGTATCTTGGGATTTACTAAGGGCGGAATACAACCAAACAATACGCAGATGGTGCATGAGCTTCCGCGGTTTGTAATAAACCATGAGCACGACATCCATCTTTCAAGATCAGTACCACAGACAATATTCACAATGAGCAAACCCAGTAAGTACTAAGTGCTGTGCCGACTGAGAATGAAAGATGTGGCAGTGGTAGAACAGATATATTCCCACATCTACAATACAAAAAGCTCGCATCAGGCACCATCGACCACCTTTCAATTCAAGTTTTATATAAAGGCGGGCACAAGCTGGATATAGACTACTTATCAGTGAGAATACGTATTCAAGAAAATGGCAGCTAGTGGAGGTCGTGCGTGAAACTTCCGCTAGCTGATCTTGGAGATACAACCAGCTACAGGGGGGTACGAACAGAGAAAGAACTCTTCTCATTATTGCTTTATGTGGGGGGTATCACGCGAAACGAGGCCCCTGCCAGGCGCCAAAAAATAAGCAGACTGTCATCTGCAAAATGAGGTCCCCAGAGGGTTAAGTTAGTGATGCTACCCTGCAAAGCAGGGTAGTATCACTAAGTGTACCCTCTGTGAACCTCAATCTGAATCAAGGTCTCAAAACTAAACAGAAAGAGGTACCCAAAGAATAAATTGGCCCACTTTATGGGAGTGCATCATCAAATTCACCCTCTGGGGACCTCATTCTGCAAATGGCAGGTGGCTTATTTCCATGCCTGATCCCTGCAGCAGTTTCGTCTACGCTACACCACCTCGCCTAAATTTACTGAGTTTGGTGATTTGGGAATTGGGGATGCGACCAAATATACACATACTCGACTCATTTCGAGAGGAAACAAGCGATGAGCTACTTACCCCGTCGCGTGGATTGGTGGGAAGATGACTTGAAGGTCGCTCAACCTCTACATCCAATTTGGGTGTGGGACTATGTTAGACTCCTATAATGATGCGGCGAGTCATTTATAAGTATGAAATTGAATATGTTTTGTGTATTGGACGCTAAAAAACAGACATTAAAATGCAATTTTCCGAGTTTTGTACCAAACACACTTCTGGATCCACAGCAGTTGTAGTTGCAGGGGTGGAATTGGGAGCCACACAGTTTGACTTTATTCTCGTACTGTTAGGTCTAACTCTGAAGTGGGGTCGACGACATCCGAATAAAGAAATTGCTATTCCTTTCCACTGTAATAGTGTTAGGGTCTATCTAAAAGGCGCAGACTACAACATAACATTTGCTAAATTTCTGATTAACGTTGGCAATATCATTCAGCTCGAATCAGTAATTGTAAGCGTTTGCGGTATAATACTCTACAATTGGCTAAAATTGGCAATTATTTATAAGTACTTTGACGTGGCTTGTAATAGCTTAAGCAAACATTGGTCTATATTCAGAACAAGGTGACGAGGGAAATAGTTACCGCCAAGGCACGGGGAGGGTGCGAGCTCGGGGTAGTAACTCCGGGGCCCGGAACTTTGGGGGCCCGTGGATGGCCCAGGAATCCAGGATTCTAAGGTCAGGCCTGAGGCCCCCAAAGTTCTGACTCCTATGCCAAGCCTGCCCCCCCCCCCCCCCCCTCGATCCCCGAGCGAGAATCAGCAAGATACGTAGCCAGTTGTTTTAGAATACTAGTTGCCAGTCATGTAAAGAAGGAACGGGGGTGCTCCGTGGAGACGCTCAATTTGTTATCCTTTTACTTAACCTGAAAAACAGATGACACTTGCAAACAAAATTACTGAATATCTATTTTTTTCTTTTTTCGCGTCGAAACACATGGCTTATAACCTCTCAGTGGAACGAGCTCAACGAGCTCGTTCCAATGAGGGGTCATATGCTATGTATTTGAGGCAAGAAAATGAAAAAAATAATGAAAATCGAATGGAATTTTTTATGAATAGCGCTATCCGGTTTTTTGGACTTTACGTTGGATAAAGGGTTAATAGACCATTATCTATATACAGATGCACCAGACCCGGTGTTATCACTTCAGGAATTCTTCACTTTAAGAACATCGATATCTGCATCAGTATCGCGACATATTCGAAAGGGGGCCCGTAACAGAATTAATCATGGATACCGAATTTCCTCTTCCCGGACCCGGTTACCAGATCCCAGCAAATCGGCAATATAAAGCTCGTTTTATGACCGAACTTAGTCTACAAAGAAGTATGAGCGAGAGCTTAATGGTGCAGATGTAATGAACCGTCTCTACCCGTGGCCTGCTTAGAACTTGTAAGTCGGCGCAGTTGAATTATTATCAAACGTGGTTGCAATACATATAGTTATAGGTTTAGAGGTCGCTTGCACAGGAGTATTCTTGAGAAGCTCACTTGCCGCCAACTAGCGAAGAAGGCTACGAAACGCCGCAGTTTGCACACTGGCAGACGCCAAACTCTCCCTATTCTCCTGCTCGATTCTAAATCCCTCTCAGACAACACAATCACTAATGCAGAGTTTGACATTAATATAATCGAAGAAATTCATTTCAGACAATTGATGAGTGGGATATGCGATAAAGAGTCGCAGAAACTCTCGACCCTGGTTTAAAAAGAAAACGAGCTTGTTTATACGTTAGGAAATGGGGCGACCATACAGCAAGCTGATGGAATATTGATGTGTTCCATTCGCTGTTTCCTATGGGTAAGAGTGATATACATACACAGAACGACGCGCACGTGTGAATAGGTTAGTCGATATGGCACGAGTTCCAGCGAGGAAGGATAAAACGACAGACCTCGAGATTTATCCTTCGGCGATGGCACAAGTGCCATGTCGCGATTAGCACACTGACCCGCGCGTGTTGTTCTATGTTTATTACACGCCTTCCCGTCTATAAAAAGCAATTATTAGAAGGACACTCAGCATTTCATTTGGCAACTATCACCAAAACGAACACATGTCATCACCAACCAAATTTTTGAGGGGAACCCGTGTTACTCTATCGTCCATTGAGTTCCAGTGTGTTCTATGTGCCTACTGGCACATAGAACACATTGAAACTCAGGGGACAATTTTTAACTATCGTTAGCGATTCAAATTGTAACTGCGTTGCACGATCTGCAGAAAGTTACAGTGCAATTTCGCTTCTATTTAAAACTACTCCATCAACGATTTCTGTTCCACACATATGTGCTAAACGGATTTTCATTTCCCGCATGGTTTAGTGTTGCTGCAGATGGGGATTTCAAAGAATAGGCGTGCAATAAAAATCGAGTACCTAAGAGAAAGACAAATACCGAAAAAATAGCAAGAGCCTAATGGTGTGAGCCTAATAGTGTGTTGGTGCTCCAAAACATCAATTCCTACGAAACTAAAACGTGTCTGTCGAGGGGCTAGAGGGAGAGAACAAAAGAGTTTTTAGTTCAAGCGACAAAATTCATCGGATATTTTTTACAAATGTGTTTGAAGGTTGAATTTGAAATAGAAAATAACTTTCAATCTTCACAAATTAAGAAACAAAAATACTATTTGGTGTTGAATAGCGAGCAAATAGACCAACTCGTTAATTTCAGACTCCGATGAACCTCTCTTGACAGAGGAGCGGCTTTCTTGTCGGATTATAGTTTGCAAGTATTCGGAGTATTCGCGTTCTATATTAGGATCGATTCTTTCCTCACTTGTCAGGACTATATCCGCCGGTCGGCAAAGTCTTTCCTTTCTGTTTGATATATTTGGCAAACTGTATCTGAGGGTAACACAGTGGCAGGGACAAGTATGGACTTTTGTTGGGAAAACGGACTGGGAGGCGTTATGGGCCTTCTAAATAGGCCTGCCAGTCCACCCCTCTCACACTCATCCCCATATTGAAGCACCTACGTATCACTCAAAGTGCTTCGTTCTTTTAGTGAATGAACACCTCGTGTGACACAATCATGCAAAATGACAGAATGTGCATGCCTTCACTTCTTTTTCAAACCATTTCTACTAAAACGCGATGCACGTATCTTTTCAAAAGCGCGATTAGGTGATCATAAAAGGGTATATTACACTCGTCTCGTCTTAGCGAAATTTATGAACCGACAGTTTATTCAAGGTTGGTAAACTTGGCTCTAGTATGGAATTGAACTCGTTTCCATAACACATAATGGGCAACACTAAGTTTTGGGTAGCTAAATCTTGTATAACTAAAAAGTTTCATCCTTTGCCCCCAATCGTAGCTCGTTACTCTCTTTGGAACGAGCCGAATCAGCTCGGCCCAATGGATGTCATAAACTTTATTGTCAAGGCAAAACATTGAAAAGGAAATACCATTTGATTAGCGATTTTTTGTGAAAGTCGCTGGACGGTTTGGCCGCTATATTAATTGAAGGGTAAAATGAATTGGATCCATAAGTTTGTGCAGAATCGAAGCTCGGAAGAACAACTCCACATATCTAACAAAAGCAACAAACAATACACCATTCGTAAGCTCTGTAGCAACGCACAACGTACTAAAAGTTGCAAAATGTAATAATTATTACAAAGTGCAACAACATGGACAGGAAAAAAACGTTGCAAAATGGTAATAATTATTATAAAATGCAACAACATGGACGGGATAACAGCAAAATGTAGAAAACTTTTTTTTTTAAACGGGCAATCAGAAACTAATTCATGTTATTATACAGATATTAAAATCAATTTGTGTCTCTAGGAGTCTACGACTGTCTTAGGGTATATTATGTGCACATGTACGCTTATTTGAGCGAGTTTCGTAGATGGTTGAAGTTTTATTACAACTGCATGGACTGGAAAAACGTTGCAAAATGTAATAAATATTACAAAATACAACTACATCGACTGGAAAAACGTTGCAAAATGCAATAAAATATTTTCAAGCAGAGCAAACAAACTAAGTCATTGTCTTATACAATTATTACTTGAACATTGTATCTGTATTTCTTAACCAAATGCTGTCAATGTGGGTGTTTTCTGTGAGAATTTCCTTACATGTGTCAAGTGTTTGTTCGTAGCGTTTTGTATTGTCTTATGGACCCCTCTCTCCTGACCCACTCCAACAATAAATAAACAAACAAATAAATAAACTGAGGTCTCTCCTCACATCCGTCACATCCTCTTACAAGGGAATGACCACTGTTGATCACCAGTGATGATCACGAGGGATGCCCAGTGATCGCCTATGGCTGAGATCTCTCATCACACTCCCTCACATCCGCATACATGGAGAT
Organism: Pictodentalium vernedei; assembly: GCA_031216915.1. Classification (NCBI taxonomy): domain Eukaryota; kingdom Metazoa; phylum Mollusca; class Scaphopoda; order Dentaliida; family Dentaliidae; genus Pictodentalium; species Pictodentalium vernedei. Next base: position 134,540,748 of record CM062292.1, on the reverse strand, counting down.
GATCACTGGTGATCGCCAGTTCCCGAATTGGCAGTTGCATATATACAGGAGGCGAAGACCTTGAGCAAGACACAACTTCAACCGTGGAGACACGGGAGTGTTGTGTACTACTGTTTACTGCACGTCGACTGTGCGATACATCTTTTGGGATGGTTTATGCTCAATGCACGTGGGTTAACATTCTGCTACCGTGAGCTTTTGTAACCCGTTCTTAATGTTCTGAAGCGAAGCCACGACTTGAAAGACGAAGGTGGAAAAGCAGTGGCTCCTTATCGGAGACTTGCGCGACGGCGTTATTCCAGAAGCACACAAGCCAGTTTCAGATGGAAAACGTCAGTCCAATCAGCTGCTATCGACTTCCTTGCGAGGCACACGCTACCGCTATATAAAGTGAAGTAAATTGCGGTCATTCCATAGCTCCCAGTTTACATAAACGAAACCCCACAGCAGAAGCTAAACCAATCATCGTAACGGTTGAAGATTTTGGGAAGAGGATCAGTCATTGCTATGAAGCCAGTTTTTTAGTATCGTCGTTAACAAGAACCTGACCCTCAAAACGTCTTGTAACAAAATAACTAGCAGAGCAGCCAGCCGACATGCGCTTTCTCGAAACCCTCAGTGGTTCTAACTGGGAAGGTGGGAGAATGAGAGAGGGTCTATTCTGAGGCTCTTCACGATCATTTTCAACTATGCTGCGGTAGTCGTACACACATACGGTGTTAGCCGGATTAAAGCGCAAGAAGTTAATAGGGTACAAGCCCTCAGCCTGGCGCCAGAGGCGCCCTGGTCACTCACATCACTCATCTCAGAATAAACCTCACCAACCTTGCAGAACAGACCAGAAAGGGTTCCAACAACCTCATAGAACCGACCCGAAGGGGGAGTTAGGAATGGGTGTGCCACTTGCACCTGGGACTTCGAGCCGGGGCTGTAATCTAAAAATCGCATTTCTGGCTGTCGCCAGGAGAAATATTAAGGTGTCTGACCTACGACCCAAAGATATTCTCCTGGTCCGTTGCATTCCGGGCGCGCTAAAGGTATGTTCTGTCGCTGACACAACAACTATAGGTTCAATGGTCAACTCTAGTCGCATGGCTATGTACAGTGCGCATCACTTGCAACGCAGCTGGGTATGGATGCTTAATTCAGGGTGGATGCGAAAGGGAAAAACAGCCATCAAGAGTGAGAAACTGTTGAAGTAGCTATGACGTCGGCGACCTCATGGTGATCGCGATGTCGTTGTCCATGGTACTGGCTGACTTGACGTTGTTAGGGTCCAGCAAGTGGGCTGTGCGGCTGAGTAGACCCGATCCTAGATTCGTACGGCTGTCCTCGAGATGGGTTAGCTGCATTTTGCCGGCTCAGTCGGCCAGGCTCAGGGATTCAAAACGCTCAATATCCACGGACATAAGCCTAGTGGGCGACTGTTCTGATGACAATGTTAATTCTCTTCACCACTCCGCATTATGTCGTCAAGGGGCTCGACACCTTAGCCTGATCGCGTGTAGGGGATGTTTGCGGTTCGCCTCGACTCCAAACGGCGGATGGCTGCTGTGGCATTCTCTCTCTTTCTTTCCCCGCCCACTGGGCGGGTGGCTCGTTGTGTCTTGGCGATCTTCTCAGTTCTCTTGTTCCCGCCTGTCCTGGCCTACGTTTCTGCATGAAATACATTATATAAGTAATTTATGATGTATTTGGGGCTTGCGCTCATATAAACGTCCATGTGCGCCTTCAGTGTGTGTAGCCCCCCCCCCCCCCCCCCCCCCACGCTCATATAAACGTCCATGTGCGCCTCCAGTGTGTGTAACCACCCCCCCCCCCCCCACACACACACACACAAACACATCTTGTTTCCCAAGAAGCACATAAGCTGGCGATTCCAAGGAACATTTTATGACTTTATTCATACACACATCAGCTTGTGCGTTTTGGCTAGTATGTATTGTGAATCGTAAGTAATCAGTCCATCTCAGTTGAAAGCACTTATATCCATAATTTTGTCATCACGTTGTTCATCCAAACAGTTCAGCTGCTTCACTCAAAATCTCTTTAGTCATTTCAGTGAGTTAAAGGCGAGCGCGCTGGCATTTTGACTACAGTGTCAAACTTGAGACCGGGGGTCGATGGTTCGAGCCGGGTCCGTGTCACCCACGTTGTGTCATTGAGCAAGACACTTAATCCCGACTGCTTATGTGGGAATACGGTGGAAAAGTGTGCTAAGACGTATGGCACGCCGACGGCACAAGCGCCTTCAACCAATGCTAACTCGGGTTAGTACGTTGGAGAGTCTGACCGTTACTTGCCACTGTTCTGTGGTTCTATCCCGGTCCTCCAGCTTCCTCCACCTGTTAAACTTCCCGACACGATATGATCCTGTCTGTTGAAAGTGTCGTAATCCCCCAATAAATAAACAAATAACAGTGAAATAAAGCCTAGTAAAAGCAATACACCTTTTGCAAACCACTACGCCCACCAGACCTCGTACATGTTGGTCCGCGATTTGTACACCCTATATCTTAAAGAGTGACAATTCTATAAATCGCAGAACTACGATGTCTTGTAGTGATTTGTTATTGTGGGTAATCGGTTATGATCCGGTGATCTCTAGTGCACAGCCGGTTAGAAATGTCAAATCGTTTCAACACAAGTCGGATGGCGGAAGGTGGGGGTGTTGAATATCGCATCAACAAAGTATGTGCAGACTGGTCCATCTTGCAGTGCTGTCCTATGGTGAATGTATTAACATGTAATATGGCCAACATGTACTTTTCAATGAACGAGAGTAATCCGCCAATTTTGCAAATAAAATACAGATTTACAAAATCATTGGAAACGGGAAAGGGAGATTTAATATATTGCCGATTGACACATGAAGTGGATTCGTATGAGTGAATTAATCAGCTGAAAACTTTTCCGATAATTCCATTAAAAAACAGTGTATTACATAATGCAACTCTTGTCGAGACAATTTTGTTGTATTTTGTAACAATTATTACATTTTGCAACGTTTTTTTCTAACCATGGGGTTGCATTTTGTAACAAAAGTACGAAAATCTACGAAACCCGCTCAAATGCGTGTAGATATAATATACCCAAAGACAGTCGTACAATCATAAAGACACAACTTTATTTTAATATTTGAATCATTAACATGAATTAGTTTCTCATTGCCCACTTGAAAAAAAGGTTTATTACATTTTACAACGTCTTTTTCCGGCCCATGTAGTTGTATTTTAAATAATTATTACGTTTTGCAACGTTTTCCCATCCATGTAGTTGCACTTTGTAATAATTATTACATTTTGCAACTTTTTTTTATAAAGTGGGTTGTAACAAAGCTCAGCTTGGGGGCATAAGAGAGACAAGTTGTAATTACGTCGTTTATTTCAAAAAGTCGATAAAGCAGATTTTTTGTTTAGAATTTGATTTGGATCCAGCTAACTGATCTACCAACAATCATTGATTAATGAAGAAGTGTCTATGAAATGAAATCTAGGACCAATACTATAGAGCTTTTGCAATTGTATTTTCTAAGCTTGTATTTTCTAGTTATGACTTCAAATGGGTTGAATTGAGACATTAGCTCCATTCAACCCATTTGAAGTCATCACTAGAAAAAACAAGCTTAGAAAATCTTTTAAACTGCTAATTATTCAATTTAGTCCATTTAATTATGAGATAGAAAACACAATTATGGAAAATACAACTGAAAAGGTTTTATAATATTGGCCTCTGGATGAATGTTGTAATCACGTTTTGTAACAACCTTGTAACTAAACCTTGCCTCTGTCCATCAAACATATTGTGTAGTCTTTAGCAATAAAAATCTGGGGCCCCGTAGTGTGGCGGGGAAGACATGTTAAGAGGGTACGATGTTGCATATGCCCAATTGAATGAGATCATTTGTTCGATCGATAACTGTTCACTATTTGAGTAATAAACTACTCACTTGTACAATATGACAGCTACAGTCACTGAGACTGCAATGGAAGGGAGTACAACAGACAGAACGATCGTCAATACATTTGTATCCGTCTTTTCTGAAAGAAAATGAAAGAGTACGATAGATCTACAAGCTGCGAAACAAATAAACAAATTCATACAACAGACATAGTCTCAAAGAATTTAATTATCATAATAATGTTCAGCAGGGTCTGGGAGAGGAAATTCGGACCTCGGGGTTAATTCTGTGACAGACCCACTTTCAAAAGTGTCGGAATACTGATGCGAGTGCCGAAGGCACCACTGATGATTTGGCGTTGGGGTTGGAGGTGAGGGATTTTCTCCCAAGACAAGTTTGAAATCAGTTATTGAATGGAGACTTCTGGAGGCTTTGGGGATAAAAAATACGTTATTTTTCAATGACGCTTTTAGGAATATGTTTCAAATTTACAAGCTCATCAGGGAGTATCCAGTGACCTACAGCTATACCTTTTGACTGCTTGAAGTGATAACTACATTACGTCAAGTTGATATAATAAAGTTATTGCTTCAAGAATCATGCGGCACATAACTGTTGGCACAAGAGTCAGAACCTTGAGGTGGGGCCCAGTCCAAACATGGCCTGAAAGCCCGTATTTTAGTTTGTTGGTTTGGTACGTCTTTTGAAAGGTCGTACCAAACTAAAAATACTAAAATTAAGTCTTTCAGGCCATGTTTAAAGCGGACCTAACCCAAGAGTCCTGAACTACTGTGGAAAACTCGGGACCCAAACGTTCCGGGCCCCGGTGTTACTCGCCGCTCTTTATCCGGCCATGATGCTTACATCCAAGTGCCACATACAAAAAAAAAAAAAAATACAGTCTGTTAGTTTCTATTAGTCTTTTCTAAGAACCAAGTGTTAGAATATATTTTAATAAGAGAGAGCGATGATAAAATATATCAATAAAAATTACAATAAAATATAGCATGTACAATTATGTCTTTTGGAACTGTTAAAGAACACGGATAAGATACATGTAGTTACATTGATGAGTGGGTGTTTCATTAACCACTCTCCATGGTCATCAGTATAGGCTATCTGTTGATACCCCTAATTAAACACTGGTTAATTATAAAATTTTGTCAGTTACAAAACATATTCAAAATAATTACTATAACATCAATATCAGTCAACCAACGAAATATAATAAAGAGTACAGAACAAATCTCACTTACCGGGAAAACACATTGTACGAGAAAACTGATTCTTTCACAAAATGTTTTATCGTCTTCAGCAAAGGCGTCATGTGTACTACCTACCTTTTCCACTGGATACATCGCGGGAGTTACGGTCCACTGAGACACTAATTGCCACCATTCTACACTCCCACTATGGCTTTTTGTAAACTTGAGGCACCTTTCGCCCCCCCCCCCCCCTTTCCCATGGGGGCATCTCAATTTCACAAAACTCAAATGCCCCTCTCCAGTCATCATTCACATGAAATTGGAATCGGGCAGGCAGTTTGGAAGAAGACTCAAACGCACCTCTTCCACGCACGACGGACGACAGACAAAGAATTACAGCAACAGCATTTGAAAATTGTAAAGAACATTCATATGATAGGCAAACTATTCATCAAGCCAGAAAAAGCTAATCCAATCTGATATAACTAATGAAAATTAAATTATATGATGTTGAGTTACTCATATTTTAAGTGTCGACTGGTTATTTCTGTAACATAGAGAGTGAGCGCGCAGTGATCGCATGAGACACATGGAGTTACGTAACACTTTAGCTCCAACCAGTGTTACAACAGTACTTGTCCCTGTATCAGTATGCATCGCGTCTTCTGATTGGTCAACGTGACCGAGACATATAGCCATGGTATCGGCTATCTTTAAACATATGGGTGATAAGAGCGCGCGCCGTTGTTCCCCGTTTGTCATTCGAGAAACATCCAGGTGATAAAAATAACCTTTGACCCCGACTGGGTAACATCGATTGCAGAAACTCCTATTAGAGCTGTTATTTAAATTGTAACGGGGTAAATCTCGGCCATAAAGTTTTTTCTCAATGAGGGTCACAATTTCAGTGAGGGTTTTGGAGCTAAACTGAGGTAAAAGTAGGAAATCCACGGCGGGCAAATATACGGGCACAGTCAGTGTAACTAACGTAAGACTTGGTGTCAACAACACATTAACATTACCAGGGCATTAAATCTCGGCGCACTTCATAATTTATTTTGCGGTTTCCGATGGTCAGCGTAGAAATGTATGCTATTAATTCCACCTACCTTTTACAAAATTCAATGACTGCGGCTCAATTCAAAATCTTCAAGTTTGAACCCAAGTGGAGTCTGAAATTGTGCGACATCGTTCCCGAAATTCAAAATGTCACCTTCCATGTTCCATGATGTCCAGCGTCATTTTAAGTGAATATTTAAGGTATTCTCCCAAAGACATGAATAAAACACACAACACAACACATCTAACATGCTGAAGCTTGTTCCATGGAAATACAGTACACTCTGGAAGGCTGAATTTACACGGTTTTAAAAGTGTTTCAACGAATTCAAATTCACCCAAGTGAAAAACTTCACCATGTGTGACCTGGTTTATAAACAACGATTCGGAAATAGACGCGGTCTATTTATAGTTTTGCTGTGACGTTTGTTACGTTGTTTGGTTCAAAACCAGAGGCCCAGTGTGGGGTTTAAACCTCGTCGTCTGATTCTTAATGTGGGATCATATTTTACATCTCGGCATTATTTCTGTGTTAGGAGGCGGTACAAAATCGTTATCTCGGGCAACATCAAGGGTACATGGAGATTTAATACCTGGATGTCTCCTTTTCAACCATTCGGCTTGCGCCTCATGGTTGAAAACCGACATCCAGGTATTAAATCTCCATGTACCCTGGATGTAACTTATAATGTCTACTTTCGCACGTTTTGTAAGACGAGAAGTCCGACAGTTACAGGCCGTTGTTTAGTATATTTTCCCGGTTTTCCAGCTTTATCCGCATACTTGGAACTATCTAATCCAAAGCCACTTAGACATTGAGAGTGTCTTTAAATACTAATAGGCAATCGAATAATCGAGCCAAACGAATTTGCCGCACCCACCAATCACTACACGCAACAATAAGCTAGTTCTATTATACCATGATTACCTATTCTACTACATATGCAAAGCCTATGGCATAAAGTTTAGCTCTAGACACCAACCGTGGTGAACACGCCAGGAATGGGATTTCAATAGTAAAAATTTACACCTATAGTAGAACTACATGCAAGATGATTCTTGGTGACGTCGACCTGAATGCAAACTTGTCCAAATTTATCGCACGTCGCCTCGCGAAGAGTGAAATGAAAGTGGCAATTATTTATTGCGTTTTTAAACGAGTTTACCCCATAAACACGAAAAATTAACAAACATGCATTGTCCCATGTTAATAAAGCACCGATATGTCTGGATTCTATAAAAAATAATGCTTCTAAATCAAGACCGAATCAAGAAAATCAAACGGAAATATACTATTAAAAAAGTAGGGGATATTTGATAAAAGTCAGATATATAAAGAAATTATTTATATTTTCATCAAAACTGTGACATCTGGTGGATAATGTCAGTGATAGTTGTGTGTCTGACAAGCACACATTCCACGCATTGAGCTGTAGAGAACATGGACGGTCAGTCAGAGAAATTACCACACTCAGTCCAAGTCTTCAATATCTTGTATATCCTCCTCGGTTCGTGAGAAAAGCGCGGATCCGACGTGGCATATGTCCAATCTCAGTTTGAATGATGTTATTCTATCTTTCCTGTATTGCAGCGGCGAATTTCCGGACATTGGTAGGTGGCTGTTGGCGTTGTCGTAGGTGCCTGCCAAGCATATCCCAGACATGCTCAATTGGTGAACGGTCTCGACTTAGTGGTGACGAAAAGAGTGTAGTGATGTGCTGTTCCTGGAGGAACTCTGTAGCGGCACGGGCCTTGTGTGCTGTTGCATTGTCATCCTGTAAAGTGAATCGACGGCCATGACGTCGCGCAAATGGCACCACATGAGCTGCTAACATGTTGTCACGGTTGCCCCGTGACACGCCCTTGAATGACATGTAATGTTTTGATGGCGGTTACGAAACGTATGTTATTATGTTATTAAAATGAAAAAGGCCCTGTTTCTTTTTCTATTTCGTTTCGGTAATAAAATTGACAGTGGCAGTACCGCCCACCGATGCTCATGTAAACAAAAACACATTCGCACGTATGTACGGCTGCTGCTCAGTAAAATCGAGAAAAAATAATAGCGACTCTTAATAATCTGATGATCATGGTATAAATAAAATATACCCAAAGTAGCTTGGTGTACCAAATGTTCACCACTCGTGGTGAAGGGGTGGTAACCGCGCTCCGAAGGCTCGCGGTTAACACCACATCACCACTCGTGGTGAACATTTGGTACTACAAGCTACTATGGGTATATTCTATATGTAAATATGTTGTTGGTCATGGCATTGTATTTAACGCGGCGATCTCGTTTCATTTTATGATCATTCATTGTTGATCATAAGAAATTACATATTCTAGATTTTAGAAAAAAATACAGAATTGGAACTGACCTCTCCGTACTTGTGTTGAGTAAGGGGTTCAAGGCGTGATCAAGTTACCCAGAGCTGAACTTACCTATGTCACACATGCGTCCTTCAAAGCCGTCAACACATCCCTGCATGCATGACGCCTCTTCTTGGTGGCATACGCTATTTAAGCAGTTTGAACTGCATGAAGAGTTGCAATATTTTCCGAATTTCCCAGCAATGCAGTTCTTACATTTTCCTAACATATCACATTGTCGTGTATTATGCTGATTTTCAGCACAAAATTCACTGCACGTCTTGTTGCAAAAAAATCCTGTATATCCATTCGCACAACCCAAACACACGCCAATGGACATCATACATCTGTGACCTTCACAGTGAGGCGGGCATTGTCTATCACATGTTTGACTAAAATAGCCATCCACACACTCCAAGCATGTACCATCATGTCTTTCACACCGAGCACAGTTATTGAAGGGACATTTCTTCGAACAATCGATTCCATACCAGCCGTCGATACATCCCGAGGAGCAATTTCCATGGTAAGGACACTGGTCGGCTGGACTCTTACAATGCCTATCTTTACATCTGTTTGCACACTGGATTCCAGGATTGTACCGATCATCCACACAATCCAGACAATATCCATGAAGTCTGGTACATTTCAAGCAGTTAACAGGGCATTGTGAAGTGCAGTCCTCCTTGAACCAGCCATCTGAACATCCGGTGGAACAAGGCTTGGAATAGGAGTCATTCAGACACTGATCATCACCACAAGTCCCTGTGATGTCACATGCAGCAGATATGTTTTGACAATTTCTTTGCGTACAGCTTTTGTTGCAGTCTAATCCATACCATTTGTTCTCACAAACTGTAAAGATAAATATAGTTTTACTGAAACGTCAAACATTGTACAGTATTTTGCTCACAAAAGTGACATTTTTGTCGATCAGATCGCTATCTGGTCGAAATACAACTACACCGATATGTCTGGATTCTATAAAAAATAATGCTTCTAAATCAAGACCGAATCAAGAAAATCAAACGGAAATATACTATTAAAAAAGTAGGGGATATTTGATAAAAGTGAGATATATAAAGAAATTATTTATATTTTCATCAAAACTGTGACATCTGGTGGATAATGTCAGTGATAGTTGTGTGTCTGACAAGCACACATTCCACGCATTGAGCTGTAGAGAACATGGACGGTCAGTCAGAGAAATTACCACACTCAGTCCAAGTCTTCAATATCTTGTATATCCTCCTCGGTTCGTGAGAAAAGCGCGGATCCGACGTGGCATATGTCCAATCTCAGTTTGAATGATGTTATTCTATCTTTCCTGTATTGCAGCGGCGAATTTCCGGACGTTGGTAGGTGGCTGTTGGCGTTGTCGTAGGTGCCTGCAAAGCATATCCCAGACATGCTCAATTGGTGAACGGTCTCGACTTAGTGCTGACGAAAAGAGTGTAGTGATGTGCTGTTCATGTGCTGTTGCATTGTCATCCTGTAAAGTGAATCGACGGCCATGACGTCGCGCAAATGGCACCACATGAGCTGCTAACATGTTGTCACGGTTGCCCCGTGACACGCCCTTGAATGACATGTAATGTTGTTCTGCTTGCCATGGTTATGCCTCCCCACACCATGACCAATTCACCAGCAAAACGATCGTGTTGTCTAACGTTGGTTCCTCCGCCGCCATACTCTGTTTCGCCTGTCGTGGAAGTCGAGAGTGAACCTCGATGCATCGGAAAAACATGATGTTGCTCCACCGACGACTGTCCCAGCGCTATCGTGCACCACACCAAATACGCATTGCTGCGATGTAATTGATCTGACGTTCAGTCAAACGTGGAATTATTCGTGGTCGTCGAGAGTACAATTTCTAACTGTGCAGGCGATTTTGAATAGTCTGACACTCACTAGCACATATGTCGCTCGGTGCAGCTGCTGTCCAATTTCTGAGGCACTTTGATGGCGGTCACGTAATGATGTGGTTCGGATGAAACGATCCCGGTCAACAGTTGTCGCCGACCTGACCGACGTCTGTCGTCAACATTGCCTGTCTGACGATGGCGTGACCACAACAAGCTAATCACAAATTGAGTGACGTTTTAAATTTTAGCCATTGCCGTCTGTCTGTTTCCAGCTTCCAACATGCCACCGGCACGTAAACGTTCGTCACGTGTCAGTCTTCGCATACTTCAAAAGTTACGTTTCGACCAGAAACTATTGACGAACGAGTTTATACCAAGAAAATAACGATGAGACCTCCGGAAAAGCCTAACCAGTACAAATGAAAATTTCAAAACGTACTCCACAGACATTAACGCGGCGCTCGTGCGAGAAACCTGCACGAAGGTTTCGTGGGCCGGTGGCATTCATGATCCACGCTAAACTTGGTAGCATATTGATGTGTCCACACATGCATATCCAATACCATTTTCCGAAAATATCAACATCAGTTTGGATATCTCCTACCTGTTTTAATAGTATAGTATCGGTTTATCCAATGTTCCCTCGTGCCATTTTGGACATGTTAATCCTACAATGTTGTGAAGTAAAAAACGGGCAGATACTGTCGGCCGAATCGCGAACCAATTGGGTTTCTGTCGATGTTCGCGGTCAGCTCTTGTAATCACACTATTGGGGTACCTGCACAATTCAAAACAATATTAATTTATTTGAAATTAGAATTTTTGATATATCAGCATCTTTCCTAGAATGAGAGAAACTGCATTGTTTATCTGTATAAAATTTAGGAATTCCAGAGTTCTCCTCCACACGGTTTTTTTTTTTGTTTGTTGATTCAATTCATTGCAATCTGTATAAACTAGTGTGTTCGAATAAATAGATTTATATACATTCTCAACAGAATATTTGTTCCAAACAACATTTGCTATTTTTGCATTGGTTAGAGAATATTTGTCTCAAGTCAAAAAGAAGCAAAGGGGGATAAGCGAGAACCACGGCTCATGTGCAACTAACTACCCTCGTAAGGCGAGTCAGTCGACACCAAAAATGAAGACGTTTTAAGAAGTTTTATTGTAGAGATTTTAGCCTCTGCTAGGTATAACGTCATTCGTGTTGAGATTAACGGGGAAAAGGTGTGGCAGAACATTATGCGACCACTGTCAGGGATCATCAAAATGAAAATGATCCGTATTCTCTGTGCATGGACATTTTGTTGATGGAAGTTGTTTGAGATCGCTGAGAGTCGTTCTGTAACAGACTCTATTTCTTTCTCCTGATATTTTCATCGTACATAATAACTGTCAGAAATCGAAAGCGAAATACTATCAATGAACACAAATCTTTTAACTTTTTACGTAACGAATCGGACGCATCCTTCCTCGTATTTTAAAATTTAGCTGTAGAAAAAATCTTATTTTACGAAAAATGTCAATAAAACAAATATCATGTGACCCTCTCATAGGTCACGTGATGTGGTTGTGTTGAAAGGTGTTGACATATTTAGAAAAATAATATTTAAAACAATAAATATTGAAATTGTGTACGTTGGTTAAAAGGTTAATAAAAATTAAATCGGACACAGTAACGCATTTCTCAACACTGAATATCTATTTCATACCGTCATTGCACAAATACATAGGGAATTGTAATTGGATTGCAACTGAGTCGCTATTTTGTCAAAATTCTATGTCTACTTTGCTGTACACAGAGAGTAGAATCTCGCCAGTCACGTCGAAAGTTGAATGCGGAAGCATTGCAGCTCTGATTCCATTTTCGTTTGTTTAGATTGATTCAGCCTTGGTTTCGTTCATGACCACTTCTGTAAGCGTGTCGGGATAAGATCGATCTTATCGTGTTAAAAACAGTTTAGTACTGTAAATCATGAAAGCGACAAGACTTTCTATAAGAGTTTCACTTCAAAGCCCCCGAAGGCATAAGCCCTCGATGATATGTCAGTATTTCTTCTATTCAAGTGGCAATGTTGACATATGATATCAGTGTGACAAATGTTGATGTAAACCAACAAAATAATTTGGGGTTATTACTTGGTTAGTTTCATATCGGTATAGATATCAGAGCGAAAGTCGAAGTCTGGTGTGACATTACCGAGGGCTGGTATATCGCCCGATATGAAATACCCTCTTTATTTAATAACCCTTTGACCCCAAGTGACATCTTCCATATCAGTTCAACGACAGCAACGGGAAGAATCCATATTCTTTATTTGGGGGTGGACCAATTAATATTTTCAACGTGCGCGTTGAAAATATTGATTGGTCTACACGACACCTTCACCCAAACGTCAACTTACTTAATAAAATGATGAAGTATCATGTTACTGGGCCGGGAAAGCGGTCTCCGGGGTTCAAAGGGTTAAACCAAAAGAGATAATTTTAAAAAGTTCTCAAATCTGTTGCAGTTTTCTGACAGTGAAATTGTTTCTCTCTTTTTCACGAAGTCCGTAGTTCCCTCTTTATCAGACGCCTAGGGAAGTAGAGCAGCCGTGACGTTCGTGTAGCTGAACTATCTCTTCCCCTACGTTGACGAATCTCTGCTTTCGAAACTAAATATAATGTTAGCGTTGAATTTTCTTTCCAATTCACATCCTTCTCTCCCTGCACTATCCTCTCTTATTGTCGTCATTATTTCCACGTCGTTCCAAAAAAGTCAGCTTTAAACCACTCCATTATAATTTACATAACACCATTTTCTCGATTGCGTTAGACAAAATGGTTTCGATGTAAATATTTTTATTCAGACAAAACATTTTACACGGTAAGTCAGAACAAAGAGAATACATATCTTTTCTCTATAAAACCTTACCATATAAACTTGAATTTTTCAATCCTCCAATTTTATATAGGTATATTAAATGAAAAATTTTGCAAATTCATATTTAAAGGATTCTCCGGTGTTCTGTATTTCACCTGACCTTAGTATCCAAAGACGGAGTATGTTCTTCCATTTGAAATGTTTTCATGAAATGTTGTCGTTTATTTTTAGTGTTATGGCTTCACCTCAAAATGCAATGATTTTAGAATCACCTTAAATCATTTGAATCTGAAAGCCTGCTTTTCCGCCCTATACTTGTTATAGGAGCTGTGGTCATCAAGTGGGTGGTTGCTTAGTGCATGTATATGGGTGAGAATCAATATTTTCAACGTGCAGCCCAAAGTGTGCACGTTGAAAAAAATAATTGGTCTACTCCATATGGACTCTTCTATTTGATGCCATCGAACTGACATGGAAGATACCATCGGGGATGAAAGGATTAAGAAGAAGCAGATGCTTAGATGCTTATTTTATACGTGGAAAAACACTTACGCATTTTCATTTTAACTTCCCAAGTTGGTGTTTCACTCGTATAGCTAAGGTACGTTTCAAGGGTATTTGTGAGAGGAATGATAATACTCGATCAGATAACCCATTTCAACTCTTGCATTTTACCTCAAATTGCAATAAATTATTGCAGTATGGGTTAAGGCAAGCTTGTCATTTCAACCCATATGGCAATAATTTATTGAAATTTTGGTTGATGCACACTTGTTTTAGTAACCCTATTATTTCCAAATGAAACAAAATACTGCATTTTGATTGGCTGAGAGGTACGGTGTAACTTGCAATCCACAATGGCTTTTTTACACCGTGTTCAACCACGGTGTAAAAACAAGAAAATACAAGAGCAAGCTATATGGCTAAACAGTACCCATTTTTTTAATTATTTATTCACACCTTTTGCTCGGTTATGTTAGAACAAAATCCAAAATACAAGAAAATTAATATTTATGTGCAATACAATATTACAGATATGGATGTCATTGGAACTGGCTCATTCATATCTGTCTGGTTTTGTTAAGAAATGTACAAACTACAATTCTTCTGTCCGTTTTTTGCCCACAATGTAGGTTAAAGTAATAAGTACACCAAAATTCTTGGAAATAAATCCGTTATCCTTGTGTTTTCCAGGGTGTATGGGAATTTACACCGGTTTGTGGCTTCGCCTCAGGATGTACGAGTTCCCAAGCCGATGTAAATATCCATGCAACCTGGAAAACACAAGGATAACTAATATTGCAATACATTTTCGCAATATGAGTTGGAAAAATAAATGTCAAATGGACCAGTGCAATAAATGTATTGAATAAGCCGTCAAAACATAACAGTCATCGGAATGTTTATGTTGTCTGCATCTTTGTTAAGTTTATCAGCGTTAGTGTTTTGTACTTCCAGGGAATAATTACTGTCGGTTTGTAAAAGGGCATTTCTTTCATGTGAGTTTGAGGAGGGCAGATAGTCTTCTCCCTAAGCTAGGAATCTCATGCTGCCGTCGTTTCAGTTTAACTCTGGACGTATTTAATCTTTTAGCCAAGGCACATTTCAATTTTTCACAGGAGACGGCTGGTCCGGTGACATGCTTCCTCTAATAAATAAATTGTCTCTACGTAAATCTGAAAAAGGTACCTTGGATAAACAAGAAAACATTTCAACTTACCATGTCAACCCATTATTGCAACATGGTTTGAACACACATGCCAGTTTAACCCCTAAGGCAATACATTATTGCAACAGAGGTTACACACCTTTGCTACGTCAACTGATATTGCAATAAATAATTGAAATAGGAGTTGAAAAACACCTACCACACCAGCCTCTATTGCAATAAATTATTCCGAAAGGGGTCGAATCACCCCTGCCATATCAACCCCTGTTGCAATAAACTATTGTCATTTTACCCCATTGCAATAACTTGAACACAAATTGAAATACAACCCCTACTGCCATAACGGAGTTGAAGCACACTTGTCAGGTCAATCCTATTGCAATAAATTATTGCACCATTGGTTGAGGCACACTTGTCAGGTCAAGCCCAGTTGTAATATATTTTTGCAAATAGGTTGGAACATACTTGTCAGATCAATCCAATGCAGTCATTTTATACTGAAATGTAGTAAATGTATCAACCTCTTTCTTTCTGTTCAAGAACGCTTGACAAAGTTTGTAACGTGCAAATAGAGGAATAAGAGGCAAGTCAAACAAGGAGAAAGGCAGGTCACTGAACCATTCTTTCTCCTTCAAAATGGTAGTTTTGTCTGTTTTTTTAAGCTTTGGGAAAGTTTTTCTCTTTTAGCGAAAGTGAGTGTCCTATTTAAAACAGAGGCAGTTTATTCACGGGGAAGGAGAGAGGGGAGACTTTGATCAAGCCAATCAGCTATCCTCCTCTACCAAATTCTTCGTGCTGTCAGCTTTTGGACTTCGACACTTATCCCAATTGCCCACTTGGGAGCACGGTGGCGAAGTGTACTAAGGCGTAATGCACTTCGATGGTGTAATTGTCTTCAACCAATGCTAACCCTGCTTGTGTGGAGCTCGTATACTGGGGAGTATGATAGTTGCTCGGCGTTACTCGTTTTTTTTTTTCTGGGTACTCCGACTTGCTCCACCCGTAAAACTGTCCGACATGACGTTACCCTAACTGTCGTAGGTGCCGTTAAACCCCAATAAATAAACACATTTACTGCAAAACGGATTGAAGTGAAAGTATGGTTCAACCTATTACAAAAAATTATTGCAATATGGGTTAAAATGACAGGTGTACTTCAACCCCTATTACAATACTTTATTGCACTAGCGGTTGAATTGACAAGCGTTTGTCAACCCCATAATAATGATAATAATGCATTGCAACAGTGTGTGTGTGTGTGGGGGGGGGGGGGGGGGTGATGAAAAGTGTGTTCTCTCCCTCCCAATTTAAAAATTAAATACATAACACTAGTGGTTGAATTACCATCATCCACTAATGCGATACATTTATTGCAATATTGATTGTCTCTTCCTGACAAGATTTCAGGAAAGAATCGCTGTCTCTGAACAAATGGAAATGTACCTTGACAAATAAAAGTAAACACCTGCACCGTTAAATATAACTTAAATTCAGACAGAATATGTATTCTGGTTGTGGAAGGGTATGCAGCATGTCCGGTGACAATCTGTCTCCCAAAAATACACTACTTCTGTATGGAACTAAAAGTGTAGCTTGCGTTGAAGGGAAAACGTGCACTTGCAAATTATATTAAACTGAAATATCAATTGTATGAATCTTCTGGTCTAGTACTCGGGTTAGCAGATTGAGTCGTATCACCTCCACAAATATACTGACTCTGTAAAAACTTGAAACAGACTTTAGGTGTTCGAGTGAAACAATTGGTAATTTAAAATTAACTGAAAAGCTGCCAATACGAACATTCTGATGTAATAGTGCAGCCTCTGTTCAGACAGCAGACCCGGCAAATGAATAGAATGCTTTCAAATAAAACTAAAATTGCACGTTGCTTTGATAGGTAAATACTTGCAAAGTTGATTTAAATTGAAATGTCAGTGGATCACTATTTTGATGGAGGAGCTTGGGCGCTGTAGTGGGAGCATGCCTCCGCCAAATAAAATGCCATTCTGAAGGAAGAGTGACAGGGCTGTTAGTCGATTGGTATCCCCGAAAATGTTGTATCAACTGATATTCAGGCAGCACGAGCACTCCGATGGAAGGGGGGGGGGGGGGGTTGGCGGTGCAGTAGAAGTCTGCTCTTCTTTCCAAGGAATAAAGTGCCCGTATTTTAAAGAGGAAATATTCTTCCGCCACAAGAGGAAAACTTCAACAAAGAGGACAACATTACCATTCTGAAGAAGAAAGGCTGAAAGAATCGGCCATTCCCCATGTTTGAACTGCCCCTATCCTGGCTAAAACAACAAGCTGCCTGTATACAAAATTGGAAATATTCACCAGATACAAGGGTAAACAATGGTAAATTTATATAAAACAGAAATGCCGACAGAGGGAACATTCTGATCAATTGGAACCCGGAACCCCCAAAACCGGAAGCACACTTTCGCTAGAAGAGAAACACTTCAAGAAAACTAAATGTAACTAAAATAGACAATACAACCATTCTGAAAAAAGGACGACTGAGTGGTTCGGTGATAGCGGTGATATGCCATCCCCGTGTTTGAAATACCCCTATCATCCTATCATGTTGTCGTAGTGTACAAACATTGGCAGACATTCTTGAGCAGAACGCAGGAGGTTGATAAATTTATTACATTTATTTTTAAAATTACTGTTAAGTTTAGGCCAGGCTAAGTTGTGCAATCAATATATTACACTTGGTTGATCCGACAATTGTGTTCCAACCCCTATAATGTCTTGCAATAGCCAATGGGTGTGATAAGAGGGATGTGATTCAACCCTATTTCATTAATGTATTGCAAGAGGGGTTGCCGTGACAAGTGTGCTTCAACCCTTATTTCAATAATTTATTGTAATATGGGTTGACGAGACAAGTTTGCTTCAACTCATATTGCAATAATATAATGCCATATGGGTTGTCGCTACAAGAGTGTTTCAACTCCTTTTGCAATAAGTGATTGCAATAGGCATTGCATTGTACATCATGTTTATACGAGATACTGTCTTCACTATTCCAAACTAATTCTTATGTGAAATCAGAAACAAATGTTGAATTACGCGAGGTAGGACTTTAATCATAATCAATCAGCATTCCTGATACAAATGCCATAAAACAGACAAAGACATTGTGTTTCTTTGTGGAGGCGATATGCAAACTAATTCTGTTTTAATTCTCCTCACTCCGCACCCAAGTCAATCAGACCCGAATAGGTAAGAATTATTACGGTTTTTTAGCATCTGAAGATCCTCATGTAAACAAATCATTTAAGTGTCAATTAAAATTTACAAAAAGGTCTGAATAACAGTAATGCTCTTTACATCGGTTACCCCACCCCCCCTCCCTCCCCTCGTTACTTCAGATCTACTATTGGTTAGTTGCCGTACTCAGTATCAATCTCAGAAATAGCAGTGACGAGACGATTGGAAGAGTCAATCGTTTTAGGCACTTGTAAGGAAAGTATCGTTCTGTTGGAAATGCACTGAGTTTATTTTTCTGGCGTGCAATTCCCGAACAGGTGGCCAGTGTGAGGACACAGAACTATCATTTAGTGCCTGATGAATCACCTCTCACCTCCCCAAACGTACAATCGAGGTAATAGCCGAACCACTTTCACATATTATTAACAATTTATTCAGTAACGGCACATTTCCGGAGCGTATGAAAATAGTTAAAGTAATTCCAATCTATAAATCAAAAGATGAGCACAAGTTCACTAAATATAGGCCCATCAGCATCTTACCGACTTTCTCAAAAGTGCTAGAAAAATGAACGTCAAAGAGAATTATAAATATCAGGACAAATTTGATATCCTTTACCTCGTCAATATAGGTTTCGAAAAAAATCATAGTACTATACATCCTGTGATGCAACTTCTTAAGGATATAGCTGTTGAAAACAACAAACAAAGATATAACACTAGCTATCTTTCTGGACTTCTCTAAGGCCTTTGACACAATAAAGCATGACATATTATAAACTAAACTAGACAAATACGGCTTTAGGGGTGTTGGCAATAACTGGTTCAAACGCTACCTAACACATAGGTCACAGTGTGACAAATACGATGAACAAGCCTTTAACCCAGTTAAAATAACTTGTGGTGTTCTTCAAGGATCTATACTTGGACATATCTTATTCCTCTTGTATGTTAATGACATCAGATACTCAACAATTTTGAAACTGCTGTCATTCTCAGATGATACAACAGAATATGTTTCTGCGGCTGACACTGCCGGACTAGCTCGACACATAAATAATGAACTTGTCAATATATCCGATTGGTGTTCTGCTAATCAGTTAGTCTTGAATGTCAATAAAACTAAATATATGATAATTAACCCGACCCATAGCAAAAGCAAAATATGCTCCGACGACATACAAATCAGCATAAATAACCAGGAAATCAGCCGAATAGGAGCTACACAACCTGAAAGTTTATTGAAATTTCTAGGGATTGCAATTGATGAAAACTTGTCCTACCAGACACATATCTCAAACGTATGCTCGAAAATAGGACGAACCAATTTCTACGCTCTAAATAAAGAAAACAACATACTACTGCACTCGGCAATGAAAACCCTATATTACGCACTCGTTCATAGCCACCTGAAATATGGAATTCATATATGGGGTAATTCTAAAACAACCAATAAACTGTCAATAATGCAGAAACGATTTCTTCGAATTGTTAATAACAAAAGATATAATGCCCAGACAGAGCCACTGTTTACAAAAGATAGTGTACTGAAAGTGAACGATTTCTTTAAGCTCCTTGTCTCTTCGTATTCGACTCGGAAAAAAACAAACTCACAGCTGCCTTTAAACAGTTTTTTAACACGGAGCAAAACTTGCCGACAATGACTACGAGACAGTCGGTGCTACTCAATATCAGGAGAACAAGAACAAAAGTTACCAATCTTCAATTTCCCCAAAATATGGAACGAGCTGGAACCCGAACTACGTAACACTAATAATAGAAATCAATTTAAAAAAAATTAACATCAAAGATTTTATCTTCATATCCAGTTAATGTCCAATGCAACATATCCAGTAAATGTCCAGTGTAACAATTCATATTGCCTAGATTGTCAGATTAGAACCTACTGAGGTGCTTGTCTAGTTCACCTAATATCTTTCAATAGGTTAACTAGACCATCACCTCAGTAGCCACCTGCTTTGTTCACTGCTCTACTCTAATAAGTGACCTGACAAACATTGTACGGGATAAAGTTCGCCAAATGTGGGCAGCTTAGATATATAATTAACCAGCTATACTTGACCTTATCCTTGTGCTACTAATGTGAAATGTGGAATACCAGAGGACACAAGAAACGATCCTAGCTGTAAACTAATAATGTATAAAGCGATATCCGTGAGATGATACGCATAGATAAAAAAAATTAGGCCTTGTGAGCACCTAACATTACATTCGTTATCTTGTCTGGTTATCTCCTCTTAAATGAGTTTGGCTTGCTGCCAGGTCTGCAGACGCACGAAAGCACCGATATCCACCGAACACAATAACCAACCACCACCGCCAACCCCGCCCTCCCTACCATTGTTACTCTACGTGAAAGAAAAATACTTGAATCACTAGTTGTACATTTACAGTCGGTTACAGCGAGGAAATATTTTTGAAACGGGAGATGACAGCTAGAAAGTCAATCTGGCTATGCTATCTCCCTGCGGTATATATTCACTTGTATCACTGGGGTTAGAAATAGATTACAACAGTAATGTTTTATATACCGTACATAAACAATATCATATCATATCATATCATATCAGTCAGGAAATCAGTGCGTATCAAAGTTCACACTTTTTCCGCCACTCCACAGTCTGGAATTACTCCTTTATTTTCAGTGCCGAGCGCTACGCATATTGACTGCATATAGCAACCCACAGCCAAATGTATCAGCTTGGCAACCTGCGTTTATTCAATCGTGATTTTTTTCAGTTATTCCATATACTGGTTTATCACATAATCACCATCAAATAGTTTATTATGGAAAATATCATTCACAGTACATTTCATACGCTAATGATATTATAATTCAATGTCGACGTGGTAACGTTTTGAGTGAGCTGGCATTGGAGGTAGTGTTGAAGTAATCTTCTCTTTTTTCATTAACTGCCTGGATAAGATATGGTGTCGTTAATCACAGTAAATAGATAAGCATGTTTTATCAATATGTCGAACTCGTTTTCCGGAATGTTGATCGAAACATAGAAATAACATGTCTGAGAAAACATGGCTCATGGCACCTCACTGGAACAAGCTCGATGCGATCGTTCCATTAACCGCGTGTAAGCTGTGTTTTTCAAGCAAAAATGAAAAAAATAACAAAATTCGGATGGTGATTTTTGTGTACAGAGCTGGTCAGCTTTGGCCGTTACGTTAGCTGAAAGGTTACATTTCCAAAATCAAGTTCGTCGCGATTTGACATGAAATTGCTACTCATTAGAGAACCTCTATATAACACCTTCGCTTTCTGTTCTGGGTGCTGAACATATTGACTTACTGCATATATTACTGACAAGTGTATCAGCCAGACAACCAATGCGTTCTTCAGATGACACATTTGCCGCCAGTCCGTATACTGAGAATACACTTTTAGTTTCTGCGCCGAGTGTTACACATACTGCCTCACGTTTAGAAACCAACTCAATGTTTAATTTGTCGCGCAGAAGATCTGCGCTTTCATCAGCTGACAAAATATTTCTTGACGTGGTGTTCCTCCTGCACGCACGTCAACTGTGACTTCAACATTAACGTATATAACTGTTTTGCATTCCAATACACACCAGGATACAAGCTCAGAACAGTTTACTTCAGTAAAATAATCTATGGGTTCGCACCCTGGCAAACAAATGTGTTGTTTTTTTACAGATAAGGTAGACAATTCTAAAACCACGAATACTGTTCAGCTGTTGCTGCTGTTTCATAGTTTCGTTCTTGTCCGTTAGATGTTCAACATAATGTCCACGCTCTCCCTGGGAAAGAGAATGTACAGACTGATGCCCACTCTCGTTTGGGGTCCAAGAGATTAAGAAAATGACTTCACAAGATGCGCCTTACCCCGCCAACATTTCTACGGAACACAACATGTAGTATTTGTTACCAAACTGAACAGGCTATATCATCAGGCACGTGTACTGGGTACAAACCAAGTAAATGATGCTAGCAACAGGACACGCGGCGCCATTTTCTAGCCATTTTCAGTTCGACTAACTTGGACAGTTCCATTTCCCTTGTCGTGTTTATTTATTGCATATTTCTTTAGCCAGAAATGTGTGTGAAAGCAATAGTTTCAATAATTGCAGGGTGTGTAATTTATACACAAGATCAGGTTATTTTACGATCCCATGCAGTTTTTATATAGTCCGAAACATCCATAAGAAGAAGTATAACGACTACCTCCCGCTCTAGATGTATGCCTGCCTTTCACAAAAAATATTCCACACTAGTTAACATATATCTCCACCACCATGTACGCAAAGTGTGTTTATTCGCTTCACTCTTTACCAAAACATTGTACTCCTTTACTCGAATTGGAAAATACTGCTCCTTCTGGGTTTGCGATTATTATAATGTTTTTAAACTAGCTGATGTTCAGTTTGTCATAACCAGTGCGTTCTTCAGTTTCCCATTTGTAAGCACGAAGCGTCTAGCATATCCAATTTTGTGCGAGTTGCACCTGCAACACACCCAGCCCATTGTACAGTTCGATTTCTATTACGGTATCACGACGGAAAAAATGCTGTGTTCCTAACCGGGTAGTGGGACAGCATTGCGCAATACGTTTGATATTCTGGAATGGTGTTTGTGTCATTGTGGCCTAACCCCTAATGAATTCAATCAAGGACAACACGTTTTGGAAAGATGCTGCTACACAAGCTGCAAACATGGGTTCACAACAGATCAATAGACTTTATCAGTATTTCCCATTTTGTGGTGGCGTAGGCCACCCCACCTCTCTCACTTACAAGAAAATAAACACACATGTGACCGGAAATAGATAGCCCCGATAACGTTCCTGTCAATCGCGTCATTTTTCACTCATTTGGTAACGTATAAGTCAAGTATGCAAACTCCCTCGGCACTGGTATTAACAATACTCTATTTATATCAATGCATTTAGAATGTTGGACTTTCACAATGGTAGCTCATAGTTTCACTTGGCAAAACAAAGAGGATAGGTCTCGATTCATACGATACGCCAGTCACTTTCAATATGTTCTTAACCAAACGTTACGTTTTCATCTAGCATTTACCTTATATATATTTACAATATTACATTTAGTTAATTCCATCACAAATGATCAAGCGAGTAATATATGTATATATATATACGATATTTATTTAACTTTAGTCGAGTGCACGTCAGCCATTTTTCTGACATGAGAATCGTACACTGTTAATGTTCCACGTGTGATTTGTTTTGGGAATAAAAGTTACGGGTGTCACCCTGCTCTTCGAGACCCAATACGAAAAATGTTGATCTCTGTTCTATTCGTCTAATGTGACAATGGAAAACCAATGCGTTCCGCTCGTATATCAGGGTGTCATTGTCAAATCAATTGTATTGTGTATTATCGACTTTATCTTTTGTCAGAAATTTCTTGCACTGCGAAATGTTATATTTAGGCTAGTTGTCTAGTTGTCATATTCTACTGTACAGGCAGCCCGTTCTTTCTATACGGGAACGGTCAGCCTCAGATTCATATTCACACATACCTTTCAACTTATCCGATTTTGTTTTTACTGTCGCCGCGTGCCGGTGTTCTCCATCAAGTTCTCGTTTAGCACTGTTATTGATTTGGAGGTTAGAAGTGTGCTTTGGGAATTGCGGACTATCAAATCTCTTCAACTCTTTGGCACGGGCTGGTAAGATAAGCATGGGCGGGTAGTTTCTTCCAACACATTCCCGTTTTCTTCCACGCATTATAGTTGATCTCATTACTCTACCTTTCGTCCACGCGCTGTACATTCTGTTTTCATTTGAAACTTTGCCATTGTTCACAGAATTGACGACCAGTGTACTAGGCACATTTGTCTGGTATGTGTGATGTGCCACTAATGGTAACTTAATTTACCGATACTTCGCTCCTCTCGCGGTCCTGTGGTACTTATTATATATGTGTTTCATTGTCTTGTTATCTTGGTTATCGGTCATATTGCTTTTTACACATGTGTATATTTATTTTGACAAAGGTTGTTGAATATTGATAATAAACAGTGTACCTCTTATTGGGAATTAGAGTTCTCAGTTGTTTATTCATCACCAGTCCAAGAGATGGAGCAGTCAAGCAAAGCAGAAAGGGCTGGAGTACGCCACATTAAAATGTGGGCCACAGCAGGTCATAAAATACATTGATATTGTAGATGAGAATACATTGATATTGTCGATGAGAGATGATCTAAAAATAACCGCGAAACTTACTGTATACCTCTAGTTCGCAGAAATTAAGATACTCTCGTTTGTTCAATTGAATGGTAACGTACGTCCCCTCCATGGGTGAAGAGCATGTTATGTCATATACGTATAAACCTTGCCCATTCCCGTCCTTATAACATAGACTCCCATTATTCAGTTCAGCAGGATCTAACCCTGATGTAACATATATCGAGAAGCCTGTGATTCTATTCTCACTGTAACCAGTTCCATCTAAAATTAAACAAAAGAAAGAAAGACTTCAGCACGTTTGGTAAATGCTCTGACCGTGAGATGATTTAATTATATTTTTCCGTTGGTCACGGAAGAAATCGTTTGAAAAGACATGAATCACGGACGATGATTTGATTTCAACACATATTTCTGTGAAGCAATGGGGAACAATGTCATGATGTTGACACGCTAATTGGAAATTTTCCTTGAGAGACTTGTGTTCGAAAGCTTCTGTTCTTGGTATTTTTTTATATTTTTTTCTTTTTGATCATACCCCATTTTGACTCATATTAGACGCACAGTTTATATTTGGCTCAGTAATTTTATTCATGTACGACACTCTGGCACAGAAAGAAGAAATACGTATTACACACTGTGGGGAAGAACAAAAAGGATCTTACGGGATATCCAATGCCTGTATCGCCATAGCCATGGGGGCAGCGGGAAAAATTGTCTTTTTTTGCCATACTGCTGCGTTGCAAGCGGGACACATCTGCTTTTCAGGTAGTGGTAACGTTGTCAGTTGGTGTCCCTTGAGGACCAAGTTATAGATTACTTACACGGACATACTGTGATATCTTAACTGACCCACAAAAAAGTGATGTAGATTTTAAACTCGTCGGCAAATGTTTAGAAGTAAACCTTGGCATCAATCTTTCGAAACCTACTTTTAGATATCTTGAGCTCAAACATGGATGTTTTTTCATTCTTAGCATGGCTTTGGCATTGAGCGTTAAACCGAGAGGTTTACGGTTCGATCCCCGCTGGAGGTAACTACCTTGTTACCTTGGGCAAAGCACTTGATCCCGGGGGCATTAAGACACAATGCTCGTCGATGGACATCTGTCTTCAACCAATACAAACCCTACTTGGGTGGATTTAGTACGTTGGAGAGTCTGACAGTCACTCGCCGTTGCTCGGTGGCTCTCTCCAGGTTCTCCGGCTTCCTCCACGCATATACCTGTTCGACACGAGGTGACACCAGCTACCAAAAGTGTCTTTAAACTCCAATAAATAGATAAATTTCACTCCTTCCTGGATTTCGCATTTGTTTTACTTCCTACCTATGTGGTAGAGATACAGATTCACCCAAAACACGCCTAACAGAAAAACGTTCGGAACTTCATAAGGTAAGTGTTTTGACATTATTTAAAACTAACCGACTTGCCCGTTCCCTGGCTTAGATACATTGGCAACTATTTCTCTTACACGGAAAGATATATTTTTGTTCGAGTTTGTCCAGTCAAACGCGTGTCATCATGACGAACCTTCTCTTCTCGACAGCCTTAAAATTAAAAAGAAATACCAATATTACTAATTTTAATGAAAATAATACATTGTGCCCGAAATTCTTCGAGATATCCTTTGCAACTCCTGACAATTGCACCCTCGCATCGCAAACCACCTAGCAGGTGCTGTAGATTACATAATTCTCTGCCTGATCAGAAAAAGGAATATTCTTCTAAACAAACGAAAATTACTATCAGATCCACGGCTCGAGTGTCATTTACCTAATCACCTGTAAACGCCGTAGGAAATAGTTTGTGGGTCAAACACAAACTCCAATTTCAAAAATTTGCAACTAGATACAAATGTAAAACATAATACTGACTCCCCAGTAAAACAACTCTTAATCTTCAGGGTCGTGTTTTTTTTTTTTTTTTTGTTTTTTTTTTGGGGGGGGGGGGTGGATTTCAAACTTCACCCAACTAACAACGACCATTCAAAGACGCAGTCGATGAAACAGACGAAGGCCGAAAAAAAACTTTGATTAATTCTCTTCAAGCCCTCTGGGCATTGACATTAGTATGTGAGAAGGAGAAAACAGAAGAGTGTCATCATTTCTTTCACCTTAACAATGACCTCTCCCAAACTACACGGCATAAACAGCTCGACTTAATCCTAAACGAGAGTGGATCCTGGGATAATCATATTTCAGAATTCACCATGAAAACCTGGGAAAGCACATCCCGCCTAAGAAAGTTTTAATTCTCCCTTGATCGTAAAATGCTTAAAAATATATTTTTTTACTTTCATACGACCATTACGGGAATATGCTGGCACCGTATCACATAAGTGTAAAGACTTTGAATGCCCTGCAAACTTATACAGTATTTCAAAATGGCTTATCATCTTGTCCCAGGTTATATACCATCTCAAGCCACCATTCCCTTCCCCGCCATCACCCCGCGCGCCAGCGTCTGCAACTCATGAAAATTCTGTCCTAAACAATACTTAACGTGAAGAGTTCACACTGTCACACCAGTTCACACCAAATGTCTTTTTTACCCTCGACAACCAGCCTTCGGAACAGCCACTCCCTGAAAAGTGAGAAACTACTTCCCACTTAAACTTCAATTCGTACCTGAATTCAGATAATTTTCCCTCCTCCAATTGGTTGTACGTCGTCAGATCACGTTGGACCCAAATACATCACTATAGATTACGTCTGGGTTCTAGAAACCCTAATGATAATCTATTCAGTAAATTCCTCAAAAGCTCGGCCTTATTTATATTGTTGTGTTGCTCGTAAAAGAACTCATCATTATCTCTTCAATTGTCGTCTTTATTTGAAGAAATAAAGGGACACGCTCCAACAATTTACCAATCCATCAACATAGAAGCTCTTCTTTGCGGTCATAACAATCACAACGTGCAAACCAATTCTGCTATCCTTCTATGTTTTTATAGATATATTGGAGCAACTCGTAGATTTGGTTGACATCTTTTGTTGTTCGCGGACCAACATCTATTCTGAATCTCCATGATGGTTTACATCTGATCAATAAGCTTGTCGCTCAGTAATTTAGATGTAATCCTTTCCTGTCTTTTTAGCTGATCTCTCTTTTTGGCCCTCCCACTCAACTGAAATGGTGCTAATCTATCTCAGTGACGATTCGTGAGGTAAGATAATTCTCTTAAGCTATCTTACTACCAGCAAAGCGGGCCACGATTATCTTCGGAAACAACTGAAAAGTTGTGATTTATTGTGATTTATTGAAGAGTGCATTCTGACACTCTCCAATGGATACAAACAAGAAAATGCATATAATGTTACACACGAGTGAAGTAAAATCGACTTATAAAACTCATTCTATGGAAGCCATGACGGTGACGGCAAGCACTTCACCAATTGAACAACCCCAACCTTTTCTTCTGACAACAACATTTAGCATTGAACATCTTTCAAATTCTGTCATATAGTTCTACTCAGAGAACCTTGTTTCAAAGATTAACATTTTTCGGTTGTGATAAAAATTGTGCTCTTCCTTTATGTTAACTCCAAGGTAATATTCTATACAAAATGCTGTTCTTATATAAGCATCAGCTTGCTGCTGGATACATTTTCCAATTCATAATCGTTGTCGGTGTTGTGTGATCTCTGTCTTTTTTGTACTTTATATATTTATTTATGAACTATTTATTGGTGTTTAACCTTTTGAACTCTAGTGGTATCTTCCATGCCAGTTCAATGGCAGCAATTAGAAGAGTCCATATTCATTATTTGGGGTAGACCAATCAATATTTTAAACGTGCATCCTTGGGGATGCACGTTTAAAATATGTATTGGTCTGCCTTACATATTTACTGAACAGTCATCATATTTAATGACGTTATGACGCATCATGTTCCTGGCAGGAAAAGCGGCCGCTAGGGTTTAAAGGGTTAATGCAATATCTGCACCTAAAGCAATAGAGAGACGGAAAACAGCATGACAGTAAAGACATTATCAGTTATGAAATAAAATGATTGATTAAAAACAAGAAGAATATTCATCTGAATGACGACGACAGGAGTATCTTGGACAGTAATGGGTGATGTTACAAGTAATGCAGTAAATACTATAACATAAACCTGCCTCTAGTTTCAAAGAGTAAAACCAATTCTGAAATTTAGTTGAAAAATCGATTTGTTTAGGAAATAATAGAATTGTTTGCGGGCTTGTATGAAAATAAACCCTACAGTGGAGTACTGCCCTTTGACATGAATAAAATCAGCTCAGTATACAAAAAAATATTCTGGACGCATATTACCCTCGAAGGAAACGGAATGTGTTAGTCTTCTTTGACCAATATGACGCCGTGTCAATATTACACGGTCTTGTCTACTCAGGTTCCTATTCGCAATAATGTTTGGTCGGAGTGACAGAGCTTGTTATTTGTTGCCCCGTTACACTCCGCCAGCCATGATACCAACATGTCAGGTAGACATCAAAACACGGTGTATATTAGGCAGACACGAAAATGTTCAACTTCTCTCAAAGTTTTATAGCGGAAGATTTGATTCATCAAATTGGGTTTGAGTAAAGCTAGCAAAGGGGAAACAAGTTGGAAAATATAATTGACTTCCTTTCTGCAACAAAACAGCAGAGTTATTCTATTACAAGACCAAAAACCTCGAAAATTCCATTACATTCTATTGTCCGAATTGTGATTCATATTTACGAAGTTACTTCGTGGTTCCTGTGTGGGAAAAATTGCCTCGATATGTTTCCTTAGAGATTTCTTTATTGGGAATCTACCCTGTTACGACCTTGGGGAAAATAATTAGAGGAGGTATCATCGATGAAGGCATTGAAATCCATCCAATGTTTCCTGTAACTGGGGGCTTAAACATTTCTTATTATACCCCCACAAAACGAAGTTTAGGGAGGGGTATATAGGATTCAACTTGTCCGTCAGTCGGTCTGTCGTCGTCAGTCCGTTGCACACGTACAATTGTGGAGCGAACTACTTCCACAGTTTTAGCCGCATTTTCATGAAACTTCACAAAAATGATCAGCATGGTGAAGGGAAATGCGTGACATAATTTGTTTTTCCCGCTCGGTTTCAAGATGGCCGACTGGTGACCATATTGGATTTGTTGTTTTACTTAGAAAAAATTGAATGCCCCTTTTCAGTCACCCACACTTGGTGGTATGCCACGGTGGGGGTATTACCGGGCGACATACCATCTCTAGTGTTCTGTCTGCTATTAATTTCTGATTTTTTTCCCCTTTTCTTACGCTGACTCCGACTTAAGTTTTGTTGTTACGGTTTTTGTTTTTGTTATGCTGTTCTGGTTTTTGTCTCGGTTTTGGTGTTAGTTTTCCTTGTTCAGTCTTCTGATCTGACTTTTTTCTGTGGTGGTTGAGACTTGGGAGTTTCTTGTTTGTTTTTTTTTTTGTTCGATCAGGAGCCAATACTATACAGCTTTTACAATTGTATTTTCTGGAATTGTTTTTCTACCTATTAATGTAGGTGACTAAAATGAATCATTAGCATCTTTGAATATGCTAATAATTCATGTTAATCGATTTAAAGTCATAACTAGAAAAAACACTTTTAGAAAATACAGTTGGAAAAGTTTTATAGTTTTGGCCCATGGTTTATATATGTTTTTGTGCATGGTGGATTAAGCATCTGATTGTATTTGGTTTTACTTTCATTCGGGTTCATTGGTCTGAATGATAACAAGAGGCCCCACGGGGCCTGAGGGCGCTCACCTGATACTGGCCGAGTCATATCACCAAAATAGCAAGGGATTCTGCCTTGTGGTTATTATCAGTTTTTCAACATAAAAGTGTTTTCTCTACTTAGTAACCCAGAGTGTTCATATGTTAGATCCCCATATTGGGTACTCAATAATTTATCTATTTATTTATTGGAATTTAAGGTCACTTTCAGCATCTAAGGCTACATCTTACAGAGGCGTAATTATAATATCAAGTTTGGTCAACCGTTTATGCCTATCACTGCCCACTTTACAGGGCTTTCAATGCAGGAATTGGTTACTACTGGGCCCAATTTTATCAATAAAGCAGAACTTGAACAAACTTCAATTTGCCACTTCTAAGAAAATCAAAAATCAAATATCAAAAGATTCTGACAGGAGTAACAGAAAAAAAAGATTTTTTAAGAATATTTCTCATACTGAACTAAGTTATACATGGGCTCCCATAGGGAGCCCAAAAATAAAAGCTTCTGAAGCAGTGTTTTGGGAGAAGAAGATTCTTCAACGTTATTCCCATTAGCTACACTGTTAAAAAATGATGACTCGGCACTTTTAGTCCTAGAAAAGAACCTTATGATAAAATTTTTACCATTTTTTTCTTCCGGTCCTAAGGAAGCTTCACACCATATAAAAATTCTCAGTGCCATGTAGTTCTGGAGATATGGGCATTTAAAAAGAAAAACATTTTTTAGCTCCTGCAGTTCCCGTGGGGGACAGGAAAACAATTTTCGGCATAAATTAGGTACTTATGACCCAATAAGCCCTCATATCAAATTTGGTTCAAATCGACTTTTTGGTTTGGAAAATAAAAATTTTGGTATAATTTGGGCTCCCACAGTGAGCCCAAATATGAACCCAGGTACTTGGCTTTACCAAACTTCACTCTCAGCCCCTAAGAATGCTGTACATCAAATATCAAAACATTTTGACTGGTGGATCTGAAAAAAAAATTTTTTTTAAAGAATATTCCTCATATTGAACTAAGTTATAATTTGGGCTCCCACAGGGAGACCAAATATGAGCCGAAGGACTTGACTTGAACAAACTTGAATCTCACCTCCCTAAGCATACTGTATACCAAATATCAAAAGATTCTGACCGGTGGATGCGAAGAAGAAGATTTTAAAAGAATATACCTCGTATTGCACTAAGTTACAATTTGGGTTCCCAAAGGGAGTCCAAATATGAACTCAGGGACTTGGCTTGAACAAACATCAATCTCACCCCCCTAAGGATGATGCATAGCAAATATCAAAAGATTCTGATTTGTGGATCCGAAGAAGAAGATTTTTAAAATATATCCCTCATATTGCACTAATTTGAACATTTGGGTTCCCATAGGGAACCCAAATATGGACCGAGGAATTTGATTTCTACAAATATGTGAATCAATGTTCCAAAGATGTTATATGTAAAATCTGAAAGCTTTTAGAGCAGTGGTTTGGAAGAAAACAATTCTTTATTTTTTTCCCATTGCCTACTGTGTTAAAAAATACTGACTCAGCACTTTTTCAGAGTCCCGAAAAAGTACCCTATGATAAAACCGATAGCAATTTTTTTTTACCAATCCTTTCTGTTGGTCCCAAGAAAGCTTCACACCAAATAAAAATTCTCACTGCCGTGCAGTTTTTGAGATATAGGCGTTTTAATTTTTTTCTATTTTTAGCTCATGTGGTTCCCACGGGGCTACAGGAAAAAAAATTCTGCATAAATTAGGTACTTATGACCCAATAAGCCCTCACATAAAATTTGGTTCAAATTGGCCTCTCGGTTTAAAAAATAGAAATTTGGGGTGGGGCCAAAATTTTTGCTCCTCCCATAACATCGCCAAGTATAGACCTACAAACTTCTCTTGAACAAACTTGAGTCTACACCTCAAAAGGAAGCTGCATACCAAATATCAAGTCTCTGCTATTGCTGGTTCTTGAGAAGAAGATTTTTTAAGAATTGGAGCATTTTTGCCCCACCCCTCTGCTCAATATGAGCCGAAACCTAATTTGCCCCAAAATCAAAATGCCGCTATATAACCCCTACTCACATGAAATTTCATTAACATGCGGCCAGTGGTTTGGAAGAAAAAGACCCAAACACCACCTTCACGCCGGACGACGGACGACGGACGACGGACGCCGGACGACGGACGACGGACGACGGACGAAAAGTGATCAGAAAAGCTCACCCTGACTTTCAGTCAGGTGAGCTAATAAAACGGTCGATTAAAACTGGCATAATGCTATTGAGCCAGGTGAATTCCGTCGTCTGGCGCTTAATGAAGTTTGTTTGTATTTTTAATTTTAATATTGCCGAATATGATGGAGTTGATGTATTGATGTCAGGCATGGATCACACAATTTCTCTTATTTTCAAACAGCTTATTTGGTTGAAATGAACCCAATGAATAGGATATAGAGAAGGGCATGTGGAGTAAGATTTTGACACAGCTGGGAAGTATGGTAATATATGGTGTTCGCGCCCGACCGAAGCGCATTTTTCCAGGAGATGCATGTCTCAGGGGTGCATATTGTATAGTTGAGGAGGCAATATTGATTTATATGGTGGAACGTGGCTGATATGGGTCCAAAAGATATGGGTCCAAAGGCCTACATCAGTAAAGGGTTATAATATATGTCCGTTTACACACATCAGCGTTTTGTTACATTGCTGCTGATGTTGTGGACTATATTTGTAATATATGCCCTTACCTCTGGAGTTTTTCTGTCTTTGACCATTGTACATCAATGTTGCATTGTGATTTCAGGTCTTTTCTTATTTCAAATTCTCTAAGGCATGGGGGCTCCCTCATTCTGAGAACTAGTGCTTTTAAGTTGTTGATGTGAAAAGTTCAAAACATATCTACCTTTGTATCTAATATCTTGTCAATTTTCCATATGTTTACAGCCTGTAATTCGGTATTGTATTAATAGCAAACAAGACCTCAATTACTTGTGACAGTTATAGAAAATTTTTCTAAGGCAAACAGGTTAATATATGTGGCTTTTTTGGTTTGCCTCACTTATATACATAACATTAGATTTTGTCCAGATCTTTCTTAATTGAATTGTTTCATTTATCTCCATCTGAATCAAAATCAATTATGTTTCTTTCGAGACCTGGTTTGTTTTTTGTGTTTTTAGGTGTGGTACTCATTTATGTTATTGATAGGCCCGCTTCTGCAGCGTCATCATACAGCCGTCACTCAACCAGCCAGGTCTCACTGAGGGCATTGCCAGACAATGCAATAACAGACAGAATAGAATATGCCATAAAGCTGGCATCTAAAATGTATAATGATGTCAGCAAAGAAGAGTGGCTAGTTAATTTACTACGTAATGTCCTGGTGTAACTTTCATTTGTGTAGACTCCTGATAATCGAATCGAACCTGTCCACCGTCTGCCTACCACGCAGTAAGGGAATAAATTATATAAGGTATAAATTATATAACTTATTGTCAACTTCTTTCCGCCATATGGATATAATTGTATAACAATACTGCCCGTTGTCCAGGGAACAATGCCATAAAACCTTTACCGTCGTATTGTCTTGAATTGTATTGTGGATAAAAATGGCTGAAGTGAATCATTAGTATTTTAAAAAGCATGGCAATTTACCTTTTGGTAAATTGCCACTCCTTTTAAAATGCTAATAATTCCCTTCCGTATTTTACAATCGTCGACAGAAAATAACATTTCAAATAATTGGGCTTTGGTAAGAAATAGCTCATATTTTTGACAAGTTCACATTCATTTTTTGATCATCAACAGAACTCATCTCGAAGATATGCAAGCTCTTGCGAAGCTACAATTTTAGACTGGTGCAAATTAGATATCGAGAGAAAGGGTGGTGCGCAAATTTGCAATGATGCCCGCACGTGATCCCAGGCGATAATGAAAATCTGTTTCAACAGTTAACACCATTCCATTCGCTGCAATTGTTACGAAGCTTGCAGATGGTAGCAGCAATACTTTTCCCTTTCCTGTAGTAAGGTGATGTTCCTGGTTTAAGATAAAACAACGAGTGTTAGTACTTGAACTCTGTAGGACTGTTCGAGGAAGGGCGCTGTCCCATAGCCCTGTTGTCAATGGGAAATGTAAATATCAAAATTGTTCAGGTCTATGCCTGTATGCGTAAACTGTGAATGGTCCTTTAACTTACAGGTGTCGTCGCGGCACGAGCAGGAAGCGGGTCATTCGGGAAGAAGGTGGAGTTCGTAATGAATTATTTGGAAAAGCGTACATAATCGATATCTTCTTTTGACGCTTTGAAAACTCTAACAGATGTGTTTTTGGCGTAGAGTGCGTAATTCATTCCAGTTATTATTGGGGATGCGGAGTTTTTGGAATTATTGAGACTGTTATGTATGTACTGAGGAGCACAGTCCCAAAAGCACATTTTCCCGTAGTTCATGAGCGACAAAATATATGCAGAATATATTCGTTCCAAAGTTTTTTCTTTTCAAGTGAATTCACGCCATCGCATTTAGGACAATCGCATGTTCCCTTTCTAATTTATGTCACACCGGCACTTTGAGAGTTCCAGTTGAGATTTTCTTGTAATAATACTCCACTATGTTTAGCTGACTCAATACAATTAATAGGACGTCTATCAAATCCTAGCTATGGAGAATATTGCCCGGTTAAAGTGCGTAAAGAGAAAATGCTTGTGTTTTATCTGGATTGAATGTAACCAATCTCTGTTAGAATCATTTGCTAATGTCTTCCAGGTTTGTGAGTAGTATGTCAGGTACATTTGAGGTGGAGGTTGCCGGATCTCATTGCCGGATCTCATGTGACGTCATAGTCACGTGACGTAGTGGCGCCATGTTGTGTTGTCATGGTAACCCGCGTGAGCGGCCATGTTGTGACGTCATCTCCATAGTGATACGTGTTGTTAGTGCGCATGCGCAGCGCGTGTTGTTAGGGTGATACGAGCTTCCGTCGTCCATTTTGTATACAGGAGGCCGCCATCTTGGTTTCTATGGTAGCACGTGATTGCTATGTTACCAATGGCTTCTATCAAGACAGGGGTATGTTCGGGGGTGTGTTCGATTGTAGAAGAGTAAATCTAATTACCACAAACAACCCGACAATCCTTCCAAATCACCAAAATCCACCCCAACTTTTAATATTTCGAATTCTTCCAGAATTCTCCGCTTCTATCTATATATGCAATAGTTTTCCTCTACCTAGGCATGTTCCTTTGCTCTAGAGTATACTCCAGTAACGCAGAAGAGCCTATTCGTTGGAACAGTTTTGCTTATTATTACTATATTTAGCAATTTCTGGTCTATTCTTGTTAGTTCTGGCCCTATTCCAAGTACTCTCGTTGTTTCCTTTATCTAGATCATTTATATAAATTATAACTAACCAATCAGATTGCTTGATTTCCCATAACCTGTATGCAGAGTTATCTCCCTTCTGTATAACAAAAGCCTATATCCAATGGCAATATCCCATAGAATCCCATTTTTTTGCAAAACACCTGTGGCTATGGAATCCCTTTTTTGTCGTATGAGGCCATGAGGGCTATGTAAAATGAGTCCCTCAATGAGTCCTCATTTATTATCCCTCATACCCTCATTGAATTTTGAGGTTATGAGGGCCTTGAAAAATCCCTCAATGAGGTATAATTTACTACGACTCTTATCCTCATTTCAGTATTTGAGAATACCTATGGCCTGGTATTGTATTATTCGAGGATACCTATCGAGGATACCTTCTGGAGAATCCCCTTTTTGTTGTATGAGGCCATGAGGGCTATGTAAAAGCCCTCAACGAGTTCTCATTTATTATCCCTCATAGCCTTTTTGAATTTTGAGGTTATGAGGACCATTACAAATCCCTCAATGAGGTATAATTTACTACGACTCTTAGCCTCATTTCAGTATTTGAGAATACCTATGGCCTGGTATTGTATTATTCGAGGATACCTATCGAGGATACCTTCTGGAGAATCCCCTTTTTGTCGTATGAGGCCATGAGGGCTATGTAAAAGCCCTCAATGAGTCCTCATTTATTATCCCTCATAGCCTCATTGAATTTTGAGGTTATGAGGACCATTAAAAATCCCTCAATGAGGTATAATTTACTACGACTCTTATCCTCATTTCAGTATTTAACAGCCATATCCCCAGGCACCCCAATTTCGGCACCCCTTTTTAGAAAACATGGCCTTCGGCACCCCTTTTTTGTCGTATGAGGCCATGAGGACCATGAGTAATCCCCCAATGAGGTCTAATGTAGACTTACCAACCGCTTCCATCTTGTCGACAACGCTCCACCGCCACTATTGGTCTATGGTCTATCTGTCCTATCATTAGCTTCTACAGCAGTATTGTTGCATTGCGGTGTTGTCCCAGTACTATTGACTAAACTACCGTCCATTAATATTGACTTGCATCACTACTTCCTAGCTATACCTTCGCTGAAGCTTTCAAAATGTTCTATCTGATTTCCCCTGTATACATATAAGGCATTCCGTAAGTGGCCCAGTCCGTAAAAATTGGACACAGCAGGATCGTATGGTAATATATGGTTTTAGCGCACTACCGAAGCGCGTTTAATTCAGGTTACGCGTGTTTGAGGCGTCCATGTCGCGTGGTTTAAAGCGGCAATATTAATTTATATGGTGAAATGTGGCCACTATGGGCCCAAATTCTGGTTTGAAATGTCATTTATTTTTACAAGGAAGAAAAAATAAACCCAAAGCAGAACACCCACTACCAAACCCCGCAATCGAATAGTGTTTCGTAGACGAGTGCTCTTTGTCTTCTATTAGGCAGATAATCGGCTATACCCCAATAAGTGACTCGAAAATTCCACATGGCGGGGTTTTGAAGGGATTAGTCCCTGATGCAGTGCACGATCAAATGATCAGGATGTGTCGAAACTGAACGCGCAAAAATTCATTTACTTGTTGAGGAAAAAATGAAGAGGATAAGAAACTTCTAGCAACTTGACGAGTGTAATACCTCAGTAGTATGTGATTTGAAAAGTGAACCCAATGAATAGGACAAAGAGAAGGCCATGTCGAGTAAGGTATTGACACAGCAGGGTAGTATGGTAATATATTTGTTCGCGCCCAACCGAAGGGCATATTGATTTATATGGTGGAACGTAGCTGATATGGGTCTAATCACCTACATCATTAAAGGATTATAATATATGTAGGGCATGTTCGGTTGAATAAAAGGTTATCAAGTTATCGGAAATGGCCCGAAAACTACAACAAACCATTCTGCTAAATCTCGTCCTAGGTGGTACACGAATGTTATGGATAACATATAATGATATAGGAGTTTAAGTAGAGTTAGCGTACCCATTTGAGAGTATGTCGAGGTATCGAAAACTATCCGTTTTATCCATCCCTGATACTGAATTCTAATTGTTTGCTACCAGAGCCTTCATGAACCCAATTATACAAACTAATAGCTCTATTTGTATGACCCTATTTGTCATAGAACACTTCGCTCTGTTGGGGTTGTCCGCTGTATGTATTCCTATAAAACCGTAGCCTACGGTGTTTTTGATTGAACATTGCATTTCTTGGTCCTATTCCCTGTACTCGTGGCCTTACTTCATGTTTTTAAAGATGGTCCAGTTGGAACTAGTGCCAAAGGTTCCTCAGTGTCATATTGCTACGGGTTGTGCATCTGGGCACATTTTCAATAACACAATGTTTTTCTTTCATCATATTGAAAAACGATTTTACAATACACTGTTTTCGACTTCTTGCCCCATCACGATAAAGGGTTTCGTCGTGTTACACGCAGCTTCGGTTTTAGATCTAACGACCCACTCGTTCGTTCTATTGATTAGTAAATGTGCATAAATAAGTAAGAAAGTAAGTTTATTTGCAGCATGTGAATACAAACGTAATAAATATAAAACATTTAAACAATACACAACAGTCATCATACTGCAAGGAAGTGACAAAGCCTGAGAGGCTGTCTTACTGCCACTCCCTAAATTGGTCTCTCGACAGCAGAGGTTTATATAATATTGCCTGTCCATATCAAATTGATACCACATACAAGTTATGTACCAAAAAAGAAGATAATTATGAATGAATGGTGACAAAGTGAGGAATAAGAGAAAAGAAAATCCTGCGCGCGTTAGTGTTGGGCAAGACTTTCTGATAGCCGGAAGTATAGAAAGAAAGAATACCAAAATAAACTACGCGGAGAGTGTACCCAGACAAACACGAAGAATTCACCCAGACGCATGATTCAAATGATTCAAATCCATATAACGGGCATGAGTGCAGGTCACCAGCGCTCTGGAGGTATAACTGTTTCCATGATTCGACGTTCACATTACTTGCAGTCGGGGCATTCAGTATTGTTGCATGTGACGCGGAGAGCATATGATTCTAGAACATTATCTGTCATGGAACGTTTGAAGTAGGGTCTGGTGTAATTCTGTCCCACTGGTTCGATATCGTTCCATAATCTTGGAAAGGTATGTAGAGGAAGATTGGCCGAGAAATTTGTCCTTGGCTTAAAAGTCTGTACACTTTCAGATTGCCTAGTATCCATGCTAGTAGGATTTGTATATATCTGGAAACTATTGTTAAAAGATATCGGGAGTTTGTTAATACGCCAATCATGCATACAGAGGAGAGCCTGCAACTTGTAAATGTCATTAAATTTTAAAATCCGAAGCGTTCTGAAGAGGGGGTCCGTATGAGAATTCCGTTTTTTTCTTACTAATGGTGCGGATTGCTTTTTTCTGTAATGTTAATATCTTTGAAGTTGATAGTACGCGACCCCCATACCTGTATGCCACACACAAGATGACTATGTGTTCAAGAAACATACAGTGTTCTTGGAGAATTTAGTGGTAATATGTTTTTTGTTCTGTTAATTGCATAGATAACCCTTGCCATTTTGAAACAAATTATTTAGACGAGCTGTTTGAAATTTAGATTTTCGTTCATGAATATACCCAGAAATCTAACTGAAGTTTCTATTTCTTCTTTTCCTATTAGTTCAAGTGTTGTATCTCCCAGGAATAACCTTCTTTCTCCCAGATTATAGGAATCATTATTAGAATGAAGCAACATAAATTTAGATTTCTGGGCATTGAAGACTAGTTTATTTGTAGCGCACCATTCTTCGGCGTGTTTCATTTCCGAGTTAATTTTAAAAAATAGCTCGTCTAAGTTGTTAGTTTCGTAAGCTGTCGTGTCATCTGCAAACGGTAGAACCTTTAAACTAGTACAGTTGGATATATCATTTATATATAGCAGGAACAAAATGTTGCCAACAATAGATCCCTGTGGTACACCGGTGGTGATGGCTTTGAAGCCAGATGATGCAGTCGAGTACTGTACGCACTGAAATCTGTCTGAAAGATAGTCTTTAAACCAAGAATTGGCCACACCTCTGATCCCATA
The DNA here is from genome assembly GCA_031216915.1 of Pictodentalium vernedei. Lineage (NCBI taxonomy): Eukaryota > Metazoa > Mollusca > Scaphopoda > Dentaliida > Dentaliidae > Pictodentalium > Pictodentalium vernedei. Next base: position 134,501,236 of record CM062292.1, on the reverse strand, counting down.
ATGTTCTAGCTTGCTTAACAAGATAGAATGATCAATTGTATCGAATGCTTTTGAGAAATCAAGAAATAAGGATAATGTGTAGTCTTTTATTGATTTATCATTTGCCCTTGCTACATTATTTAAACATTGGAGAATGGGATGAATTGTTGAGTGCCCTTTCCAAAAACCAAACTGATACTGGTATAGAGAATTGTGAGTGTCCGAGTAATTAGATAATCTCATATACATTATTTTCTCAATAATTTTAGAAAAAGCTGGCAAAATACTAATGGGTCTATAATTATTAAAGATATGTTCATCACCTGACTTAACAATCGGAATGACTTTGGCGATTTTTATGTTAAGAGGCACCACGGCGGTAGAAAAAGAGAGGTTTATTATATGGGCTATGGGTTCAGCTATCTCATATCCAAGTGCCAAAACAGAGATCAGAATCGACGTTCAATCCTAAATCCGCATTGTGTCCACTGTCTTCTTCACACGCAGTGTAGACTATACTTCCATTGGATACCCTGGTACGCAGCGACTCAAAAGACATTTAGTTCTGTATCATTTTCAAGTGGTTAAAGACGTGTTATCCTCAAAACACCGCAATGATACAAAATGCATAGCGAATACTACGTGAATCAACTCGATGACAGGAATACGTTTTGAATGTGGGGTGTAGTTAAAATAATAATAAAACAACTAAAACTTATTAAAAAGTTTGATTTCTTTGAGAAGCAAGAGATAATTGATGCTGTAAAACAGTTCTCACAGAGACGGTTTATTATATTGCTGCCGTCGGAATTGAATTGAATTGACTTGAAACCTTTATTCGCAGCATATTTATTACATTGACAATACAATAATTGAAATAAACAAATCATTTAAACTTATATTGATATACTGCAAGGAAGCGACATAGCAATGCTAGCTGTCTCCCGGTCTCTCCTTAGACAAAGCAAAATTTATCTACAGCAGACCAACGTTTGCGTATGTGTGTGTGTGGGGGGGGGGGGGGGGTGGGGGGCAATGTTATCTCCTCGATAGCATGGAATAAAGGTGACGGCTATTGGGAGTTAAGAGCATAAATTACCAACGGTACAAAACAACAGTGGTATCATTGAGTAAAACGTTCCACGATGTTCGGAATCGTGGAGTGACGTAAGATAGAAGCACGGTCTTCATCTTATAATAATGATGGCAGAACCGACGGCCGAGATCTCTTTTGGAAGAGGTGTCGGGCTTCGGGCATTAATTAACGTATTTCGGTATAGCTGCGCTTACTTGCTGTCTGAGTACACCATGGAACAGAAATTATCTGAAGCATGAAAAAGTATATGAGTAGGGTTCAACAGTGGCCAGGGTGTGAAATCAAGTCGCTTGGCTACACGCAGAAGGGTGAACAAAAAATACCTTAGTTTCGTAGGCAAACTGAATTTAGGCGCGAGCTTAAGTGCGTTATAGAAAAGCTGCGATTGTTAGTATTATCATTCCCCTTCATTCCTCTTGTTGCCCTTAATCATTTAACATAATCGGGGCAGTGTCGAAAGTTACAGCGAACGTTTTCTGAATATTTGCTGAGAGATGGGTCCTTCATTTTTCTTTTTGAATTGTGGCCTTGTCAAGTTCTGTGTATTCTGGTCAATGGTATCCCACAAACTACAGAACTTATGGAGAAGTAAATATTTTGAAAACTTTGTCCTCGGTTAGAAAGTTGTAATTTACCGGTTTGCTTGGTTATCATGCCTGTGGTATTTGCATACTGCTGAAACATATTCTTAGATAATAAAGGTAATATGTCATCATGCCAATCGTGCATAAACAGAAAAACTTGGATATTGTAAAGGTAATCAAATTTGAAAAAAACTGAGGGACTTAAAACGAGGATCGGTATGTGATATTAGGTTTTTCGAATAATAGTGCGTATAGCCTTTTTCTGCAACGTGAAGACTTCATTTGATGACGATGAATGTCCCCAAATTTGAATTCCATATAGGAAGTGACTATATATTAAAGAAATATATAAGGTTCCCAATGCATTCAATGAAAATGTATCTTTTGATATGAAGATGACCTATATGGCTCTGCTCTTGTTCGTTCATCAGTGGTTACCAATACATTCAGTTTCGAATCACCCATTTCCAACGCCCTATTTAATCATTTATTTATTCATTTGGGTTTAACGACACTTTCAAGGGCCAGGGTCAGCTCGTATCAGACAGTTTTTCAGGTGGGAAAAGCCGATGTACCTGGAGAGAACCACCGAGCAACGGCGAGCAACTGTCGGACTCCCCAACGTGCTAACCCCACACAAACAGGGTTAGCATTGATTTAAGACAAGTGCACCAGCGACGTGCAGTACGCCATAGGACACCCTGCAAACTTAATGCCAATTTGACAGGAGTTGTTGGGTAGATGAACCATAATAAATTTAGATTTGGATGCGTTAATAAGTAATTTATTGGCAGCGCACCGCTCCTACATGTTTATCTGTTTGACATTTGTACTATTATAATGTGTATCTACGTTATTACTAGACTTAAAAGGCTGTTGTGTTATCAGCAAATGAACAGTATCAAGGGTTGTGCAGTCTGCAAGGTCGTTGGTGAAGATGAGGAATAAAATTGGTCCAACGTTGTAACCTTGTGGGACGCAAGTCGAAATTGGTTGCGAATCAGAAAGAATATCTTGAAAGTGTACATATTTACTTCTTTCAGAGAGATAATCCGAGTTTGCTAGGCCCCTGATTCCCTAATAATTGAACTTACTAATATTGCGTGATTTGTTGTTTCAATGGCTTTCGATAGATAAGTCGAGAAATAAAGTCAAAGTTAGGTCATTTGTCGTTTGGCCGTTCATCTTAGCTACATTATTCAGAAAGTAAAGAATTAAATGAAAACTTGAATGACATATTTATTAACCCGAGTTGGAACGGGAACAGGATTGTTTGGGTATTAAGGTAACTAGGAAGTCGTACTCACATTATCTTTTCTAGGATTTATATTTATTTATTGGGGTTTAACGACACTTTCGACAGCCAGGGTCACCTCGTGTCGAACAGTTTCACGGGTGGAGGAAGCCGGAGTATCCGGAGATAACCACCGAGCAACGGCGAGCAACTGTTAGATTTCTAGGATTTTTTAAAATGCGGGTAAAATGCTAACCCGCACCTGAAAAATTCTCAGAGGTGAATATCCGATTTGTCAGAATTCGAGAAACTTGTTACCCGGGCGTCGTTAGCACATTCAATTGATATTGCTCCAGTTCTAAACTTTGAAACGCATTTTTACAGTGCCTGCAATTCCTTTAGTAGTATTTTTTCTAAGGCGCGTGGATTAATATCAGTTGTCTTTTTTTCTTCGTCAGCTGCATATATTATCACAAAGCTTGGCCACTTATTTAACGTTGCTAATATTTACTGGTTCGAGTCAGAATCAGGACCTTGTGAAAACAAATATCAAACTCCTTTCAGTTTTCTATTTTGTGAGATATCTGTAATATACATTCATTCTGTTTTTTTATTCCATGATTAACACCTTTACTCCTAGCCAAACCTCACAGTTTATGCAGCAGATATCCAGAAAACAGCATAGAAATCAGGCGAAAGGCATCATCTGTAAGGGTGATGCAAATGCATACCGCTGCCCGATAAACCTTGCAGCCATCCGTCATAGAGCAGTCGATAAACTATCTACATCGTGTGGAAAATATCTAGTGTCCAACAGACAGTGCAGCGAACGGGACGGAATTATTTATAGAGACTACAATGATAAAAGAGATATGCGCATTATAACAGGGTGATTAGTTTAGCGACCACTCCATCCCCTGACGTGACGTTCATTTTTAGGGATCCCAATTGATCCAAACCAGCCTGGCCCGACCACTTGTCCTGAGATGATTGATTGGACATATCCTCAATAAGGATAGCCTAACCGGGGCTTCTGTCGTCCTCAACCACCCAGAATCCCATTGCCTTCAGCACACACGTTTTTGGGAGATCAAGGTGCCTGTTTAAGAACCGATTCATACCATTTTGTTCCGGAGCTACTTGTTCCGACATATCGCTGAAAACCTGCTCAGTTGAGCAGATCGTTCCTTTATTCGCAACCTTACCTCCCGCTGAGCAGGGTACGGTCACGGGAGATTCAAACGACCCCCTAACTTCAAGGTACTTGATATAGGTTTGTGAAATTAAACATTGTCAGATCAATTGACAGAAAGGAGGGCAGTGAATGAGATCAATGAAGCTTTCAAGAAATTGTTGATTTCAAATTTAATGTCATTCAGGATTTAAAGCATTGGGATACGAGCACACCAACTATTATGTACGGGCACTGGATGATCCGTCTGGAATTAAACTAATAAAAGCAAAGGTAATGACCGCATAAATGGTTTTGAATTAGGAACTGATGTGGTTAACCTGCCTGGTACCGTTGAACTAACACCCAGAAAATTCTATATAACTTTTGCACACAAATTCAAAAATGGTAATCTGGCCAATTTATCATCAGAAAAATGGAACGTACTGAAGCAAATGAAATTAGTGGACCGCTTCAGACATTCCCTCGATCAGAAACTTCCTTTTAATGAATCATATGGTGGGTCACTTCCGAATAATGAAGTAAATTTCTAAATTTCTGAGGCTAATACCAGAATCCTCCACAAAGTGTTCAGCTTAAACGTACTCTTCGATGTAGAAAATGTAACAGCTGGTGAACGGAGAGCCCTCCCGGAACTTCAAAGAATACGAATATTTTGACAAACTAGCAGAAACAGACGAGCTAGTAGTCGTTATCTTTCCGGTTAATTATATAAAACAAGCCATGAAAACAATTCAGCAATAACAAGTATTATAAGAAAAAAGATTCAACTGTTTGTGCCAAAAACGTTGAAAACTTGAATGAGTTCTTGATACTTCTCCTCGATGGAAGTCATATGGACAAAAAACAAATGAGACACTAAAACAGCTGAACCCAGCGTTCAAACAAGACAATTTTGACCTCCCATAATGAAGATGCTCACGAAAGCACTAAATGCCGATACATTGTTGATATGGGTTATTAATGGTCCAAACCAATGCTGAGCGGACTATTTATTTATTTATTTATTTATTTATTTATTTATTTATTTATTTTATTTATTTATTTATTTATTTATTTACACTGTATTTATTTATTTATTTATTTACACTGTCAACAGTCAGGGTCATCTCGTGTCGGACATTTGTACGGATGGAGGAAGTCGACTTTAGTACACAGGGACACCGTGCCCGCACGTAGGCAATCGGGATTAAGTGCCTTGGGCAAAGACACAACGCAGGTACTTTTGGCCAAAATCGAATTGTGAACCTTTCGGTTTGAAGTTCAGTGCTATAAACACTGAGTCACTGCGTTTCCGTTCATCGAGAGGTAGAGAGGGAAGATTTGCTTGCGCAAAATTTAATCATTATATTGTAGGAATTTCTATTACTTTGATCCATAGAATACTTTGTTTTTGTCGATTTCCAAGATTGTTCGATGCTCTATGAGTGGATGAGACGTAACTGGTGTTTCCGTTCTACGTGACTGGGAATGTATAACCTAAAAGCCACAGAGGTCACCCGCCTCCTTTTTAAGTCAAACCTAACGCTTGTCAGTCATGTCTGTTCGCCAAGTCGGATCACGGATGTGCATCTGGTAATTTACCTTCTGGTCTCGACTGCTGGTTGTATATCCTCGAGGAAGTAAATCTGCCACGTGGTGTGAAATGTGCTTTTTTGGTGAGCTTTCTCTCTTAGGTATAGTGATGATATAAGTAGTTTATTGAATACCGTGGACATCAAGCCGTTAACTAGTCTAAAGGAATAAAAAACAACTTATGTTCCAATAAGAACCTCGATCTCTGACTGTACGAGGGCTCGCTTGTTTTTTTCTCTGTTTACGGCTCCAGTGGCATTTTTTACTGAGTGACGTCACCAAGTAAAATATTTGAAAAGATGAGTGTGTGTGGTGTGTGTGTGTGTGTGTGGGGGGGGGGGGTCAATGTGCATACTGACTATATAATTGTATTTTTCGAGGCCAGCGATCATTTTATGAATGTATACCCACAACCCACTTATAAAAAAGTCGAGGTTGCAGCATCACAGTTCAAATAAGATTCAGTAACCTCGACCTTTATCAAAGGTATTGCTTTTGTATTGTACAGTGAAGGCATGGGGCACACAAGAAGTTTATTTACTAAATTCGTTATCACTAAAATTGCCTTGGTCAATTCATGTTGCCTTGTTCAAATCACAATTTAGGTTTAAGGCTATGAGTAGGGTCTGATTACAATATATACGCGTCGAAGTTGGACATAAGCTCCGAGCTGCAAACCTCGGACCATGCTATCAACAATTCATCACAATAACTTTCAATTTTGTTGTGCTATTGTGGATGTACATCAGGGGAGAGAACTGGCTTGGACTGACTTGGTTTGACAGAAAAAAGAGACTCGACATTCAACATTGAAGTGTCATATTTCATATCTACCGTCATCGACCTTGCTTACAAAAACTTTAGGTGTGTATTATTATCTTTGTGCGTTTTATAACTCCAGTATTTATGCACAATAGCCGATTATACATTAATTGGCGTAGCTTGAAGATTTTGCGGTGTATTTTGTGGGCTTACCAAATTTCGCTGCACTTCGCATCGGCCGCGAGGTGCTGTCATGAAATTTAAATTGTTGTTGTAAATTTCCGCTGTCGTGTTTCATTTGACAGTTGTATAAAGTTAAATATATATTCATCATCGTTCTGTGTTTTTAGGTTTCTGCGGATATTTTGTCGTATTTTTTATCCTGACATGTTACATTCTTGAACTGATATATTTTGTCACGTGTTTCAACAATAGAATCGGTCTAGACCGCGCACTCTTTTGGGAAAACGTTTACGGCTAACGTTCCTGTTGACTGAGTATTCCATTTTTCTTGGTATCACTCACAATAATGTTCATTTTAACATTGATTATTTTTCACACATATTTCGCTGGTAATCTCATGTCATTCTAATTTCGCAAATACGCGTCGACACGTGCGTTTCGAAATGGTTGAACCAGAAGAAGAGAATAGAAGTGGAAGGAATACTGAATACGTAAGTATTCAAATTCACAATAACTGAACTGCAATCATGGCTAACAAAATAAATGTGTAAGCTATCATGAGCTGTCATCAATACCCCAAGATGGACCAAAAATTACTGCGGAAATCATTATAAGGCGGAAAGAAATTGGAGTCCATATTTTCGTGGCACTACGGCAATACGGAACAATGGGCTGTGATGGATTTTGCACTACCAGATCCCAAAATACTTGATGATAACAGGATTCCTCAAGTTTTTGATGACGTTCATGCACCGACTACCGATCCGAATGTTTACACAGCCGTTACAACTCCAGCAGCGGTGGGAAGTATTGAATCTTCAACGGTCACTCTCTCGTCACCACCATCTGCCAACCAGGATGTATTATCGGTGACTTTTAGGCACTTATATAATCTTGATCAGTTATGTCTCAGATCCGGAAATTTGCCAGGTAGCGTTGATGAAAAATCCAATACTAGAAGAAAACTAGATTGGTCACCCCATGTCACTCGAGAAACAACCATTGATGAGCCTTGCAACAATTCAACTCCAATAGGTATCCCAAGGCAACCACATAATATAGCAGACCATCAATATGGTCTGCAGTCAACCACGGTAGTTACCACATAAACTTTAACAACTATAAGTTATGGGGATCAGCCTCGTTGTAACACAACTACTGCGCAGAACTCGCCCCTGTATGGGGGTGCGAATATTTCACCTGGAATAGCAAGAACTCGCAGTTCAAAATGCGGTGATCATGCCGCCTTTTCCCAGTATGGTGTTGAGAGACCCCAGACAAACTGGGATGGAAGTGCTTCATTTCTGAACACCGTCCACACAAAGATGGGAAATAAGAAACAGCCAGACGGGTGACTGAACGAGGATATGAATGTAGGTCGAGTGGGGTGGAACATGCACCATTCTCCGTTGGACAATCCCATGATAATACCAGCACAGGCGTCAGTGCATCATGGAACACAGGGTGTAGAGATACCAAGGTAATGGTTAACACCTGGGTGGGCATGTGACATTTGCACCAAATAGTGTAGGGCTACCTCAATGGGAATGGTACACCCTCAGACACCCAGCCCTCCACCTAGTCAGGTACCCATGCCACCTATTACACCACCTTGCATGATAACAACATACGCCCAAGGACACAATCATCCTGTATCAGCTGCCCATCTTGACCCCCTTAGGGGGAAGCTGGTCCAAGTGCAACTGTATTTTCGGATCAGGGACGACCCCCGATGCAGTTCGTACTGGTGTATACTACATGTGCAGGTAATAGTTATGAAGCACAGTATAAATTAGGATCAGCCCCAGTCAATGACTCCACTCAACCCCCACCCATTACAGGGAATAGCTCCATTCTTACCAGTAACGTTGGGTCATTGGAGTACACATGCACGGGCCACCACGATAGGTGAGCCCTGCTGCAGCAATTTTTGGGCAGGCTGGTGTACCATCAGTCATCATCAGAACCCTATCCACGCGGGGGTTTTCAACCAGAAAAACGTCTAAAGCCCTGATAAACCTGGTTTCAGGAACATAGTCATCTATCGGGCTGCCTCCTCAGTTTCTTGCACCTGTACAAGGGCAAACTTATGCAAGACCAGTTCAAGCTGGTGGACAGGGACGAAATGATCATCGTCGAGGTCATGATGAGTATCGAGTACCCAGAACTACCGACATTCTTTTGGTATAATGGTACTGAGGTTTGGCGGCCATTCAAGCTCAAGTTCCAGAAGTATGCAGAGTAACAAGAGTGGGGAGAAGAGGAACAGAAACAGGCTCTCTGTTGGTGTTTGTGTGGTAAAGCCAGTGAGTAGTTCACATTACTCACTGAGTGAAATCAATTTGTGACCATAGACCAGCTATTGGCGGGACCGTTTTGGATACCATGATTTGCCAGAAACTACCCAACTTTGGCTTCAGCTAGCGAAGCAACAGGTGGGTCAGTATCTAGTGGGCAGAGACGATGCTGCCCCTGGCAACTAGGGCGTTTAGAGAGTGTTCCGCTGCCTTTACATTTATATAAGCAATATTGAAGTTCTGTCAGGGTTGTTCAGACACACAAGTAGCAAACTTAGTTGCTATGGAAACTCCACATACAATGGAGCAAGGCATAAACCACATTCGTCGGTGGCATCAGCACAACTATGCAGCCGTCCACGAAAATAAGTCTCCACTAAGAGAGTTACTTTGCCATCAGGCTCAGAGGATGAAAATGAAGACATTGTACCTATTAGAGCAGTGTATTCCAAATCTCTGGGAAGACCGAAAGGCCGTATCTCAGGTCGATGCCAAGTAGCTTCAGATTCAGAAACAGACACAATGTCTGGTGCCCGAGACAGGCTTTTTAAATTATTTGGAAGTAGGAATTCAGAGGAAGTCTCAACATTTTAGGTCCGGTCCCTTGCCTTGGAGAACAGCCTGGAAGTTCTTCTCAAGAAGTTTGATAAACCTTCTTTTGTTTCCTCAAAGTCAGAACAACCCAAGATAACTGTGATCCCCAGTACATCCAACAAGGAGTCATATCTGGAAAATAGATCCAGATCACCATCTCCTTTAACCAAAGGCATGTGCTACACGTGTAAGGGCTATTGGCATATTCAGCGGGACTGTCCGTCTAGAAATCCTGAAAATCGTTCAAATAAGGAGACACGAGTCAAGTTTTAGGAAAATTTAAATGGTCGTGGGACGGGTCCACAGGTCTGACTCCGTCCCCTGCAGCAAATGATGACCTCACTAACGCTGTCAAGGGCATGAGCGACGCAGAAAAAATCGCGTTGACTGCCCAAAGTATTAAATTACCCTCAACAATTGAGGTTGCAGTGTCTATTGTTGGTATTAGCGTTAGCGCTGTTGTCGATACTGCGGCCGACGGTACCATTATCTCAGACAAATTGTTTCAAAATTCGAACCACATCTATCTATTATTAAAACAACAAAATTTAACACCAATGCCAGAGATAGGCAAATGTATGCCAGATTGGTAGGTCAAGTAAATCCTGAATTCTTGAATTTAATGAACACATATATGTAGCGCCAATCGAAGATGATATGCTGCTGGGAATGGCTTTTCTGGGGAAACCTGATGCCCAGATAGATGTAGCCAAAGGTTCTATTTCCTTGGGAAGTAGTAGACTACCTACCAACCAACCAAAAATGCATAAAGCGCGTAAGGTGTCGCAAGTCGTTGTTGATCAGCAGACTGTAATACCTCCTAGAACAGTTGTTCTGCTGAGGTGTGAAACCTTTCTACCCATATCCGTCTTTGTTATAGAGACCAGTGAACGCCATAGTGCATTGGTGCTCTCAACCTTACACAAGGCCTATGAGTGTCCGAAGGTTTGCTTCATTAATTCAGGTGACTCTCAGATCTTTGTTAAGAAGCAGGAGTGCATCGGTGAAGCCTTCGAAATCAGTAGTGTTTAACCACAATACCAAAGTAACGAGCAATCGGGAGAAAGTGCTGGTAATTTGAACATCATAGAAATTAATACTGGGGATACTTCCTCCTCTGTGGTGCGTCCGACATTCAGAACATCGGAGTCAGAAGAAGGAATGAAATGAGTCAAAATCTGATGAGATGCTCCAGTTGCTTGAACAACTTCGTAATTTGTTTGAGCCTTCTATTAAGTTACTTTCCGAGGGAATGCAGTGATATCGCAACATGTCTGAACAGAGTTTCAGTACGTTTTTACTGGAGAAAGTTCGATCGTGGAAATTTTACCGAAATGAACACGCTATTCCTCTGGCAGAAGGGACCCTTCCACCTTACAATAAACAGACAAAGTAGACAATGCGTCGTACACCGGCATGTTTTGGAGATAAAGAGGAAAGTCACTTGAAAAATTTGTTGCAGTCTAAGGTTATTGAACCCCCAATGTCAGAGTGGGTATCGGCTTCAGTTTTGGTAAAACGACGTGATTCGACAATGCGTCGGTGTGTCGACTACCGACAGCTAAATGTAGTCACACGGAAGGAAGTCTAGCCATTACCACTGATCGACGAATGTTTAGATGCATTGAGCGGAAATTCGTGGTTAGGAAAGGCTGACTGTGTTTTCATAACAAGTTCCAGTACGAAAAGCCGATCGTCCCAAAACCGCATGTATCACCAAGTGTGGAACATTCTAATTTCTTAAGACGCCTTTCGCTCTAACTGGTTCGTCATTCACCTGGAACAGGATAATCAACTTAGTGCTCAATGGTTTAGATTGGGATATTTGATGGGTTATATAGATGATGTGGTTATGTTGGGAGAGTCTTAAACAAGCCATTTGGAAAACACTGGACACGTTCCGTCTAGATTCCGTAAATATAACTTGAAACTGTAGCCCAGCAAATGTGAATTCTAAAAAGTATTGAATTTATTGGTAGAACTGTGAATGAGGAAGGAGTTAAAATGTTGGACTCATCGACAGAGACGGTGCAGAACTGGCCCGTGGCCCAGAGCACTAAAGATGTTTTTGTAGGCTAGTTAACTACCATGAGGGCCAGGTGCTCGTGATTCCAAGTAACTTTACAACTGAAATACTGACTCTCGCTCATGACATTCCAGCTTCCAGACATTTAGGAATTGCTCATACTAGAGAACGAGTTTGCAAAAACTTCTACTGGTATGGGATATCTCACGATATTGAAACTTATATAGCTGCATAGCTGTCTGCCCATAGTGTAGTTAAGGTAAAAAGCAGTGAGGCATGTCAAGTGAGAACAGGTTACATACCAGGCCGGTGCACCCATGGAAAGAGTACACATCGATTTCCTGGGATCGTTACCAGTGGAAACAAATACATCTATGTGATGACTTGTCAGTTTATGAATTTTTCTCACTGTTCGGGTGTCCGTTACAGCTTTTTTCGGATCAAGGCGCTTGTTTTGTGTTCACAGCAATGTGCGAAGCACTAGCAACCCATAAGGCACGTAAGACACCATACCGACCCTCGGCTAACGGGGCTGCAAAAATACAAAACCACACTTTAATGAATATAATTCGTGGTTACGTCGATAAAAAACAGAAAGATTGGGATACGTATTTACCCCAATTTGCTGGTGCCTTACTGGATTCGCACCCGACAGAATGATGCGCTGGAGAGAGGGAAACCATCTGACAGATCTTTTGTTAATTTCCAATCAAAGGTTAGGGAGTATGAGAACACTTCTGAGTACGTCCAGTCATTGATTCGAGAATCTAAACGCTGTCAGTAAATAGCAAGAGCCAATCTGAAAGTTCCTGTGAAAAGATGAAACGAGATTATGACGTGAAAATCAACAAGTACTCTTATAAACTGGGCGACCTAGTTTGTGTACTTGACATAGCATCCAAAAAGGGAACGTGCAGGAAACTGACCCTATTTTGGAAGGGTCCAGGCATTGTTGGAAAAGTGTACACCCCGTATCTCTATAAAATTTTCTTCCGATCGTGAACTACAATCGTCTGAAGAAATGTCATGATCGGATACTACACCCGTGGCTCAACAAATGTCTGCAAAGGTTTAGAGAAACTGGTGAAATCAACGTTGGACTCAAAACATGTGTGTACTGTATTCGCCGTCAACGGGCTGGTCCCAAATTCATGCTACAGTGTGATTATTGTGACGAGTAGTGCCATGGGGAATGTATGATGCTAATCAAATTGACATGTGCAGATTTACAAAGTGTCGAAGTGTTCACTCAGCACTAATAGCTCATTCCTTTATTTTCAGAACATAAGTGAATCAGATCATACCTGAAAATATTCTGATGTTGCAGTCGGATAATGAAGTTTCTCAAGAGGCAGACAACCACCCACAGTTTCGTCTGGTCACAGCACTGGGACTACAAATGAAAAACAACCACCTGGTGCCACACCAAACAAAAAATACGCAGAACTTCAGGCGCCTGTGACTGTTGTAGATAAAATAGGTCTGGATAGGTCCGACCAGGGTATCCTACGACGACAGGATGACACTTTCCGCGACTTGCTATCATATGCAAGACGTGCTGACAAGCCTGCAGTTTTACATGCCCGGGACAAAAGGTCAAAGGCTAAATCACGATGTAAGCTTTAGGGCTTTGGAAATTGTGAGGACACAAGCACACACAAATCAGGTACTCCCTCCCCACTGTTTTCAGCGACCACGTAGTGTAGTTCGCGCATGGGACCACCTTCGCCCAGATAATTACTTTTGGTTACACAGGGGCTTTTGCAACTTTCAACGACATCCAAAAAGATGGAGTTAGAGCAGAACGCCCTGACCGGATCCTCGTAGAGTTCGACGCTCCTCATTCCGGTTCATCGGGCCGACCAGGGACTACCCCTGCGATCCCTGGGGGAAAATCAGTTGACCTTTCGAGGATCCTGGACTACAGTCCGAAGATGTGTTGCGATGGACCATTTCCAATGCATAGACTGTGTATGGAATAGAACTATCAAGGCAGTTGTGCTAAGTTCTTTCATTTTTCGTTCTTGTGGAAGTAGATCAGCCGCGTTTCAATTAAGTAAATTATGTAAAAGGTACTCGTTTCGGTCCTTGTTTTCTACATATCAGCTACGTAGTCAACTGCCTCAGATATCAAAAGGATTTTTCAAAAGAAGAAGTGTTGTGAAATTGTTAAATCTGGTTCATGTGTGACAGACATCATATAAAGTTTAATTTTAATTCCAAAATGAGGAATATGTTTCTGATTGTATTTAGGAATTCAACATTTCGAGAATTCTTTTCGCAATCACAAGAAGGTTTTATGGGTTCAGAGTACAGATTGGAAACATATTGCAGTGAACGTTCAATTTTGCGCTTCTGAAGAGAAGGTTTCATATTTCAACAGGCGCTGGATCATTGGTGGTGTTCTAAGTGCACCAATGCTTCTTCTAACACATTACAAGCATATTCCAATTGATATCTCACATGATAGATATACAAGTTGAGTAACCTTTTCGGTCGGCACCCCAATCAATGCAATCAGCCACCTTCAGAAGAACAATTTTCTATTTCAAAGCTTACATTTAATTGTTTGATATGAGATGTGAGCAACTGTCGAACAACAAATCCAAGAATTTCTCTTCTTTAACAACTTTTATGGCACTCTCTTCTATAAGCAACTCCGGATCGAGGTGCTGTTTCGGGGTTTACAAAATGAACACAACTTCTTTGGTCTTGAAATAGATAAATGCTGCTACAGTAAATCATAAGGTCATCGATAGACAATGACAAGTCTATCATGTTCTCTAATGTTTTGATGATGCCGTTGATTTCGAATAATGGATAACAGCTAAATATACTACCTCAGGGAACACCCCAATACCGGATCACGAGAAAGGACAGTGTCGACACACCATGAGATCGAAATTAACAGCACTTTAAAAAGTTTTCGATAAATTGAGGCATACTCCCCTCATCTCCATGTTGAAAAAGACTTTCAAAAGCCCATACTTCCGTTTTGTATGGTATGTGTTTTCAGGTCAAAGACGATAGCGACCACATGTTCTCCAGCAAAGGTGGTTCTAATAAACGTTCTATTTTAACAAAATCATCCCTAGTATTCGTAAGTAGATTATTGTTTGATTCTAGAAACCAGACATGTCGGCCATTATTCGTCATTTCTATGGTTTCGAATATATAGCTTATTAATGCAATGATTACTTGGATTGCAATGGTCTTTATCATGGTTTGAAAGGGTTTTATTGTTGCTGTGCACCAAGAAGATGAAAACTGACCATTTACTGAAAATTGACAATACAAAAGTTCAAAATAATTTCTGTGGGATTTCAGAATCGCTGGTTATCAGATAAAATACTACTCCGAGAAATCTCCATTTTTGGCTCTTGAGAATCAGATAGCGTAGACCAAACACGAACTTGATATTGACGGCCCTTTAACAGATTTTCTGTAGAAAGAAGCATTCTCCCTTTCAACATGTTGAAGAGATCTTTAAAAATCCCATTTCACGTTGTATCATATGCCTTTTCTAGGTCAAAGAAGTTGGAGACCACATGTTCTTCAGTAGCAAGGACATTTCTGCATACCCTTTCAAGTAATCACATGATCCACTGTACCTTTACGGCTTCTGAAACCACTCTGCCTTTAAAAGGGTATGGCTCATATATTTCTCAAATGTAATGAATGCCAGATCCATGCCTTTAAAGTGAAATAATCACTATGCAAAGGCAGCAGCTAGTTATGTACTCGATAGAAGGCATTCGATAATAGAGGAAGAAAGCTAGAAGTAAGGTCATTAAGGAAGCGGCAGCTTGCGGTACCAGTAGTATAATCATGTAGAAGCTGGTACATAGTGATAGGAGGGAGTAGTAATATTTATTCATTGGGATTTAATAACGCTTTCGACAGCCAGAGTTATCTCGTGTCGGACAGTTTTAGGGTGGAGAAAGACAGAATATCCCGAGTGAACGACTGAGCAACGGCGAACAACTGCTAGACTCCCCAACGCAAGGTTAGTATTGGCTGAAGACAAGACTTCGTGCACCATCGACGTGCAATACGCCCTAGTACAGAGCGCCATCGTACCCTCACGTAGACAATCGGGATCAAGTGCCTTGCCTTTGAAGTCAAATTCTGTAACCACTGAATCACTACGCTCCCTCCCTAAGAAGAGTAGTAAAAAGTCGATCAGAGAACATTTATTGATGTCAGTAGAAGCAGTCTATGAGAAGAAACCGACAGTTGATACCTGGCAGGAACGGAAGAGTGGGGATAACAGAGAATAGTCCCAAAGTGGATGAGAGGTTGTGTTAGAAGTAGGGGCCGTGTAGTCTGCTGATGAGGGATCATTTTACAACGTCTACCTGAGTACAAACATCGACTGAAGCTGCCAAAGAAGTTCGTTCTCCTTGAAGTAGTGAAAGATGTCTTTCACAGTAATTATTTCTTATGTGTGAGGGGTCATTTTACAATGTCTACCTCAGTACAAACATCGACTGACAAAGAAGTTCGTTCTCCTTGAAGTAGCGAAAGATGTATTTCACAGTAATTATTTCTTATGTGTCCGTGTTTAACGCCACATCAGCGTCTAAGGCTATATCATGGCAAGACAATAGTTACTGTAGGTGCGTAAAGCATGTAAATGACAAAGATATGAGAAAACTGTAAGGGGTGAACTATCGGCGATCAAATAAAACGACTGATTCAAATTAGTGAAGAAACTGAGGAAAAGGGAAATTACGAGAACAGAAATGATACCTGTAGAATACAGAATACTGTGTAAATCAGTCTGTTGAATATATATAAATAGATGGGGGTTCAAAGGAATAAAAACAATTTACAATTTATCAAAAGGGCTGACATCCTTGGAAAGCGATAGAATTTTACGGACGTTGTATTGTAAATTAAGTCTCCGAGAGACTCGGCATTAAAATATTGCCGCGTAACATGATTAAAATCTGTATAGAGCACGTGAATGTGTTCCACTGTCAGCAGCTGCTGACATGGAACTCATTATTGTAGTATATTGCCCTCTAACAAAAATGCATGTGTATGTCTTATATGACCAATATGCCATCGTTCAGAATTACATGTTTTTCCTACAGCGGTTACTAGACCTCGGTAAATTATCGGTGATGATAAGTCGGATGCGATGAAATTCGTTATTTGTCGCTCCATCCCATTCCGCCTGTCACATAGACTTGGTGTAAGTACTGAAGTGTTGATTAAAATCAATGAAAGGACTCCTATAAACCGCGACAATGCTGGTTTTGAGGCACGGTTTGTTTTAGTGTTACCGGAGATACAAACGTGTTCAGGTATCAAGAAAATCGCAGTATCATATTGGTAGCCATGGGCGTATTTAACTTCTCACAAAGTTTCATTATCAGAAGGTTCCTCAACTTGGGGCTGAATAAACATAGCGAGAAAAAAATTGAAAATTTAGTGACAAAATAACCGACTTTTTTTCCTGTACAGTCTCGATGTGTTTGAACGCAAGTTATAACGAGGTGAATCGATCACCAGCAACAATAACTTTGTCATTAACTGCAGATCAATCTGTCTAGGTCCTTTTTATATGCTCTATATACTCTTTTTCTTTCGGAATATTTTTGCTTGAAATGCAAAGAGTTTGCCTTGTACTTTTTTGGACGAAGCAAGATCCAAAATAACAGTAGGTTTCCTGGGGTGCCATGGAGGAATATGGAGTTCAGAATTTTCTTTTAGCGAATCTGATTCATGTGTGGTGGACTCCATATGATCTTCAATTCTAACTGCTAATGGAAAAATGTGGTTCTGGTTTATATTAAAAGATTTAACAACATTCTGAAGGTTTGTTACAGAATTTTAAGTACGAGCGGGAAAACGGGCCTATAATCACTTTTAGCAGAAACATCGCAGTAGTGTGGAAACGGGGTAACGAGCGTATTGCATGCGCTCGACACGATCGCACTTCATCAAAAACTTAGTTTTTTCGAGCAAATCGCGTTCATCATGATCGAATTGTATGGATTTGTTCGATGAGACACGTCCACGTTCACATCGTCCCTTTTTCCCCGATTCTCACAATGGGCGACGGATAGACGAGATATCGTGGGTTCAACTTTTCAATTTCTCTAACGATCAACGTTGCGCCCGCTTCCGAATTTTAACAAACTCTATAAAATTCCTCTCTTGAAAATTCCTTTTAGGTGCGCTCGTGTGCGCTCATAACTTTTGACAACGACCGTTGTCGGGAAAACACTCACCTTTTCGCCGAGGTAACACGGACCCACATTTTAGGTGAATTTTTTTTACAGAATACCGTCAAAACGACACGACCGGTGCGGATGGAAGACCAGCGATTCAACGTCGATTCCCGCGGAAAAACGGAGTTCGAATCGAGAGGGTGAATTTTTCGGTGCGCCTGAACCCCAAGGCGATGACGTGGTGAGGTTTTTATCAAGGAGAGAGAGATAGTTCGCTGGATGCGACGTTGCGTGAAAATCCGGGAGAAGTTATCGGTGGGCCCGTGGGTCCGAACCCACCGGTGATGATGTAAGGGAAAAACCCATATGGATGTAAGACGGGGTTAATATTCAAATGGATATAATTTTTTTTTTGAGAAAAAAATCAATTTTTTTCTCAGAATTTTTTTTTTTCAAACGCGTGAGTCGAAATAATTGCAAGCACGGGTATTTCAATTATTTTTTGATAATTAAAAGTATTGTATTAACATTATTCAAGGTTGTAGTTAGTGTGTGAAAGTGTACTCGAAATAACTGTCTATAGTGAGGCAGATTGTAATGTTTCGAATTTATAATGAGGCAAATTCGTGATGTGAATTTATAATGGGGAATTATGAATTCAATTTAGAGGAGGTAAACAAACATTTATTCATTTCTATTCTACTGACAGGACCGTTATAATCTCATTAACGAAATAAACCATTAGGCATGTGTTTTGTTTCTTTGTGAAATGTATAATTATGATCGGTATGTGTCACCCGTTATTCTTCAGTGAACTTGAAGTCAAAATGAATATTTTTTGGCTCACTATTTATCGTTAGTGGGAATGAATGGTGAGAGAATGCGCTCCAATTTTCAAAACAACATATTACTGACTGGAGGAGGAAACCCATGAAATGCGCGCCATTCGCAAACAAGATATTTTCTTACTAGAGGAAAACCCAAGATATTTCTGACTAGGGGAAAACCCAAGATATTTCTGACTAGAGGAAGACCCATATGTACCTAAAAATATTTTATAATTAATAACTCAGAAAAAATTGAAACAAATTACAAAAAAATTTTGACAAAAAAATATTTTAATAATACGAAGTAAACAAAAAAAATATTTTTACATTAACAATTAGTATTTTTTCAGCTGGGAAAGGATAGCTCTCAGGAAAAGGATCGCTTTAAAGTTAACATGCTCATAACGTACACAAAGATATGATAAAAAAGAGAGATTTAGTTCATTATAGATATTAAATCCCAATTTGAAAAGTTTTATTAAAGTATTCTCATTTTTTTCTGTCTTTTTTCAATTTTTTTTTTGTTATTAACGAAAAAAAATAAACAAAAAAAATATATATATAATAGAAGTTTAACAATTCATAAAAAAAAAACTGAAAAATTAAATAAAATTTTTGAAAAATTAAATAAAAGTTTTAAAAAAATTAAATAAAATTTTCGAAAAATTAAAATAAATATTATATATACATAATAAATAAGAAATTTAACACATAAAAAAATGTCAAAAACAAAAAAGCATACTGCGGAAAAATTATATTTTTCTAGCAAATCCGAGTTGAAAAAGTATTGTAGAAATCTAGGAATTAAAAATTGTAACCGTTACAAAACTAAAGAACGAATGATCGAAGACGTGTGCGAGGAGACTTGTAATCTATCACTGGTGAAATTACAAGCCAAAGTGCGTCAGTCGTTGAAACTGAAAGGTGTCAAATACATGAAAAAGACGAATTCATAAGTCATTTGCTCGACGGAAAGAGAATGGATGAAAGATCTGAGATAGTGACAAAAACAACTCGAATCGCGAAAAAAAAGGATGAGAAGATAGCGACCGCAGAACAACGTCAACTAACGACTGAGAGGAAGAAGAAGAAGAAGAAGAAGAAGAAGAAGAAGAAGAAGAAGATTTCGAAAGAGAATAATAAATGAAAAGCGATGCGGTTCGAGATGACAATCTGTTAGAAAAAAAAACTGATGGGTGCAATCGAGAGCGGTGAATGAGAAAAACGGTCTCGATGTTATAACAGATATCCTGATCCAAGCTTTAAAGTCACCATCGATTTTGATAGAACGAGACGAAGCCATCAAAGGATGGTTTAAAACTTTTGACATGAAGCCTGGTTTCATGAAAAAAATTGATCGCGAATCGTTCATGGAATGGGTGAAGGATAGAGTGTCCTAGGTAATTCGAATACATCTAGGTAAGGGTTTAAAAAGAGGCATGATCTTATATTGTCTGATGAAAAAGGTCGACCCAAAAACGGGTAAGATCCTGGAATGAGATGCCTTTTCCGATCTAAAAACGAGATTATGTTTAGAGATGATGAATTAGTTAACGTTTATAAAGTAATGAAAGACAAGATGATGGAATCTATGGCTACTTTTCAAAACAAGGGAAGTAATTGGACGTTTGAGGAGATATTGAATTTCGAGATTTACGTGGATAGACACGATCCTTTGAAAGCATCTTCCTACATAAAATTACCTTATTTCCTATTTATAAAACAAGCCGTGATCAAGGTGAAAAATGAAAACGATAACGAGTGTTTCAAATGGGCGATCACATCGGCCTTGTATCCCGTAAAAAAGGATGCTCAGAAAGTTTCCAATTACTCAGAGACTTGTAAAAATCTCGATTGGACGGGAGTGTCTCTCCCAATGCGGATGCGGCTGAAAGACATCGGAGATTTCGAAAAGCTAAATTCTACCATGGCCGTGAACGTCTTGGGATACGAGAGAGACGATATAAAAGGAGTGGTCTATTCTCTCACACTGACTTTGCACAAAGAGAGAGAAAAGATTGTTAATTTGTTATTAATTTCAGAGGGTGACAATCAACATTATTGCTGGATTAAAGAAATGAGTTGTTTGCTGGCGAAGCAGGTTAGTAATCATAAGTGCGCGAGATTTTTTCTGTTTTAACTGCATGAATTCGTTCCATAATCAAGAATCGTTGACGCGTCATCGGGAATGTTGCAGCGAAAAGCAAGGCGTTACCGTCGAAATGCCTAAACCTAACACTTATGTGGATTTTCGCAACTACAAAAAAAGATTAGAACCACCATTTGTGATCTACGCCGATTTCGAATGTTTCACCACGAAAATAAATTCTTGCCAGCCTGACGAGCGTAGGAGTTATGGTGAAAAATATCAGAAGTTCGTACCTTCGAGCTATTGTTATTATGTGAAATGTTCTTTCGACGATCGAGAATCGTCGGGTCCATTCATCTATACCAAACGTTCAGATGATGACGATGTGGCTTAAAGATTCGTTGAAGATTTAGAATCGAAAATTCAAATATTATATGACAAATTTATAAAACCTAAAGACATGATCATCACGCCAGACCAACAGCAAGAATACAAGGAAACCACTGAATGTCATATCTGTAGACAATTATTCGATAATAATTGTGAAAATAATTAAAAACAAATAGAGATCAAAATCATTACACCAGTTTGCTTCGCGGCGCTGCTCACTGCGAATGTAATTTGAGATTTCGAGATGCTCAATTCTATTCAGTGATATTTCACAATCTCTCGGGTTACGACAGTCACTTGTTCGTAAAAAATATGGGTGTTAGCGAGGGGGAGTTGAATTGCATTGCGTAAAACGATGAAAAATACATTCCATTCACTAAATGTAAAGCTGTGGATAAAAAGAGAGTCATCGATGGTTTGATTGAGAAAATGAGTCCCATCCATAGAGAGATACGTTTCATCGATAGTTATAAATTTATGTCAACCATTCTGGCAAAATTAGTCAACATTTTGAATAGGGAGAAATTTAAAATCATGAGTTAGCATTTTAATGATCGACGAGAATTGGTGGACATTATGTTGAGGAAAGGCGTCTATCCTTATGATTACATGAGTGATCTCGAAAAATTCAACAACATTGCTCTACCTCCCAAAGAAGATTTTTAATCGAAATTATATGAGTCTCACATTTCGATGATGATTACGAACATGCGCAAAAACTGTGGTCATTATTTGACATGAAATCCATGAGAGAATATCATGATCTCTATTTGAAAATTGATGTGATTCTATTGCCTGATGTGTTTGAAGATTGTCGACGAGTGTGTCGTCGACATTACGACCTAGATCCGGGTTGGTATTTCACTGCAGCCGGACTCGCTTGGGGTGCTCTCTTGAAAACGACCTAGGTTCGATTGGAATTATTAATGGACATTGACATGATTCTTATGTTCGAAAAAGCTGTGAGGGGTGGTGTCTCCATGATTTCCACTAGATATGCCAAAGCTAATAATTATCACATGGGAAAAGATTTCGATTCGGAAAAACAGAATAAATACGTACCGTATTGGGATGCTAATAATTTGTATGGTTGGGCTATAAGACATCCTTTACCGATCGGAAATTTCAAATGGGTCGAAACGTTGGAAGAAAAAGAAAAATGGAGAGACTATCCTTGTATTCTGGAGGTTGATTTGGACTAACCAGAAACGTTACACGATCAACACACCGATTATCCACTAGCTCCCGAACCAATAGAAATGAACGATGTTCAAAAACTCGTTCCTAATTTAAAACACAAACGCAAGTATGTGGTCTACTGTGAAAATCTGAAACATTACATTGATAGCGGAATGTATCGAATCATTCGATTTGATGAGGAGCCTTGGATGAAAATATACATCGATCTCAACACGAATTTAAGAATGCAGTCCGAGGACGACTTTGAAAAAGATTTCTTCAAACTCATGAACAATTGCGTGTTTGGGAAATCTATGGAAAACATTAGGAATAGAACGAATGTTCAACTGGTCACGTCTGAAGAGAAGTCTAGAAAATTAATCGCTAAACCCAATTATCAGCATAGAACCATATTCGATGAAAATCTAGTAACCATGCACATGCAAAAGACGCATCTAAGGTTCGATAAACCCTTTTATCTCGGAGCGATCATCTTAGACATTAGCAAGCAGCTGATGTCTGAATTTCACTGCGATTACGTCAAAGCAAAATTCGATTCAAAAGCTAAACTATTGTTCACCGACACAGACAGTTTAGCTTATGAAATAGAGACTAGGGACATTTAGCGTCAGACGTGAATGGATGATTCGACACGAGCAATTATCCAGATGATCACCCATCTAAGATTCAAAAGGGTGTCAATACAAAGGTGTTGGGTAAATTTAAAGACGAGAGCAGTGGAAGACAAATTACCGAATTCGTGGGTTTGAGACCTAAAGTGTACGCTTATCTCATCGATGGTGAAGGGATCAATAGATGTAAAGGTATTCAAGCGTGTGTAACGAATAAAAACATCGCTAAAAAGATGGCTATGATTCAAAGCGAATTGTATGAGATGTACACCAGAGATCAAGAAGATTGCATTGACTGTCAATGACGATAAGAGAATTATATGCGAGGATATAATACACACTTTCGCACTCGGACATTATTCCACGATAATTCAACAAAATCGAGACACTGAAGACGTCGAAATGTCGTAAGTTTAAAAAAAACACTCGCGAGATTTTATAAGTTAAAGGAAAAAAGAATAGAGAGAGAAAAAAAATAATAAATACAAAAATAAATAAAAAAAAAACAAAAACATATTATGAATATTAAGAAAATAAAACACATATTCATAGAAGGTGTCGTCTTACTCAACAAACTCCTATCCAACATTGATCTATCGAAAGTGGCAAAAGATTTAAAAATCAAACATTTTTCGTGGTGTGTTTTCTAGAGATGCCTTGCCATGAAAAAAAGACTGCGATTCGGAATGTGGAATTTTAAATCTGGACGATATCGGAGAATATGGTACGCATTGGGTCACATGGTTTTCGAATCCGAATAAAAAATATTATTTTGATAGCTACGGAATCTCACCGCCGATAGAAATAAGGAACTATTTAACGTCAGTTTTTTACAATACCGAACAAGTGCAAGCCCCGGATCAAGTGTTTTGCAGTCATCTTTGCCATTACGTTCTCAAGAGATGGTCGGAAGGAGATCACTTTAAAGACGTTCTCAACGATTTAGATAAAAGAATTTTTTTTTTTTTTTTGGGGGGGGGGGCATATATATAGAGAGAGATATAATAAAAAAATGGGGGTTGCATTAATTAAAAATAATAAAAAAAATATATATAATTTTAAAAAACAAAAAAAAAAACAAAAACAAAAAACATGATAGTCGATAAATTCGGTCGTGCTGACGATAATGAAGGTTCCTCTAGAAAGAAAAGAAGAACCACAGTCGAAATTTTTGGTAACATTGCCAACTTGGACGAACGATATGTTCAAAGATACGAACATCGACAAGAACCTTTAAATTTAAACAATAAGAAAATCTACAATCTTCCCAAACTGATCGATCAGTCAGATGCAGAGATTAAAAAATACGTCGATAGAAGAGACGAAAATTTTGGGCAGATGGTGAGAGATAATTACGTGAATAAAGACATGATGGACTATCGACTTGAAATCTAAACGAGTGGTGAATGTAGCGGATCCTAGAGGTTCGACCAATGTTGCCACTAAAAGATATGCGGACGGCGCTCACAGAGATTCAGTAAACATCTGAGATATCGCTACGATTCTAAAGTGATGCAGTCTGAATTGAACGTGAATTCTAACAAGATAATTAACGTACTCAATCCCACGAATCCCAATGATGCGGCAACCAAACAATACGTAGATTTGGAACTGAGAAAGAATAACATCGACAATGAGCTAGAAATGAAATCGGATCTGGACGCGGGATTCAATAAGATATTGAATCTGTCTGCGATCGATGATATGGACAAAGACTGAATGGCAGTCAACAAAAGCTACGTGGATTCTGCCATATAGGATTCTCAATCCTATCTGGAATCTGATGTCGATGACTAATATCTGAACAAAAAAATCAAGAGGAAAAATGGAGGCTGGCATCAACATGAACGGTTATGAACTATTCGGTCGCGATGATCACCCGGAATACGATTCCAGTGCAGTCAGTAGAAAGTTCTTGGAAGAAAATGCGATTTGGAGAAAAGGTGATATGATGGAAGGCATTATAGACATGGGGGTGTACGTATTGACGAATCTTCCGGATCCCACTCACATGACGGATGCTTGTAATCTGATCTCCGTCGTGGAAAAGATAAAATACGCCAGGCAATTGATCACCATCTGGGCCGAGGAGAGCGATGCGTTAGATGAGGGAAAAGCTGAATGGTCTTTCAGAAATGGGGGGTAGCGGACCATTGCACGGTCCAATAGGATATCCCATCCTGTGGGAGGTGATATCATTCGAACGAGTTTAACTTCTACGGACTTGAGCGAAAAAGCATTCGTCAATCTCGTGGTGAACGGTGTGGAATGTGAGAAGAGTTACAGTATCGAAAAGATGAAGAAGCAACATTCGAACACAAACATCTTCAGTACACCTCTCAAAGTGCAGATGGGGGATAGGATCAATTTCAAGACAAAGGCTAGTAATACTCAAGCTGCCACTTCGGTTGTCTCTCTGTTGATCGAACTGAACCCTCCAAACAAACAGTGAGTGCTAAAAAAAATAAAATAAAATAATCACTTTTTGTGATGTAGGGGAGACAACTCAAAAACAAATATAATTAGATTTTGAGAATAAAATCAATGTCTCAAAATCCAATTATATTTTTGTTATTTTTTGTTTTTGGTTCAACATTCTTAAAACACTCATCCATATCTAAATCAAGATTCAACATAGCAATAATAAATTTTTCGAATGCCGTTTTTCCTCTATACATTAATGTATCTAGTAAATATCTCACACAATCTTTCATGGTTGTTCCCTGTTTTTTAATTCGTTCTACCATTTCCAAAGTCAATATTATGGGTGATGTCATTTCCAATCGATCTAATATGTTTAATAAATTGCTCTCATTTATGTTACCTACCAAATGCATTCGATTTTGTCTCAACCATTCTCTATCTTGATTATTCATTTTTTAGGGTTTTTTATTATTATTTTTTTTTTTTTTTTTTACATTTTTCTCGATATTTTTTTTTGGGAGGTATTTTTAATTTCCATTTTTTTTAAATTTATCATCGAACTATAGACATTTTTTACCCATCCAATTCAAATTCTAACTCTCTATCAGATAGGACTAGAGCAAAAGCCTCGGTTCTCCTCAACACATTCTTATCGAATTGCATCTTGATCTGAATGTCTATGACGCTACTCTTGAGTCACTCGCTCTGTTTACTAACGTCGGATACGAACAGGGGATACATCGATTTATATTCGGTGGGAGTGATGTTAGGATTACCCATCAATTCGTCCAGTCTATAATATTTCTTTCTGAAATCCGCAGAGTCGCCGTATTGTCTGCAGAAATCGTTCTTATCAAAAGAGTCATTGTAATTGATGGCCGGCTATCTCGCGGCATTTAAAAATACCTGCATGTTTCTCAATTTATAATGGTCGAATAGGGAAGGATTTTTCTCTTGAGACTCATCCCTATCGGTTTGAAATGCCACTACGATGAATCGTGGTCTTTCCGAAGCAGATTTCACGGCCAATCTCCAATCGAAGTGATTGCTAGATGGTGGAATACTAGCTTGTTGCACTGTCTCATTCTAAATCCCACCAGTAATTTACTCTTCGATTCTATGATCTTGTAGAGACGTACTTTCTCTGCCACTGAAGGCAATACATGTAGAATGAACCAAGATATCTTGTTCAGATGTATCTTACCCGCATCGGTCTCAGTGGGTCTCATAATGGCTTCGTCGTTTCCTTTTCGAATCAATGTCAGATTGTGTTTGATTCCATAGAGAATCTTATCACAATCTTCGGCAAATCCGAATATGTGTTTCAGAGGAATCCTGAACGAAAACGTTCCTTTGGGTCTCAATGTCTTGACGACGTAATTAAATCTCAAGGCTGCAACAGTATTGCCTGCACTCATGTCGGCAACGGTATCTTTCACCCACAATTGATTGAGTCCATTAGATTTCGAAAAATCGTCTGGATACGTCAAGAGTCCATACATCGTGGTGACTTGTCTCAAGAGCATGTATTTTATGTTACTGAACAAATGCATCATACCATTATTGGCTAGAGTGTCCACGTCATCATCGGCATAATCACTTCGTTTTCCTTGACGAGATGCCCCTGTATCACTATGTAACTATCGCTGGGATGAATGAACAGATCTTGAGTTGCAACATTGATTCTTATTTCATAGACATTGTTTAGACTGGTTCCGGTTACTGGTTCATACTCGTAAACTTCATATTCTTGATTGTTTTCGTCTCTCAATATACCTTCGGTTATATCTAATATATTTGTCATGCTGTTGTTTTTTGTTGTCTGTGTAATGTTAATTCACTTTTTTTTTTTATTATTGTTTTTTCTTTTAATTGTTAATTTTTATTTATTATTTTGTTCCCCTTTTAACTATATACGTGCAAAAAAAAAAATAAAAAGTGACGGGTTGGTTCTTCAAAATGTC
Organism: Pictodentalium vernedei; assembly: GCA_031216915.1. Taxonomy (NCBI): domain Eukaryota; kingdom Metazoa; phylum Mollusca; class Scaphopoda; order Dentaliida; family Dentaliidae; genus Pictodentalium; species Pictodentalium vernedei. Next base: position 134,474,027 of record CM062292.1, on the reverse strand, counting down.
GTTTTCTGCAATTCTTGTTCGTAATATGTTCCGATGATTTCTCTACTGTCATCTTCATCATCCTCTAACACTTCTATTTTGTAAGTCACCGGATCTGTGTAAAATATTTTAATGAACTTAAAGATTTCTTTCGTCCATCGAGGAGTGTAACCTTATGCAAAGAGTGACTTATAAGAGTGATTCTCACTCGATCGCCGACTGCAAATTTCGGTGATTTGGACTCCTTCTTGATCTTGATCCTTTCAGGATAGAAATTAGTGAAGACGCGTTTTTCGTTTCGAAGATCGCTAGCTTCCGCATTCGTCATCTTGATTGATCTGTGTCTCGTATTGTTGTATTCTTTGACCAGTTCATCTAGAACGTTGATATATTTCTTGGTCTTATTAGCCATGAAATGCTTGTACGTTTTTTTCTTCATGGTTCTATTCCAACGTTCGATCATTTTAGCTTTCCCTTCATTTTTTACGGAATAGCGGTCGACCAATGGATGAACGTGACTGTTGTAAAATTCCTTCCCTTTGTCCACCCATAATTTATCCGGTTTTCGAGAAGATGATGCAAATATGCTCTTCAGAGCCTTGACCACGCAAGCTCCCGATTTACTCTTCAGAGGTCTCATCCATCCATATTTCGAAAACATGTTGATGACTGTCAGTATGTACTTAATGCCCTTGTTCTGTTCCAAATGTGATTTCATGTCGACCAGGTTGGCCGACCAGGTCTGATCCAGACCCTTTACGATTATCCTTCTTCTTCGAAATTTATGCATGACGGGTTTGTGTAGTGCATTCGTCAATGCATTTGTTAATAATGTTTTCTGGACATTTTTTGTTATGACCCCATCCGAATCGACGTTTGGGACCGATCACTTTACAGACCAACGAACGTTTGAGTCTCTCTCTTACTGGGATTTGGTATATTTTTCAACGTCGTCAACATGTTTTTATCGCAGATTCGATTACGATTCTCGACGTCGGGATATTTAGCATAGCACAGATCGTGAGCATAAGTGGCCGAATCCACCCTATTGATGGGTTTGCTCCAAGATCTAGGTGTTAGATCTCAATTCAATCTCTTATTTAGTTTCGTGCCAGGCCCCATAAATTGATGTCCTAGTAGATGCATTTCAACAGGGTAGATTATTAATCAATTTATTCATCAGACCGGCACCACGTTTGACGAAATGCGTTTTTGTCGAAGTACACATTTTACTTCTACACATTCTGCGAAGCATGGGACTTTTATTTTTTGTCAGTACTTTTTAACGTTAACTGTATCGGTAACTCTCTTGCATTTGATGCAATACAGTTTTGTTTTTGTTTTTTTTTCATATATATATTTTTAATTATTTTTTTTTTTTATTAATTTATATATATAATTATTTTTTTCTTCTTTTATATATACATTTTTTTTTCAATCGATTGCTTCTGGAATCTTTTTGGGATCCAATAATTTATGAAACGATTGTCTCTCTTCTTCTCTACCTTTTTCCATGAGTGAATCCTTCATTTCTTCCTTGAGAGTCTGACTATTCTTGATTCTTATCTTCGCTTTCATGACTTCATATTTTTGTTTTTCGTTCAATATGTCGACGAATTCGCCGTCCGAAATCCTACCATATTTCAATGCCATAGAGATCTTATCTGACACGGAATTGATCTTTGCATCAGCCCAAAATGCTGAGGTTTTCATGTTTCTTGGCCTTCATGGATAATTTCTTAGAGAGAAATTTTCCAATCACACTGACAAATCCGGCAGTCAAAGCCAATCCTTCTATGACCAACATGACTGGAAGAGCAATGAGGGCGGTAGACAATAGACTGATTTCAGCAACGTTCAAACCCATAGAGATCGTGATGAGAGTCAAATCCACACCACTCTCGAATTTCTCTAATCTCGAATATTTCTTATTGAGCGAACAACAAGAATCTCTCTCTTGCGCTAGGTACAATTGAATTCTATTGATTTGTTCGATTTGATACATCTGTGCCTCAACATTACTATATTCTGGTGGTAGAAGAGGTGATATGGGCTCGTCAAATGATGGATTGATGTTATTACTTCGAAGTTCAGTTTTTATTTCAATTTTTATTTTATATCTATTATTATATATTTTTTTATGTATCTTTTTTCACTCTATTATTTTAACCAAAAAATTTTTTTTTTATTGGTGGTGGCAATCATCGTCGTTAGAAAGATATAGGGAATAACATACATCATCGTCGTCATTGTTGTCGTCAGGAAGATATGGGAAATAACACCTAAGGATTATTAACAACTTTTGAAAAAACCAAGCTCTCGATTTCATGGAATCCTTCATCATAATTATTATATAAAAAAAAATTCTCTATTCTTACTATAAGTTTGTTTTTTTTTTCTATTATTATGAATATTATAAGTTTTTTTTTTAGTTTCTTATATATATATAAAAAAAAAATCCATTAAATTTTCTACCCCTTTCCAACAAATATTCCAAAATGCGTTCCCTGTCTTCGGTGGTGAGACTTTGATGCGCTAACTTCAATTCTTCTGATTTTGTAGGCTCGGGTTCTCCAACACAAGACATGAATTTTATCCAAAATTTGATCACATCCTCACATCAGACATATTCCAGTGCAGGTATGAAATACATGGTGATGGTGTCTTCCCATTCCATCAGAAGACACGAATGAACAATGTGATTAAATTCTTTCTCCTCTCGACAAACGAGGCATCTTTCATTCAAGACATGAGGAAGTTGTTTGTTCACGCAAATCGCGCAAGCTCTGCACAGCACTCTTTGAAGAAACCGAGCTCTCGATTCCATGGAATCGTTTGTCATATTTTTTTTATATAAAAAAAAATTCTCTTCTTATTATTTTATTTTTTTTTTATTATTTTGTTTAGTATTATTTTTTTCTTTTTCATATATTTCGTTTTTTTTTTTAATAACATATTTATTCATCTGATCATCAAATGAATGAACGAATACTTCTCGTCTATTACGATTGTGCTTATTGGAAAGAGATGACATTTTTGTTTTTTTCAAAAGTCGGAGTTTATGCCTCTCGTATTTTGATAAACCATTATTTTTTGTCATTAGAACCATACAGGAAATATCGTTTTCTCTCCTTGTGTTCCATTTTTTTTAATTGTTATTTTTGTTTTTTAATCGTTATTATTTTTTTTTGTTTATAATAACATACCCAAAATGGGTATATTCTTAAACGGTGAATTTTAACCGAACAATAAATGTTTACCAATCCGTTCCACATTCTTTCCGGTCTTCAGAAAGAGACCATCTCTGTGGAAGGCATTGCCACCTTTCCTCATGGGTCCTAGATACAATCCTTCACCTTATGCGTCTACACGACACATGGCTCCTCCCTTCTTCAAAAATAGTCCGTTTCCATTATTTTGTCTTTTGTCGACTCCCGAACTATCGAGTCCAGAGAGAGCTCCCACGCCCAGAGCTGGCAACGCCGTCTTCGCGAAAATGGGTAATGCTTTGGTGGCAAATCCTGCCAATAGCAGTAAGAAACCACCCTTCATTTTCAGATTATATTTCAAATGAGCGGGACTCAATCTCACCATCATTCCAGTTCGATTATGAATCGCTTTCTCCACCCTTTTGCTTTGAGATTTAGTCCAGGCGATTCAATCGCTACCGCCACTCGTCAGATCTTCATAACTGAATTTAAAACAGATGGCCTCCCCTCGATGGCTCAGTGCTCTACGAAGTTTAGCTTTCTGTCCTTTGGATATGTTCATGTTTTTAATGATGTATCGTCTGCTAGTCATATTTGTTGTTGAATTTTTTTCACTGGATTATTCAAATATTTTAATTAGAAATATTACAAGTTAGTGATTTTTTTTTTTAATTAGGATAAATAATATGGGGTTTTTTTTGGAAAAAAAAAATTATTAAATGAATTTTTTTTTTTTTTTTTTTTTTTTAAGTCTATTTATTTTTATTATTTTGTTTCAAATTATATTCATTTTTAATTTACTTTTTTCATATCTCTCTGATGTGAAATCATATAGTCACTCTCTCTCCGCGAAGATCTAACAGATCTCCATTCTGATCTGTCAATGTGGTTTCGATGCTATACAACGTGTCCAGGATCATGGTTAGATAGACGAGATTTCTAGGTTGCTCCATGATCTTGTAACCAGGAGAAACGTCCAGAAAAATGAGTAGATCGTAGGCTGAGTGCTACCATCGACGCAACTTTCTGAGATCACATTGACATTTACTAAAATGCTATTGACCACGAGAATGTTGACCATATTTTCGGACGCTGCATGACCTCGATACATCTTTTGATTGAATCCCAACATCTCACCAATCGAATATTCCACACTAAAATCCACTCGAAAATTATCTCCCAAGTCCAATATCGTTTGTAGGGTACTCGTATTTGGAGCAATTTTTATTATATTGCCTCTGTGACCGTCGGTCTTCAGTCTCGTCTGGATGGGATGGTTCAGATCGTCTATGTCGTAACTTCTTTTGGGAATTCGTATCTCCAACCAATCCACTCTGTTGGAATACTTGAATGCGTTATTCTTTTCGGTGATGTTGGGAAACAAATAGTTAGTCTCGAGATTAACCAACGCCATCTCATATCTCTTTTCCTTCTTCAATTTGATGGAAGGTTCGAATTTAGTCGTGAATCGAGTCATGTTGTGACTCACTATGATTTGAAAGGATTGTTTTGCAGCCGTATTCTTGATTATCTGTTCTAATAGATGATATTCTGACATTTTTTTTATCAATATTATTTATATATTTTTTATATTTTATAGATATTGTTTTCTTTTTTATTTTCTTCTTTATATTAATATTAGGAATATAAAAAAATCGATGAATCCACTTCGATATTTTCCATTGTTAAATTCGCCAGTCAAATCGATCACCACGAAATTGTGAAGTCCTTTGTCCCACACCTTCTTACAAAATCTCCTAAATTCTTCCCTACTCATGTCATTGACCATGTGATCTCCATAGATGTGATTGAGGTTCTTGAGATTCTGACGAAAGAGACGTAGAAAATTAGCATTCTTTCTTATCATCTGTCTGGGCAGTCGAAAATATTTCTGAGACAAATAGAAACAATCCACATTGCTGTGACGTCCTCGCATCGATTTTGTCTCTCCAACAGTAGATTGTCGAAGATCATGAGATTCTTATTCTCCGACTTCAACTGTCTAGGATCCGGAACGTCGTCGGCATTCTCGTAAAACTGACATTCCACGTTCGAACACTCCACGTTTCTCTTGGCCAATTATCTCGTCATTCGTTCCAATATATTCGAAATCTCGTGTCCTTCAAATTCGTCTCGATTGCCAAAGATTCTCAACATAACATCCTTGGGTAATTTACGCATCATGCACTCTCGAAGCAATCTATATTCAGGTTGAAAGAGACTCTTGCCAAAAAAGAATAATCTGTCATAATCCAACCAACCAGGTCGCAACAATAGATTCATCAAGAGTCTTTCCACAATTCAATTTTCCCACTATCAGACCTCTTATGCTCTTGCGAAAGAACTCGTCATTCAACCTATGTGTCATCACGACATTCCAAGACATGTCTTTGATATTCATATTTTTTTTTCTCTAATTTTTTTTTACTATGTTTTGAATTATATTTTTTTCTAACTTTTTTTCTCTTTTAATTTCTATTTTTATATATATGTATAAGTTTTTTCTTATTGTTTATAAATCACTTTCAATACCGATCCTTTAGTCATTTTAACCAAGTCTTGTATCGGTACGACATCATCCTAGAAATCTCTCCAACTTTTCAGTTTGATTTTCGATCGTTTGGCAGGTTGTGGAGTTATCAATTTATTAATCAAAGCGTTGGCGCCTCTCTTACCGCCTTCCGAAGCTATTCTCCCACTCGCTTTGGTCGCAGCTTTCTTGCCCACATCGATCGCCGTTTTCTTTCCGATTTTCACAGCGCTCGATGCAAGCTGTTTTGTGGCATTGCTGGTGAATTTACGAGTTATAAATCGCATCATCGAATTGACGATGCCCGACCCGCAGTAGACGTAAGATCTAGCGTATCCTCTGTTATATATCACTGGCATTTTTTTTTAATTATTATTATTTACTATTTTTTAATATATATATTTTTTTTATTTACTTAATATTTTTTTTTTTCTCTTGCTATTTATTATTTCAAACGATTCATCATCTTTTGATAATTCTTCTTAGTCAAGACCTTCTGCCTCAACAATTCGTCGTACACGCTCACTATTTCGTTATCCACTCTGGTGTTTCCAGCCTTTCTGCTTGCCATCAACAAATTCAATCTCCACAACAAAGCATTGGGATCGCGTGGAAGAAATATCATTTCGGTCATCTCCTTCCCAGTCGTCGATTTCACGAAATACTCGTTCGCCTTCCATATGGGTTCCACCACGTGCTTCCACTTGTAACCTCTCCTACCCTTCGGTCTCGTCTCTTGGGGATCGTCGTTCTTCTTCATGGAGTGAGTCTGAACCAGAATGTCTCTGTAATTTTTGTAATCCTCCTCGGTGTAATCGCCGGGACTCTTGTGAGAAAGCAGAGTGTGTAATCCATCGGTTATTTCGTACCTGTTCGGACCGATGATCAAATAGTCGCCTTCAAACCATATTTTCATATCACCAACGAAATCGTCATCACCTTCCTGACGAAATCCGTATATCTCATCTTGTTCTCTACCGTCGTCAGATCTAACGCTACTCGCATCGGTCTCGATCCTCTCCGAAGTGTATTCGGACAAATATCTCGGCGTAACACTACCGACGCTACTCAGATCGGTCTCGATTCCCGGAACGAAATCGGAGAAAGTGCTCGGTGCTAAAGTACTAGGATGCAAACTCATCCTCAGACAACCTTCTTTTATGGGTCTCAAGTCCTCCACGATCTCTTTCCTAGCACGTTCCTGAACCTCGGTGACGGCTTTGAACAACTTGGTAGCCTCTCGTCTCAATCCCACCTCTCCCAATCGTCTGGCCCTATCCTGCGCTTGAATATTCTCTTTACTCCGTATTAGTTTGCGAACCTGCTCGTCCATTCGCTTCGAATCTCCGATGTGTAGAAACATTATTTTTTCATTTTATTATTATTTTTTTTCTTTCTTTTACTTTTAATAAAAAATAGTTTTTTTTGTATTCTTATTTATTTTTTGTGAATGTTGTTTTATATATATATATTTTGTATTCTTATTTTATTTTTTTTTTGAATGTTATTTATATATATATTTTAAAAAAAACATTTTTTATCGTCTGTCTCACAAGTCGCAATATCCACATAATCGCGAACCGGAGCTGATGCAACTCGCACGTTTAGACTCTGTGAGCTATATCTCTCTCCTTGCCAAAGACCCCACCACGTCATCGCCTGAGTGTTCGGGCGCACTGAAAAATTCACTTTCTCGATTCGAACTCCGTTTTTCCGCGGGAATCGACGTTGGATCGATGGTTTTCCATCCGCACCGGTCGTGTCGTTTTGACGGTATTCTGTCGAAACAAATTCACCTAAAATGTGAGTCCCTGTTACCTCTGCGAAAAGGTGAGTGTTTTCCCGACAGCGGTCGTCGTCAAAAGTTATGAGCTCACACCAGCGCACCTAAGAGGAATTTTTAAGAGAGGGAATTTTATAGAGTTTGTTAAAATTCGGAAGCCGGCGCAACGTTGATCGTTAGAGAAATCGAAAAGTTGAACCCACGATATCTCGTTTACCCGTCACCCGTTGTGAGAATCGGGGAAAGAGGGACGATGTGAACGTGGACGTGTCACATCGAAAATTTTCATTCATTTCGATCGTGATGAACGCGATTTGCTCGAAAAAAATAAATTTTTGGTGAGGTGCGATCGAATATAGCGCATAAAATGTCTGCATTCTCCCATGATTCTGTGGGAATTTTGTCTGTCATTCACTTCTTCGAGAAAATATGCTGGCTTATGGGTGGTGGGGGCAGTTCTCTTAGGGAGGGGGGGGGGGGCGGGTTTAACATGGCTATTCGTTTCATTGGATTTTAGTGGAGTAATTGCATTTCCTTCGTCCATTGATATAACTATCCGGAAATATTTTTCTCATTTCAAGGTGAACTCAGTCAAGCTACTATCGATATCATTAATTCTGCTTCTGTCTATAAATGTTGTATTGATCAACTCCGCCTTTGCATAGTCGTTGAGGGGCATACTCGGGGAATGATACGAGGAATGTTGATAAAGGGGTGGAATAGTGTTGGTCTTGGGGGAAGAATGTCCGTGATAACGTGCGGAATATTTGGGGGAGGACTAGGCAAATATTTCGCTTGTGCATATTTTTTCATTTGTTTGACAGTTTTCGGGGAAAGTTGGTAAATATTTCAAATATATTTTTTCCCACCGCTTTTTACTACCGGCAAACTTCAGAACGGAGTTCGTGGGTAAACCAATGTTTGTCTTTTGGACGTGTCGGGGCATTTGGATGTGGGATACATTGTATATTGTAACAATGTCAGTTTATGTAGATTTTTGCAATAAAGTGTTAGCCCTTAAATCCTCAGATTAATTTTGTCATTATAACTACCGTATATACTTGTACACAGCTGTCATTGACTTTACAGTGTGTCTACATCATTGTTTGCTGCATGTACAGGCAGCCGACAATGATATAAAAATAATGTCAAGATAAATGCAGCTACCAGTAGAGTCATCGGGGAAGAATGTCCTCGGGGCAACTTTTTATAGCAAAATAAAAGTGGCAGTTTGCGGGTGTCCGAGGACTTGATGGTTTATGTTATCTCGTGAACTGAGCTGTGACACAGACTGTTAGATCTCACCCATAGATTGTGTTGACGTTTTGAAGTGACGAAACCTATTCGCGTTAAAACTGAATACATGATGTTTCTTGACCGTTTCGTAAAACTGAAATTTCGTTTTGCATGATGGAATACTATTTAATATAATTTAACAAAGGAAACACGAGAAAACATTGGCGAGAATCGTAAATTGCTAACGTTTTCTGTTGGTCTTCGATGGGAATATTTACTCCATATTTAGAAAATATTGCAAACATTAAAAAACAATGAACGAACAAAATAGGAAATATTGATAAATTAATTTAGTCATTACAAATTCTGATTACGTGTGTGATTAATTACTTGAACATTCATGTAACAAAGTGTAGTGTCGGTAGACTAGATGGGTCGTGGCAGACTGAGAGTTTAACTGTAAATGATAATGCCAAAAGTGGGCGAACTGTGACCGACCGACCGACCGAAAAACTAACCGAACGACCCGACCGACCGACCGAGTTAAACTTTAAATGATAATGGCAAATGTGGGCGGAATGTGACCGACCGACCGACCGACTATTTTGTTCCGGCACGAGAAGGTAAGAGCGAAACTAAGACGAAGGAATATGGACCACGTATTTAGTGAATATGTTATAAAGATGTCAACTTGAAGGCTTGTACTTGTTGACTCATTCTAGGCTACACTTGGTACTTGTGCCACCCTAATCAGTTTCACGGTTTAAATGATTTAACAGAACTACAAGAGAGAATTTTTCGTTCTTAGATCCGGGAGCCGAACTGTTCCCGGTTTCAAAAAAACCATCTGTGTACCCATAGTATATGGAAGGGATAAAGAGAAACTAACCGATAATGTAAAGTTGTAAAGTTTAATCAACAAAAACAACAATCAAACCCATCAAACAAACTCAATTACGCAAATAAACGTAAAATTTGAGTGGCCTTAGTGTCTCTGCAATTTGTTTGACTGTGTTTATTTTGGTTTGTCACGGGCACGTTTGCTTAGATGTGTCCAAGAAAGCCTTCAACAATGCAAGACCTCGGTGGTATTAAGTACCTTGTAAACATGGCCTCGAATGTATTCTAACAAGTTTTAACGTCAATGATGGGTTTCAGCTCCTTTTCAAATCCAGCTGTAACATATCCTTGAATAATTTCGTCCGCGCGTCCACGTAGAAACTGCTTACAGTCATTCCGGACCTTCTTGGCTAATTCATTATAATTTTGGTTAAGCAGTTCAAATTCATTTTTTCTTCTAAATCCAATTCTTCACCAAATTCATCATCAGAGTCTTCACTTTCTGATCCGTCACCCGCGGCACGCGATTCCTGTTCTACACTTTCGGTCTCTTCATCTTCTTAACCAGACTCTTTTGTCGAAACAACATTTTTGTGCATCACATCTGAAATTATCAGATGGATGCAGTGACTGTGGCACAATACAAAAACCGATAATCTGAATTCCAGAAGGTGTTCTTTGATGGCATGTACCAGGTCTTTAGCTGTGAATTTACCTCTGATCCTACTCAGGCCAGTTTTCCAGAACTTTTCATTTTGGCTATATACGCTACTATTCACAAAGCGCCGATTTCTTACGTTTGTCCATTAGTCTACAGTAATACTGCATCTTTCGCCCACGTTTATACGACGAACGAAATCAGCTTTAATCTGTGCCCGAATAACATCAGCGTGTTTGTAATCAATTGCATCACTCTAGTCGGATCTTTGGGTAACTTGTGCCCCTCCCGCTCAAGACTTGCACGAATGAATTCATTGTTGGTAATGCTGTGTACAGAGAAACCGTCCACAGCAGCTAGTCTAGAAACAATTGCTTCAAGCGACAGTTTCTGTCTGACCACAAATGCATCAACTGACATTTGTTTTGCAACTTTTGATGGTTCTTGGCCCGTGTTAGTTCGCTTCGGCAATTCAATCTGGTGAACTAGTCGTAAATGTTTAGATAAACCTTCCGTCGAAACACCGTACAGGGTTAACACCTTCGAACATTTCTTACATTCAGCTTTTGAGCTGTTTAGTTTATGGAAATATTTCGACACAGGGGGCGTATTTTGTTTTGAAGCTATTTTTCGGTAATTTCGCCGAAATGCAACAAATGACAAACATAGACATAGCGTGATGCAAATGTCAAACCCCGTATTCACCCGTGCATGTAAGTCTGCAGATGTCAACAGTAAATACCGATACATGTCAACTGTGGAAAGTCGCGAGGCATGTGGCATGTCACGTATGCTTGGCAATTGGCATTGCTTGCCTATACTTGTAGTTAGTTGTAATTATTAATACGCCTACAAGAAGAGAATGGCGTTTGGTAGAAACTTGACGGCACGGAGAACAGCAACGCAAATAGTACACAACATTCAAAAACGTTCGGAAAAATCGCGGTTCCCAGTCCTCAAACTTCGGTTCTTGGGACCAAGTGAGTATGAATCGGGAACCGGGCTTTCCCGGATGTGAATTAAACTAAGAGACATCACTTCCTGGCTGAGATGTTTGACCTTTTTTCTGGTGAGAGCATTACCTAGTGATTTCCAACAACTACGCAACGAATTACCTCACTATGGATTATTTCATGTATCAGACAGCCTGGAGTATAAACGTTTTACAATAGGGTGCTAAATTTGAAATAACTGGGCAACAATATAAGTATTGATTAAAATCTCTTAAGTAATGACAATGTACAGTACCGTCGCCATAGAGTGTTCGTAATCCACGTGTGTGCACTGATGTCCACGCATGCGTTTATCAGGTAATAAAAATCATCACCAGCAAAATTTTAATTAATGAAGCACCGGGTTGTACCCGGTGCTTCATTAATTAAATTTTTGCTATTTATTTCCATAATTAGTGTTTAAAATCAAATATTATTGCGTCCATGGAAATACTGCCCGTTCGTGAAAAATGACCAGTCCACGGTGACAGTACTGTATAAGGTGAGAGGCAGAGGAAGTAAGAGGATTTGTGTTCACCCGTCACGTAACACGTACAATACATTGAAATTCAAAAGAAAAAAAAAATAAATAGCTGTTCCGTACAATGATTTGACTGTGACTTTGCCTTTTCCTGTGGCTTTAAGTCGTTCTTCTTGAGCTAGTCTTCATGGTGTTTTTGGTGGTCAACTGCTGTAAAGAGGGATGACTAGCAAGGTTATTATTTTATCTTTCACTTATTTTGGATATTATTGTCGGTATTGTCGTGGATTGGTTGCGGTAGGTTGAGGTTGGGTGGAGGTGGCAAGGAGATGTAGGGTAATATCGTATTATTTTGTGGTCTATTTGTTTGTTTGGGGAACCATGAGTAGATGTAAAGTGCGGATTTAAGGACAAATGTACAAAAAATTGTACACGTACATGTACGTGTACCGCCATAGGGATTCAGTGTTAAATCGTGTACAGAGTGTAAAAAATGTTGTTTTTTCATGGTGTCCTAGAAGCCGCAATCGCTTTTGACCCTCTCGGATCGCATCTTAGACCGTTCAAACTTCCGTTGGCGAACGAGTAAAATTCGACACATCGCTCGGAAGGAAAAATGTATGAAATTTGATTGATTGATTGATTGATTGATTGATTCATTGATTGATTGATTGATTGATTGATTGATTGATTGATTGATTGATTTTGCAGCATAAGAATATACAAGATAACAATAAAACAGGTTATAGTTGAACGCGCTGCAAGGAAATGGCATAGCCTGAGAGGCCGTCTTCCTGCCATTCCTTTTTGACGAAAAGTATATTCTTGACAGCAAGATTTGTGTTGATGGCTCATTAGGTTTAGTGATGGAACCTCTTCTTGGAAAGATACTATGGGGTATAGTAAACAGTTTGTGAGAGAAACGCTACCAATGTACGTGTGGGCATGTCAACCCCTCGAACATAGAATACAAAAAGCGCCGATGAGCCGTCGGTCCGCGAACCGTTGGATATGACCAACCCCCACGACCGAAAACCCATCGCCAGTTCCCGTGGCCTATATTCGCCAGTTATTAGAAACTTGTCGGGTGGAGAATTCACCACTGATACCTCTGTAGCGTCCTCCCCCACCACTCTACAAGGATGTAGACAAAGGATACGACTTTTTTGTTTAGTACGATAATTAATACAATAAGTAATACACTAAGCAACAATAAGTAATACACTAAGCAACAATTCGGTAAGGGCTATACGGTAAGGGCTATACGGTAAGGGCTATAGTTTCTATCATTGGTTTAGTGATAGAACCTCTTTTGGAATAATATTATGGTGGATAGTAAACGGTTTGTGAGAGAAATGCTACCAATGTACGAGAGGGCAAATCAACCCCCCGAACATTGATTTCAAATGGTGTCGATGGACCGTCAGTCCGTGAACCGTTGAATAAGATCAACCCCCACGGGACGAAAAAAAAAAAACATCGCCAGTTCCTGCGGCCCATATTCGAGAGTTATCAAAACTTGTAGGGTGGAGAATTAACCACTGGTAGCTCTATAGCGTCCCCCACCTCTATACAACGAGGTAGACAAAGGGCATGACTTGTTAAATAGTACAATAATTAAAACAATAATTAAAACAATAAGTAGTACACTAATCAACCATTCGGCGAGGGTTATAGTGTTTCTCATTCAAATGATCTTTTATAGGCGTTTGCTGTTACAGAAATACGTTGGTGGCAGTTTTTTTGTTTTTTTGTTTTTTTTTTTTGTTGTTGTTTTTTTATTTGTTTCTTTTTTTTTGGGGGGGGGGGGGGTACGATTAGCAATCAGGACACCATGGGTTATTACAATTTACTGTTGACTGGTACGAATCAAAGAACTCTTCAACAAGAGTTCTCTTAAATTGGGGCCTAGAGAGAGTTTGCTTTTGGGGCGTGATTTGATTTCATAAGTTTCGAAATGTGTGTGGCGGGAGTTTAGCAGAAAATTGTGTTCTTGGTTTAGACGTTTGGAGTTTCCCTGATTGTCTTGTATCCATACCCGATGGATTTGTATATATTTTGAAGGTCTCATTGAAACAATCCGGTAATCTGTTCTTGTACCAGTCATGCATAAAGAGAAGAACTTGCAGTGTGTACAGATCTTCAAATTTTAGAATTTGAAGCTCTTTAAATAGTGGGTCGGTGTGCGCATTATACCTTTTATTTCCTATAATACGAACTGCCTTTTTTTTGGAGTTTGAAGATTCTCTTAGTAGCCGGTATATGACCCCACACCTGAATCCCGTACAATAAATGGCTATGTATCAGGGTATAATACAGGGTTTTCATGGCATTGAGGGGAAGTATTTGTTTCGCTCTACTTATTGCATACATGGCCCTGGATATTTTGGAACAAACGGCTGAGGCGTGGTGTTTGAAACTCAAATGTTCATCCATATTGATGCCAAGAAATTTTATGAATTTATCATCATTATTGTTACTAACCAAAGGTATGCTTGTGCCATTTACAATAACATGCCTACCCGCAACATTAGTTGAGCCTTGTGGGTGGAGCAAGATGCATTTAGTTTTACTGGCGTTCAGGAGGAGTTTGTTAGCGGCACACCAATCACTTATTTTTGACACTTCATTATTCGTAGGGTCAATTAAGGTGTCCAGGTTGTTACCAAAGGTGAACGCAGTTGTATCATCAGCAAATGACAGTATCTTCAGAAGCGTCGATTCACTAATATCATTGATGTACAAGATAAATAGAATAGGCCCAAGAACAGAACCTTGAGGGACACCCATGACTACAGGCTGGAAATCCGAGGACTTACTCCTATATGAGACGAATTATGAGCGACCAGACAGGTAGTCTTTAAACCACGAATTGGCTACACCCCTTATCCCATATGACTGCAGTTTCTGTAACAGAATTGAGTGATTTATTGTGTCGAAGGCCTTGGAGAAATCAAGGAAAACTGACAATGTGCACTCTTTGGTTGGTCTGTCGTTTTTTTCTGTAAAGTTATTTATAAGATGCAGTATTGGATGAAATGTTGTATGCCCCTTGCGGAATCAAGATTGATATCGGTATATTAGCTTGTTTTCGTTTAGGAAATTGGTCAGTCTTCGGTTCATAATCTTTTCCAGACCTTTGGAGAGAGCAGGAAGGATACTGATTGGTCTGTAGTTGTTAAAGAGATTATGCTCGCCAGACTTAAAAATTGGTATGATTTTTGCTACTTTCATTTTATCAGGGACTTTTCCAGTTGAGAATGAAAGATTAATTATATGGATTAATGGTTCTGCTATTTCTGGTATTATCTTTTTAAAAGACTAGTAGAGATGTTGTCACAGTCCTTACTCATTTTGGGCCGTAAACCACTTACACATAGAACAACTTCCTGTATATTTTTAGGTGAGATAAAAAAATGACTCGGCGTTATTAAATTTAATGTAATCCGAGAAATCGGAATTAACACTATGAATTTGTTTGCTTACATTTTTTCCGATGTGAGCAAAGAACAGGTTGAATTTTTCTGCTATTTCTTCAGGGTCAGTTATTTCCATATTCTTTTCCTTGAAGGTGCTGGGTAGGTTTGGGGTGCGATTTGATCTGTTTATGGCTTTACGAAGAATTTCCCAAATCTTCTTGACGTTATGTTTATTCTTCCACGGGTACAGAGTTATAGTATTCTGTCTTCAAACTACGTTTCAGGCGATTGAAAATACGACAGTGGTTTTTATATTGTTCAACATTGTAGTTTGAGGGATTTTTTAGTTTTTTTCTAAGAAGCTTTTCCTTATTTAGTGAGGATTGTAGCAGACCGACAGTCATCCATGGTTCGTGTTTTACCCGTTTGGGGGAAACAAATACCTTTTTTCAAGGGGAAGGCGACATTGAAGGCTTGGTGGAGTTTGTCAATCAGATTTTCATACGCTTCATTAGGACAGGTTGCATTATATATATTTGAGAAGTCGCAAATAGACAGAATGTTTTTGAATCTCATTGAGTTCTCTTCAAATGATCTTTCAAATTTTTCTTTACATGTGTAACTGCGATGTACAATCTCGTCGACATAAAATGTCGCAAAGTGATCGCTCACGTCAGTGATGATTATTCCTGCTTTGTTATTTTCATTTCTGTTGCAAAATATATGGTCAATTAGTCTCGCAGAATAATCTGTAACTCTTGTTGGTTTTGTGATGACGGGCATGAAACCTGCACTAAACATTAAATCAATAAATTGATTAGTTTTGTTATGGCTACCAAAACTAAGAAGATCAATCTTAAAATCTCCCATCAAGAAGGCCTTTTTATTTTCATTATTTATCTTACTGATCAACTGTGTAAGCGTTTCCAGAAACAAGTCAAGGTCGGCTTTCGGGGCTGTGTTAGGTCTATAAATTATACCGACTATACATTTATGTTTGGAAGTAATTTGTATGAACAAGGATTCAAAAACATGAGGGATAAAAACTGAGAGATCATTACGGATTTTGTAGCCTATACACTCTTTTACAAACATGGCAACTCCTCCTCGGCCATCGTCTCGGTCGGGACGCAGGCGGGTTTCTAGCGGATGATAGCATTCAAGGGTATACTCATTATTTCCGACATCAAAAACTTCTGTTATTCCAACAATGTCTAGAAAGTTGAATGATGGCTGGAGATCGCAAATAGGTTGTGGAAGTTGTCCCAGTTAGCGTTCAGACTTCGACAATTCGTGTTGAGTAAAGACAGAGTTTTATTTTCATTTACTACAGTCGTTTCAAATTCTTTCGGGCTATAGTACTCGCAACAGTTTCTATCAATAGCGAATGCTGGATGGGGCTCATCATTGGAATTACCAGTGACAGTTGTATTGAACTTACTAACGAAATCAAAAGAATCGTTGCTTTGAATCCCATCCAGAGTAATCTTGTTAGCCATAGTGTTGTATGGGGAGGCGAGGGCAAGTCCCGAGGTAAGTTCCGAAGTTAAGTACTGGTAAATAAGGTTCTAGTGAGCAATTTAAAGTTTCGAAATAAGAATTCATAATCGTGCTGTCAAGAATATGTACAATAAAATATAATGACAATGTTCGATGAAGATGGTGAGAGTTATCAAACAATATATTTACAAACAAGTGAAGAAATTGTAATAGATTACAGATTAACATAAATCTGGACATTCTACTCAAGAAAGCCAGGTTTGATTTTCCGCTGGTTTGGTCTGAGGAATATTTTTTATAATGGTACGATCTTTTTTTTTAATCCAGTTTGGTGTTTTGTACGTTACCTTGTGGAGTAGCGACCTGTTTCATTTGAAAAGCCACTCGACCAGTGAGAATTATTCAGCTAACATGAGTATTCGATTACGATTATCAGAAAATTGATCGCTTTCCTATATTCTGTGGGCCAATTGAGTCTACCATGTCCTGTTTGACACAGCTCGAGGAGCTTTGTCAAACAAGGCAGGGCAGACCACGTGGATATACTGTAAGTACGGACACCACATTCGTGCAGATCAAGGTAGCTATGGGAATGCAGTGAGTATCGGGTTAATTACCGACAAGTTGCATGGTTTGTATTCAATGAAATGCAATTTAGTCAAACCGAATGTAATAAATATGTCAATTTGGCACCGATGGCACTAGGATTGGTATGTGTTTTGAAAGTGCTATCCATTCAACATGGTTATTCAATTATGCAACTGCTAATGGGTTTGCTAATGGGGTGCCTCCCCACAATGTACCTAACGTTCCACAATGATTCTAGGCTGTTTCATAATCAATATACTGTAAACTGTGTACATTGACCAATACACAATGAACTCCCCTTTGTTCAATCACAATTTTGAATAGGCAAATTAGCCACCGCTTCGCGCAATGCAAGTAAGAATTACAACATTTATTACTTATCACAGTTGTAATTGGTTCAGTATAAAACAGTGGCTGAAGAGACTCGACTCCCCCTGGGCTCCAGTGTGACCCATGTGTCACATGACACCAGGGATGTTGCTAGAGGTTTCAGCTAGCGAGGGAGGGGGTGTCACCGGTGTAAATTCCAAACTGTGAGTGGTTCCGATAGGTGGTTGCACAACAGCGCTGGGTGATATCTTTTAAATTGATTATATATTTTTCCAACAATTGAAAAAAAAATACTCCTAGCTAGGGCGGGGGGGGGGTGATACACCCCCAGGCCACCCCCTTTTCCAAATCCCTTTTAGGCACGCAGACAACATTCAAACCCGGGGGTTAGGGGGGACAATAAATCATTACAGGGTCAGATAGTGCCTCAACATGGCGTTAGCAGGGTCAGTCAGTTCAATCAATACGGACTCTTGTTTTGAATGAGATAAACCAGTTAAAAAATACAAAATAACCAGTGCAGTGATGTGCTAGACAGGCCATTGGGCACATTGGTGCTCAGGGGACGATACACCATTATAGGACTAACTTGTGCCTTAATATTGCAACTTAATAAAGTCCAATTGTGTCACATGAAGTCGTTTCCTTTTAATAAAAAACAAACAAAAAAAAAACACCAGGTCCGTGGTAAACGAGGTGCTTGATAATTAATATTACAGTTTTACCACCTCTAGAGAAAACTCTGAAAACACTTCTTAGTACAAAATGCACCAGGTTCGTGTTAAACGAGGTGCTTGATAATTTGAAGAAAACATCAACTTAAAAAATTTTTCTCGACGTTCTCATCGCAGATCAAAAAAGTTTTGTGGCTTCTAGGACAGCATCAAAAATGCGATTTGTGGCTTCTAGGACATCCGACGTTCGCGATCGCATTCCAGATGGTCGAGGGTGTGATCCGATTGGTGAAACCGATTGCCGATTCTAGTACAGGAAAAATCGATCTCAAAACGTTTTCTCGACGTTCGCCACGGTGAAAAGTGAGTGTAAAGTGTAGTTACTCATCGAGGATTTTTAAAAAAAAAATTTTCCAAACCAATTTCGGCTTCCAGTACATCAAACAAAAATGCGTTTTGCGGCTTCTGGGACACCGACGTTCGCGATCGCGTTCCGGGCGGTCGAGGGTGCGATCCGATCGGCGAAACTGATTTGCTCATTCTAGATCAGGAAAAATCTCAAAACGTTTTCCCCCACGTTCGCCAATGGCGCGAAGTGGGTGTAAAGCGAAGGCACTCGTCGAGGATTTTTTTCCAAACCCAAATGGAAAAACTCGAGCTTGGAAAATTAGAACCAATGGAAATCATGCGTCCACGTTTTGTCATAGCGGATTTTAAGGTAAATCGTAATAGATCAGTTTTGTGGAGATTTCAATATAGCACTCAGTGTAAATAAATAGTTTTTTATTCAATAAAATTGACTATAAAATTGCATTCCACTCCGATAGTTAAGTGGTAAAATTTGTGTTTAATTGACACTATGAAATCTTCGCAAATCATTTCATTTTTTGTTCTGGTGTAAATGAAAGGTTTTTCGTTCAATGAATGAAACGGAAAAATCGCCTTCCACTCAGTTAGGTTTTTAAGAGGTAAATTGAGTTTTAATTGACTCGTGATAATGTTTCGGAGATATGAATAAACCCTTCTGATGGATACAATTCTTCTCAAACTCGATAAATTAGAAAGAATTACTTGATCATTTTTTGAAGCCGGTTTTTCATTTTTCGTTCATAAAATGGTTTTAAAACAGAATTTTTCACTTCATTTAAAATGCTGCTTGAGGATTACAATAAAACGTTTCCGTTCTTATGCACTAAACTTTCACACTTTTCAAAGCCGTTCTATTTGTCACGGTGTGAATAATTGCTGATGTGATATTTAACACATTGGAAGGCAAAACGCATTTATCGAGGTTTCATTTTGTAAAATGTTTTTCCCTCAACTGGTTTTAGTTATTATATATAAAGGCAGAAGATTTTATTTACTTAAAACATAAAAATAATTATACATTTAATTTTTGAGAATAATAAAATAACTCACGTTACCATACTCTAAAGGAAATATTAATAATTTGAAAAAACGAAAAAATGTTTTTACACATCACAGATTCCAAGCGGAGAGATCAACTTCTCAACGAATACGAACGAGTCAAAAAAAATCCGCTGACAGAAGCAGGCGACTGGGAGAGATGGAATTAAGACGCGAAACCACAAAATTATTTAAACCCGTGACGGAGGTTCAGGAACGAAGTAAGAAGGAGATCGTTGACAAATTGAATCCCATAAAAGAAAGTTCTTTGAGAACGGGTTCATTGCCCGGCAGTTTTACAAGGGGGTTTTCCTTTCAAAGATCATCGCCGGATTACGTTCCCATGAGAATCGAAACCGACGTGAGCGAAAGCGACGATACGGCTTCGACTATCACCACTGGTAGCGTCGCGACGTTCGAGGATGGTTGTAAGAGAGATCTGTTGTATGGAATTTATAAGGATTCTGATGGTAGAACTTTCGTGGGCGACACCGAAGTGCGAGAAGATGATGATAATTTAATCGTCGGTTCGAATAGGTACGAATTAACTCCTGGACTGCGCAAATTGCCCCTTTTCAATAAGCCTGGAGATTACACGGATCGGAATTTCAACAATTACACCGACATTCTGGTTCAGACCCACGCCATGAAGAGAAATAACGAGGCCAGAGAAACGAGACCTTAAGCCAATAGAGGTTACAAGTGGATGAAGGTGGTGAAACCCATATGTGATATGAATAAGAAATTCGTCGAATCGGTGGCTGGGAAAGGGGTGAGAACCACTTTTCTTCCGAGCGATTCTGACGCTCTGTCTCAGAGATTGAGATTGTTGATGACTAGTCGATGCGCTGGTAATACTGGATTAGATAATGAGATAGTGAGCATGTGTGACGAATTGTTGATGCAGAAGGTTTTGAATAAACGTGATTATAAAAAGCTGATGAACGAATTGAAGGATTGATATATATAATAAGTAGAGAGAACAAAAAAAAAATGGATAAAATAAAAACAGTAAATTTTACACCAGAAAATAAAAAGTATTTAAACAACAAACGATTTACCGGTGAAAAAAAAAATATATATATATTATAAAATAAAAATATGTTGGTGATAAAGAACAGGGGATGCATCAGAACTTACGTTCAAGGCGGTTCTGGCATCGTCGATTCTATAATGAGAGCGTTCACGAGTGATGCAGGTAGAAAACTCGCATCGACCGTGTTTGAGGTCGGTAAGAAGACGGCTTTGGATGCTGGTACGAAAGCCGCTTCCGAAGCTAGTGGTAGGTTCGCTTCTGTGGCTGGCAAGAGGGCAGCCGATGCGTTGATCGACAAGTTGATCAGTCCGCCGGCGAAGTGAGCTACGTTAGAGCGATCGCCAAAAAGTTGGAAAGATTTTAACGATGCTGTGGTACCCATATAAGATTTAGTAAAAATGATGAATGGATCTGGATTGAAGAGTCCGCCGGCGAAGTGAGCTACGTTAGAGCGATCGCCAAAAAGTTGGAAAGATTTTAACGATGCTGTGGTACCCATATAAGATTTAGTAAAAATGATGAATGGATCTGGATTGAAGAGAACTCGCGACGGTGTAATATAAATAAATAATAAAATTTATAAAAAAAAACTGAGTTTGAAAAAACATGAAAATTGTGTTTGAAAATCTAAAAATAACAGAAAAATATAAAAAGATGAACATTAAAGATATATCTTGGAACGATGCCGCGACCAAGAGGTCGAATAACGAGTTCTTTCCCAAAAGCATAAGAGGCTTGATAGTGTTAAAATGGAATTGTGGAAAGACCAATCTGCTAATGAATCTGTTGTCGCAACCCGACTGGTTGGATTATGACAGATTATTCATGTTTGGCAAGAGTTTGTTTCAACCCGAATACAGATTGCTTCGAGAGTGCATGGATCGTAGATTACCCAAGGACGTCATAGCCAGAATCTTTGACAGTAGGAAGGAATTCGACAAATGTGAAGCTTCTCTTTCGACCATTTTGGACGGTGCGGCGATGGAATTGATGAAGAGAAATGCGTCTTCGAACGTCGAGTGTCGATTTTATGAGAACGCTAGTGACTTTCCGGATCCTAGAGAATTGAAATCGGAAGATAAGAATCTCATGATTTTCGACGATCTGCTTTTGGAGAGACAGAACCGATGCGAATCGTATTATGTTAGGGGTCGTCACAGCATCGTGGACTGTTTCTACCGGTCGCAGAATTATTTTCGACTGCCCAGACAGACGATAAGGGAGAACGTTAATTTACTGTGTCTCTTTCGACAGGATCTCAAGAATCTCAATCACATCTATGGTGATCACGTCGCAAATGACATGAGCGTGGTGGAATTCAGGAGATTCTGCAAGAGGGTTTGGTATGGAGGACTTTACAATTTCGTCATGATCTATTTGACTAGCAAATTTAATCATGGAAAATATCGGAGCGGATTTGACAAGTTTTATGTTTGTTTAATAAAACAGAGAGCGAAAACAAAAATTAGAAAATAATAAATCATCAATAATTTAGTTTTGAAAAATAAAATAAAAATTAAAAATATAATGTTCGAACAAGGAGAATTGTTAGAACGGATAGCCAAGAATACGGATGCAAAACAATCCATTCAAATCGTGGTGAGTGGTGATTCGATTTGATTCGTGACGAAATTCGAACCTTCTATCGAATTGAATAGAGAGAAAAGATACGATATGGCGTTGGTGAATCTGGAGACTTATTTTTCCTTTCCCAATGTCACCGAAAAGAATAACCCGTTCAAGTATTCCGACGGAGTGGATTGGTTGGAGATTCGAATTCCCAAAGGAAGTTACAACATAGATGACTTGAACAATTACATTCAGACGCAAATGAAGATGGATGGAAAGGGAAGCAACAAGATCAGACTCGCTCCCATCCCTAATACCCTACAGACGATGTTGGATTTGGAAGATAATTTTCGAGTGGATTTCAACAGGGACGATTCTACAGGCAAGATGCTAGGATTCAATTGAAAGATGTATCGAGGCCACGTGGCGTCTGAAAATATGGTCGACATTCTCGCAGTCAATAGCATTCTGGTGAATGTGGACATGATTGCTGGAAGCTACGTGAATGGTAGTGCTCAACCGACGATCTATTCCTTCTTTCCAAACATGTCGCCGGGTTATAAAATCGTGGAACGACCTCAAAATTTAGTTTATCCACCAGTGATTTTAGACACGTTGTATAGTCTCAAAACTATGTTGATAGATCAAAATGGTGAACTGTTAGATCTTCGTGGAGAGAGGCTGATGATACGATTTCACATAAGAGAAATATAAAAAAGCAAAAAAAAAAGATTGCGCATATATATAAATAAGAAAATAAAATAAACGCAATGTTAATTTTACAAAAATTATTTAATATATATAATTATCATTAAAACAAAAAAACAATTGAACAAAATATATTTTAAAAAAAGAAATATGACTGAATACATGGTTAAAGACGTGAACATATCCAAAGGACAGATGAAGAAACTTGAAAGAGCGTTAACTCGAGGCGAGCCGATAGATTCAAATTCACTCACAAAGATCTGACGAGGGGCGGTGACAATCAAATTGCCTGGACCAAAACTCAAATCAAAAGGATGGAGAAAGTGATTGGTGATGGAAGAGGGTTGAAGGTGAGATTGAGTCCCTCTCAATTGAAATACAATTTGAAAATGAAAGGCAGTTTCCTACTGCTATTGGCAGGAATCGCCGCAAAAGCATTGCCCTTTCTTGGAAAGACTCTCAGCATGGGAGCTCTCTTGAGACTCGCGAGTTCGGCAGTTGAGAAATTAATGGGTGGCAGCGGACTGTTTTTGAAAAAGGGAGGACTGTGTGTCGCATCCACATAGATGACAACAGTGAAGGATTGTATCTAGAACCCGTTAGAGGTGGCAACTCTTTCAGTGGAAATGGTCTCTATCTGAAGAGTGGACAGAGTGTTGAGTGACTCGGGAAGGGTTTGCTGTTTGGTGAGAATTCGCCGTTTAAGAATATACCGATTTTGAGTATGTTATTATAATGTAAAAAAAAATTATATAATTATATAAAATATAAACATATAAACATAGAAAGTATAAAAAATAATATAAAATGGATAAAAAGGTGGAAAAACAATTAGTCGATAATGATGAATATCGCGAGATAGAGTGCGAAAAAGATGTGGAAAAATGATTAGATGATAATGATGAATATTGCGAGATAGTGTGGGAAAAACATGTGGAAAAACAATTAGATGCTAATGATGGATATCTTAGGAAAGAACTGAAAAAAAGAGTTTAAAAAAGATTGGGATAGATGGTTGAAATTTAAAAGAATGAGACGTTTTCTACCGTCACCACTACCTTCTGAAGAGAATGGTAATGATGTGTGAGTGTTACCAAGAGATGCACCACATTCGTTCATAATTATGATACAGATAAACAAATGTGTTCTTATAAAAAATATATCACAAAAAAAAGAAAAGAAAAGAAGAATCGGCGCCGAAATTTGAGAAAAAAGGAAATGTTACTATAATATATATGGGCAATAGTGAAGAAGAAGAAGAAGAATGAAAACAAAAAAAAACAAAAAAAAAGTAATGAGATCTAGAGATGTTCAACCTCTCTAGATCTCATTACTTTTTTTCCTTCTTCTTCGCTAAAAAAACAGTCTCTCTATTGTTTTATATTTCCAAGTCTGTTATTAGCATGTTGACAATCGTGTCTTCTCCTTTTTTGAAAATTTGTAACTTCCGTAGGGCAACGACAAATCGTCCTTCTCGAATTCTCTGTCTTTGGCGACGACAATTTTTTGTAGATCGCTTTGGTACTTGTAAAACAAATTGAGTGTGGCTTCGTCCAATTTCAAAGCCATTGTATATATGTCGTATTTGTGCTCTAAGCCCTTCGTCTCGACCTCGTTCAATTCGACAGCATCGTGTTGTTGTAATCTATAGATTTTACAAACGAATTTCTTACACGTTTTGACTCATTTCAATTTCAGTTCGCATCCTTTAGGTGTTGTTGTCATGATCGATTATTTGTTTTGTTTTTTTTGTTTTAGGAATTATTGCAAATAATATATATTTTTGAATTTTGTTTTAAATAATAATTTGTTAAAAAAGTTTGTTTTTTTTACTCTCTATATATATATAAAAAAGTTTTTAATTTTCAATTTTCTTTAATATGAAAATTTTTTTTTTGCAAAAGTGTTTTTTTTTTTATATAAATAAAAAGTTTAAATTTTAACGTCCTTTTTTTCTCATATTAATTCAATTTTTCTCACATTAAGGAACATAAAAATTGATAATTTTTTTTTTTTATTTTTTGGAATTCTATGTTTAAATAATAATTTATTAAAACAGTTTTTTTTTTTCTCTCTCTATATATATATATACAAAAAAGTTTTTAATTTTAATTTTCTTTAATGTGAACAGATTTTTTTTTACATATATCTAAAGACTATTTTAAAACTTTTTAACAAATTATTATTTAAATACAAAATTCAAAAAAAAAAGATATTCTTACAAATTAAGCAAACAAATAAAAAAATGGAAACTTTAAATGAGAAAACTGTACCTCAGTTAAACGAGATGTGTAGAGAATTAAAAATTCCACATTTCAGAAATCATAGAACCAAATCAAAAAAAATTGAAGTCATACAGGAGTATCGTTTGCGAAAGGATGGAAAGAAAAAAATCAAAAGATCGAAAGTGGACAAACTGAAACAGACTCGAATTGCGAAAAAAAATAAGCTGATGGCAGTATATTTATTTATTGGTGTTTAAGGTCACATACTTATGCACAATGGCTAATCATGATCGTGACAGTTTAACTGGTGGAGGAAGCCGGAGTACCCAGAGAGAACCACCGAGCAACGACGAGCAGCCGATGACAGTAATGCCTGATGATAGAAAACGAAACGTGGAGCATGATGCAATTAGAAAGATCATGCACGAGGAGTTCTGTAGTTTGCTTGATGAAACGGCAAACGAAATGTTGATAGCAACAATGTCAAAAAATGCTTCGGTTGTGAAAATTGAGAAGAAAAGATAGTAAAAGGAATCGAAATGCCAACGTCGAAAAAAAAAAAAAAACGTTTTGGGTGCGAAAAAAAAAACTAAAACAAAAACGAGTGATGCAGTTCAGAATCTAGACAAACGAGATATTTTTTGTACGAAATTCGACGAGCAATCGACGAAAGGAAAGGAGAAGAATATGTAGCATGAGCTATCATGGAAGCATTCCAATCAAATCTCGTAGAATAGGAGAGTGCGATCAAAGGCGTTTTTAAAACTTTCGACATGGTTCCCTCGTTCAAGAAAGTCGATCCGAAATTGTTCATGGAATGGGTGAAGAAAAAAGTATTGGATTTGTTTCATGAACACATGAATGTGGGACAAAAAATTAAGATGATACTCCATTGCGTGATGAATAAAATCGACGGGTATTCTGGTGAGAGCAT
Source organism: Pictodentalium vernedei (assembly GCA_031216915.1). NCBI lineage: Eukaryota > Metazoa > Mollusca > Scaphopoda > Dentaliida > Dentaliidae > Pictodentalium > Pictodentalium vernedei. The sequence continues at coordinate 134,447,929 of CM062292.1, read as the reverse complement.
CATGAAAAATGCATATTTCAGATCTAATGTCGAACCCGTATTTTGAGGTTCAGATTTATCAGACGTTTTCAAAATGATGAAAGACAAGATGTTGACGTCTCTCGCGAATTATCAACATGAAGGTAGTAATTGGACGTTCGATGAGGTATTGAAACTCGAAATTCATATAACTAAAAACGATTCATTGAAAGTGTCTTCCTATGTGGAATTACCGTATTTCTTAGTTAAAAAACACTTGGTGGTCAACGTGAGAAATGAAGATGATCAGTGTTTTAAATGGGCAGTCACCTCCGCTTTATACCCCATCAAAATTCATCCTGAGAGAGTTTCTTGTTACGAGGAGACTTCTAAAAATCTTGATTGGACCGGAGTGCCTTTTCCAATGCAGTGAAAACACATCGAACATTTTGAGGTTCAAAATCCCACCATAGCAGTGAATGACTTGGGATATGACGATGAAAAACAAACGACCTATTCACTCAGACAACCTTCATATCTCGAAAGAGAAAAGACGATTATTTTATTATTGATTTTGAATGGTGACAATCATCATTATTGTTGGGTTAAACATCTGAGCTGATTACTGTCAAAACAAAATAATAAACATAAATGAAAGATATGTTTATGTTGCAACTGCATGAACAGGTTTCACAGCGAAAAATCGTTAGCGAAACATCAGGAATATTGCAACGAAAATCAAGGTGTTGCCATTGAAATCCCAAACCTAACACCATCGTGAACTTTCAAAATCACAATAGAAGGTTAAAAGTACCATTCGTCGTGTACGCTGATTTTGAATGCTTCACCATGAAAATCAGTTCTTGCCAACCCAATGCTCTTTGAAGTTACATTGAAAGATATCAAAAACATACGCCTTCAGGCTATTGCATTTACGTAAAATGTGCTTTCGACTCACAACACGACATGGGTCCCTTCACCTAAACGAAACAGTGCGAAGACGACGACGTGGCTCAAAGGTTCGTGGAAGAGTTAGAATCAAAAATTCAAATTATATATGACAAATTCGAAACTCCGGCGAAAATGATCATCACGCGAGAGCAGCAGAACGAAAATAAATGAGCCATCGAATGTCACATATGCAGACAATCGTTCGACGAGAATTCAGAGGAAAATAAAAAGGTTAGAGACCATGACCATTACACGGGTCTGTATCACTGTCTGGCTCACAGTAAGTGTAATTTAAAATATCGAGACGCCGTTTTTTATCCGGTGATATTTCACAATCTCTCAGGTTACGACAGTCATCTGTTCGTGAAAAATCTCGGCACCACCTGCGAAGAATTAAAATGCATTGCGAACAAAAAAGAAAGATACATTTCCTTCACGAAATGGAAGATCATGGAGAAGAAAAGAGTATTCGACGGAGAGATGTTGAATGAAAAAACGAAATCCATTCATAGAGCCATACGTTTCATCGACAGTTTTAAATTTATGTCAGCTGCTCTGGAAAAATTAGTCGATAACACGAGCAAATATAAATTTAAAATCATGAACTAACACTTCGGAGAATGAGTAGATGTCATGTTGAGGAAAGGAGTCTATCCTTATGATTAAATGAACAATCCAAAGAGAATTGACAACACCGTGCTACCTTCGAAAGAAGATTTTTATTCGAAATTATATGAATCTGTCATTTCCGATGAGAATTACAAACACGCCAAAAACGTGTGGAAATCAATCGATATGAAAACCATGAGAGATTATCATGATCTCTATCTGAAGACCGACGTTCTGCTCCTGGCAGACGTGTTTGAAAATTTTCGAGACATCTGTCGTCGAAATTACGATCTGGATCCAGCTTGGTATTTCACCACACCCGGTCTGGCGTGGGATGCTCTGTTTAAGACCACCAAAATCCAATTGGAATTATTTTCTGACGTGGACATGTTGCTCATGTTCGAAAAGGCCGCATGAGGTGGCATCTCGATGATCTCTCACAGATATTCTGAAGCCATCAATCCCTACATGAATGAAGGTTTCGATTCGGAATGATCAAATAAATACATACAGTATTGGGATGCTAATAATCTGTACGGTTGGGCCATGAGTTGTCCTTTACCGATTGGAAATTTCAAATGGGTGACGGAACCAGAAGAGATGCAAAAATGGAGAGACTATCCTTGCATTTTAGAAGTCAATTTGAACTATCTGGAAGAATTACACGATCTACACAATGATTATCCGCTAGCTAACGAACGAATGGAACCGATCAAAGGAGACAAGGAAAAACTCGTTCCCAATTTATTTAACAAATGTAAGTATGTTGTCTACAGCGAGAATTTGAAACAATACATCGATTACGGAATGAAATTAGTCGACATACATTGCATCATTCGATTCGACGAAGAGCCTTGGATGAAAAATTACATCGATCTCAACACAAATCTCAGAATTCGAGCTGAGAACAATTTCGTAAAAGATTTCTTCAAACTCATGAACAACTGCATGTACCATAAATTGATGGAAAACTTCAGGAAGAAAACCGACAAGAATTAGTGGCAAAACCCAATTACAGACACCGAACCATATTCGACGAAAATTGAGTGGCTATTCACATGCAAAAGACGCAACTGAAGTTCGACAAACCCTATCATCTCGAATCATCTTAGATATCAGCAAGCAATTGATGTACGAGTTTCACTATGATTACGTCAAATGGAAATTTGGTGAGAAAACCAAACTACTGTTCACTGACACGGACAGTTTAGTTTATGAGATAGAGACGAAAGTCGTCTACCGAGATATATCTCCGGACGTAGCTGCGTGGTTTGACACGAGCAATTATCCCATCGATCACCCGTCCAACATTCAATCAAACGACAACAAGAAGATGTTGGGTGAATTTAAGGACGAGAGCGGCGGTAAACAAATCGTCGAATTCGTGGGTTTGAGACCCAAAATGTATGCTTATCGTGTGTGGTGAAGAAAAACATCTATTTCCGAGAGTATAAAGATTGTCTGTTCGGAAGTGGTCCAGTGTATAAGACTATGAAATCGATTCGAAGTGACAATCACGACTTGCATACCGAAATAGTCAACAAGATTTCGCTTATGGCCGACGCCGATAAGAGATTCGTGTTAGACGATAAAATAAGCACTTTTGCACTTGGACACTGGATATGATTATGGACAATAGGATTCCAGATAGGATTCCAGATATGATTAAGAATGGTAGGATTCCAGAAAATCAAGAGGAATTAGACGGATTCAAGATTATGGAAGTCGATAGAGACATCGAGAGAGTTAGTTTAAAAAAGGAAAAGAAAAAAATATAAAAAAAATAATGTCATTTTAGTGAATTATAATAAAATAAATAAACACATTTATGAATAAGAAAATAGAGATATCCGTAGAAGGTGGCGTCTTACCTAACAAGCCCCTATACAACATTGATCTGTCAAATGCGCCAAAGGATTTGAAAATCAAAGATTTTCTAGGCATGTTTCCCAGAGATGCCTTGCCGAAGAGAAGACCTCGACAGTCGGAATACAGAATTTTGAATCTGGACGACTTATTGGGTAAAAGCACTCTCTGGTTGGCGTGGTTCAAGAACGGGAAGAAGAAGAATTATTATTTCGACAGCTATGGAATCTCGCCTCCGAAAGAAATAAAGAACTATTTCAGCGAATCGGTGGTTTGTTACAACACGGAACGAGTGCAATCGACAGATCAAGTGTGTTGCAGTCACCTATGTCTCTGCATTCTCAAGAGATGGTCGGAAGGAGATTGGTTTCAAGACATTCTCAATGATTTACATTGGAGAGAGATTTTTTTTTTTATACTATATATAAAGGTAAAAATTTATTTAAAAAAATTTAATCGAATAAAATCAAAAAATAAAAAATAAGTGAAATAATTCATTTTTTAATAAACTGCATTTGAAATATATTTTTTAAAACAAAAAAACTTCAAAACAACATGCCAGTCGATAAATTTGGTAGAAGTGACAACGAAAGTCGACCCAAAAAGAAGAGGAAGACGCTCGAAGTCGGCGAAGGTTACGATGTTGCCAACTTGGATGAACGTTACATTACGAGATACGAACCTCGAGAGGAACCTTTGAACATGAACGTTAAGAAGCTCTACAATCTTCATGAACGATAAGAAGCTCTACAATCTTCCCGAGCCGATAGATCTTGCAGATGCGACTAAAAAATACGTCGACAGGGAAACACGGATTTCGAACGAATCATGCTAGATGATTACGTGGATAAAGCCATGACTGACGATCTCGATCTGAAATCCAAGCATTTGGTGAACATCGCGAATCCCATAGATTCCACCGATGACGACTCTCACGCGTGATTCAGTGAACATCTGAGAAGTAGATACATTCAGAAAACGATGCAATCGGAATTGAACGCCAATTCGAACAAGATAACGAACGTGGTCACTCCCACGAATCCCAAGGATGCGGCGACCAAACACTACGTAGATCTGGAACAGAGAAAGTCTGACAGAGGAGAAATGAAATCGGATCTGAATGTGGGATTCAACAAGATATTGAATCTGTCGAAGGTCGATGACGCGGATGCGGACTCCACCACAGTCAACAAGGGCTACGTGGATCCTGCTGTGATACGATCTCAAGAATACGTAGAATCGCAAGTGGACAATCTCTACCTGAACAAACAATCTGGTGGAACCATGGAGGGTGGCATCAACATGAATGGTCAGAATTTATTCAGTCTTGATCACAATCCTGAATTCGATTCCAGCATGGTCAGCAGGAAGTACATGGACGACAACTCAGTCTGGAGAAAGGGTGACATCATGGAAGGTAAACTAGACATGGACGGACACGCGCTCACGAATCTACCGGATCTCGTGCACATGTCGGACTCCTGCACCCTTATTTCGGTGGTGGAGAAAGTCAAATATGCCAGGCAATTGATCACCGTGTGGGCCGAGGAGGCCGGCACGTTCGAGGAGGGAAAAGCCAAGTGGTCTTTCGGAAATGGAGATAGCAGATCGCAACATGGTCAGGTGAGATATCCCATGTCGTTGGGAGGTGAAATCATTCGAATGAGTCTGGCTTCATGGGTTTGAATAACAGAGCGGTTGTCAATCTCACAGTGAACGGAGTAGAGAGCGATAAGAAATACAGCATTGAAAAGACCAAGAATTAACACTCGAATGTTAGCACGTTCGCCACGCCTCTCAAAGTGAACGCTGGATACAGGATTAATTTCGTTACGAAAACCAATAATCCCGAAGCCGCCACTTCTGTGGTGAGCATACTGATCGAACTAGAACCCCTGAACAAACAGTGAACGCGTGGAAATAATTAATTAAAAATAATAAGTAATTAGTAAAAACAAAAAAACAACAAAAAAATAAAAAGTAATGATGTTTAGAAAGATGTTCAATCTCTCTAGATCTCATTACTTTTTATTTTTTTTTTTTTGGTTTGTTTTGTTTTAATACGTTATTTCTCATAATGTTTCATCTCGTGAAATTGGATCACCTATCTCGAAACACGTGTTGACATCTATTTTAGCATTTCGAAGAGCTTTTATAAATTCTCAAAAAGCAGTCGGACCTCTATACATCAACGTGTCTAAAAGTTTTCTGGTCTTATCTTCTTTCAAGATTTTACTTTCGATTTCAGTCAATATCAAAGGTTCTGTTTCGACTAAAGTGTCTAGAATTATTGCTAGCGAATCTTGCGAAATATTTTTAATCAAAACACGTCTGTTTCTTCTCAAGTATTCTCTTTCTTTATCATTCATTTTTGTAATTATTTTTTTAATTTTTATTTATATATTTTTTTCTTTCTTTCTTTTTTTTTTCTTCACACATGTCTCTCATCGAATGATCGACATCTTACTTCCATCCGATTCGAATTGTAATTCTCTATCCGACAGGACCAGGGTGAAGGCTTTGGTTTTTCCCGGCACTTTCTTATCGAATTGCATCTTGATCTGAATGTCTAAGACGCTACTCTTGAGTCGTTCGCTCTGTTTACTGACATTGAATACGAACATGGGATACATCGACTTGTATTCGCCGGGAGATATATTAGGGTTGCTCATCAATTCGTCTAGACCATGATACTTCTTTCTAAAATCTGCAGCGTCGCCGTACAGTCTGCAGAAATCGTTCTTGTCAAACGATGCATTGTAATCGATTGCTGGATATCTTGTGGCGTTCAGAAACACTTGCATGTTTCTATAATTGCAGTGATCGAACAGCGACGCATTCTTTTCCTGAGACCTCTCGGAAGCGGATTTCACAGTCAATCTCCAATCGAAGTGATTCGTGGAGAGTGGAATGCTAGCCGTGTCACACTGTCTCATTCTAAATTCCACGGGTAATTTACTCTTGGATTCTATGATCTTATAGAGATGCGTTTTTTCCTCGATCGAAGGATGCACGTGCGGAACGAATCATGATATCTTGTGTACAGTCAACTTACCCGCATCAGTCGCGGGGAGTCTCACTATCGCGTCGTCGTTTCCCTTTCGAATCGACGTCAGATTGTGTTTGAATCCATACATGATCTTGTTGTAATCGTCCACAAATCCGAAGATGTGTTTCAAAGGTATCCTGAACGAAAACGTTCCTTTGGGTCTGGACGTCTTGACGACGTAATCGAATATCGCGGCGGCGCCGGCGCTAGCAGGGCCGACGGTGTCTTTCACCCACAACTTATTAAGTCCTCTGGATTTCGAAAAATCATCCGGATACGTCAAGAGTCTGAACATCGTGGTGGCCTGACCAGGATAAAACACAGATTCTATCTCTTGTCCGGATAGCAAGTATTTTATATTACTGAATAGATGCATGATGCCATTATTGGCTAAAGTAACCGTGTTGTCGTCGGCGTATTCGGTTCCATCTTCCTTGGTGAGACGTCCCTGCACCACTGTGTAACTCTCGCTAGGATGAATGAATAGATCTTGGGTTTCGACGTTGATTCTTATCTCTCCCGCATTGTTCAAACTCGTTCTGGTTATCGGTTCGTATTCGCGAACCTCGTATTCTTGAATACTTTCATCTTTCACTATGCTCTGTGCAATATCTAGTATATTTGCCATTTTTGAAGGGTTTTTTTGTTTTTTGTTTACTAATTAGCTTGCTTTTTTATCTAAAAAAATTGTTTTAATTATTTTTTATTATTATTTATTTTTTCTCTCCTTTATATATATGTGTAAACAAGAAAATGTTAAAGAGAGTAAATAAGAAAAAAATGTTTTCTTTATTAAAACTTCGTCTTCTGCAGTTGTTGTTCATAAAACATTCTGATGATCTCTTCGCCATCCAAAGCTTCGATTTCAAAAGTCACCGGATCGGTGTGAAATATTCTGATTATCATGAAGATTTCCGAGGTCCATCGAGGAGTGTAACCCTTTTCGAAGTGCTTCTTATAAGCGTAGATTCTCACTCGATCGCCGACCGCAAATTTCGGCGGTCTAGACTTCTTCCTGATCTTAGATCTCGCGGAATATAGATTCACATAGACCTGTTTTTCGTTTCGAGGATCACTAGCTTCCACGGGAGTCATCTTGATCGATCTGTGTCACGTGTTATTGTAATCTTCAACCAGACCGTTCAGAGCGTATATGTATTTCTTGGTCGAATTCGGCGTGAAGTATCTGTGCATCTTTTCCTTCATCGTTCGATTCCAACGTTCCACGACTCTGGCTTTCTCATTGTTTTCGATCAAGTAGAAGTCGACCAATCGATGAACGGCCTTGCTGTTGAATTCCTTCTCCTTACCTACCCACAATTTATTCGGTTTTTGAGAAGACGAGTCGAACACGCTCTTCAGAGCCTCGGTGACGTAAGGTCCCGATTTATTCTTCAAAGCTCTGATCCAACCGTATTTGGAAAACACATTGATGACCGTCAATAGATATTTGACGCCCTCGTTCCACCTCGAAAACGATCTCATGTCAACCAAATCGGCAGACCAAATGTCATCCAAACCCTTCATTGAATACCCTTCTCTTTCGAAATTTACGCACGATGGGTTTGTGTAACTCCTCAGCCAATTCGCTCCTCAATAATCGTTTCTTCTTCTTTTCTGAAGCACTTTTTTTTGAACGCGCCATCCGAATCGACGTTTTGCATCGATCAGATTGCCGACCAGCGAACGTTCTATCTTCTCTCTCCTAGTCGGATTCAATATGCTTCTCAATTTCGCCAACATGGTTTATCGCAGACGTTGTTGCGAGTCTTGGTGTCGGGATGTCCGGCATAGGACCGATCATGATCATATGCTGCCACATCCATCCTATTCACAGGTTTGCTCCAAGATTTAGGAGTCAGATCGGCATTGAGTCTCTGAAACTGTGACCCGGCAGATGCATTTCGAAAGGTAGACAATTCATTTTAATCGCTGCTCTTGAGTTCTATCAACTTTTCGAATTCCTCCCTAGCCTCTTTCCTCCCCTTTCCATGAGAGAATCCTCCATCTCTTTCTTGATGATCTGACGAGTCTTGTTTCTCACGGCTTCTTTCATAGCATCGTATTTCGTTTTCATGCCCAATATCGTGAAGTATTCTCCGTCCGATATCCTACCGTCTTTTAACCCCATCGGGATCATCTCGGATATCGTGTTGATCTTGGAGTCGGCCAAGACACGAATCTTTTCATGTTTCCTAGCCTTCAGATATAATTTCCTACTCAAAAAGTTTCCGAGCATGCTAAACAATCCGGAGGCGAGAGCCACTCCTTCTATGGTCAACACGATCGGAATGCCGACTGTGGTCGACATTAATCCAATACCGGCCACGTGTAAACCCATGGAAATCGTGATGAGTGTCGTGTCAACCGCTTTGACGAATTTCGTGAGACGCAATACTTCTTCTTGAGAGAATGATGAAAATCTCTCTCTAGAGTCAGATACAATTGGATTCTACTGATTTGATCGATGCGATACCTCTCTCCTCTTTCTTTTTCTTCTGGCGACGGCGCCTTTGGCAAAACGCCGTTCGGCTTCTCATCCTCGTCGTCATCTAATGTCGGATACAATTTATTTCTGGTTCTCATTTTTTTATGTTTTTTCTTTCTAATATTGGATAAAAATTTATGCATGTATTTATTTTTTATTTTCTTTTCTCCTTATTTATATCAACGAGAAAACTTAGACGTATGCTTCCTCCAGCAATAATTTCAAGATGCATCCCTTGTCCTTTAAAGTCAGACTTCTACGCGCCAATTTCATTGCTTCCAAATTGGTGGGCTTATCTCGCCAACTACAGAAGACTAATCTCTTCCAAAACTTGATCACGTCATCGATTTGAACGCATTCGAACGCCGGTTCGAAATACTTTACGACCATATCTTCCCTTTCCATCGTCAGACACGAATGATCCTCGTGATCGAAATCTAGATGATCCCGACACCCGACGCATCCTTCTAACAAGAGGCGACCTAGTTGATCATTCATGCAGAATGCGTAGGCTCTCATCAGCATTTTTAAAAGAAACCTTGCTCTCATAATCTGGGAATCGTTCATGATTTACGTATATTTTGTTATCTATTTCGATTCAATATTAATTTTTTTTTAAATAACTATTTATTTATATAATTATTTTTCTCCTATATAGATATCAATCACTTTTTTATTTCCTCTCGACAAAACCGATTCTATTACGATTTACCTCACAAAACTCGCGAGGATTTGACGTTTTCGTCAGTTCTCTCCAATGATTTCATCAGTTCTCGATCGCCAACAGCTACGACGAACGTGGACGGACGATTTCCATCGGTTCTAATTTTCCAAACTCGAGTTTTTCCGTTTTGGTTTGGAAAAAAATCCTCGACGAGGACTTCGCTTTACACCCACTTCGCGCCGTTGGCGAACGTAGAGAAAACGTTTTGAGATTTTTTCCCGTCCTAGAATCCGCAAATCGTTTTCGACGATCGGAACGCACCCTCGACTGTCCGAAACGCGATCGCGAACGTCGATGTCACAGAAGTCGCAAAACGCATTTTTTGATGTACCGGAAGCCGAAATCGGTTTTGAAAAAAACAATTTCAAAAAACTACACTTTACACTCACTTTTCACCATTAGCGAACGTTGAGAAAACGTTTTGAGATCGATTTTTCCTGTCCTAGAATCGGCAATCGGTTTCACCGATCGGATCGCACCCTCAACCGTCTGGAACGCGATCGCGAACGTCGGATGTCCTAGAAGCCGCAAAACGCATTTTTGATGCTGTCCTAAAAGCCGCAAAACGTTTTTTGCCGGCGTTCGCCATCGATAGATCGCAGGTCTGATACGCGATGAGAATGTCGAGAAAAATTTTTTAAGTTGATGTTTTCTTCAAATTTCATACATTTTTCTTTCCGAGCGATGTGTCAAATTTTACTCGTTCGCCAACGGCTGTTTGAACGGTCTAAGATGCGATCCGAGAGGGTCAAAAGCGATTGCGGCTTCTAGGACACCATGAAAAAAACAACATTTTTTACACACTGTACACGATTTAACACTGAATCCCTGTGGCGGTACACGTACATGTACGTGTACAATTTTTTGTACATTTGTCCTTAAATCCGCACTTTACACCTATAGTATAGGGGAGGCGCCCCCGACCACAACTATGAGTGGATACCAAATGGGAATATAGTCTATCGTGTTGCGCCCTGGTTAAATGGCTCTCTGATGCTTTTCCACGGCTTGTCCTGATTGCCCCGCATAACTCGACTGTCGGAGCGAACGTTCGACTCTTGGGGTATGTTCCGTGGGGTAGGGAAGAGTCCTACGACACAACTATTAGTGGACAAGTCGGTTTAGTGTTTTATTAGTTAGAAAATCTAACCTATACTCAACCGTTTGGATGCCATCGGTGTTTCTGACTTATCACAGTTATTTCTTCAGACGTCCACCAACAGGCCAGATGTTGTCTTTGTTGATATCTTAATATGTTGAGATATTACTAACACTTATCTCAAATAATCTGATCATATCACAAAATTAACAAAATCGCGATACCCTGATTCGATAAAAGAGAAGTGATTTATTTTTTGATATTCTTAATATTTATATCAGGGAATTATTGGAGGGACGGAGGATATCTAAATGGCATTGCATGCAATTTGTCCTCACTCATTCATTTTTGTTTTTTAGAAAATATAAAAATAATAAAATAAACAGTTACGTTGATCAGATTAAATAGACTAGACCTATCACTGAGGGATATTAAATACACCTCACTTTCACTGATGTGGGCGTTGCATTCAATACCTGAGTTTGTCTATTTCAAACACAGTCTACGTTCAAGAGAAAATAATTCAATTAAAGGCTCAATAGTTTGTGAATATGCAAAAATCTATCGGTCACTTATAAGTTTCGAGAACTTTCATCACATCCGGTTTATCCACCATGGGGAACGTGATATAATACACACGGGAATCTGAAAGGACGGACCGGAGGAAACAAATTAATCGTTAGTTCAAGAGGCGATATGAATATTACAAAGTATGCATCCCACAACTTGCTCATGATCGTGTTTGGAATGTTTTATCAAAATGGATTCATAATTTAGGGGGAGATTTACAGAAGGAAATTTCATTTAGAAAGCAATAAATACCCATGTTCAGGAAGAGATAATTCAGTTTATAATTGTCGCTACTTAAAAAGTTTGGAGAATGCACATCTTCGCTTACCAGTGATATTGTGAGAGACGTTTCATCTGAACAACTTCAATAAGCCATGGAACACTACAAACAAAAAGAAAAGGAGATGGGCGGGAGGACCGACGGACGGGATGGGACGGGCGGGAGAGATATTCAGGAGATCATTTTATATTCCTGTAATAATACAAATTTGATACTGCTTTACTCTAGATGTGTTCATTTGTTAAATTAAATTTATTTTAATAAATAAGTCACTTGAAAACTTAGTTATAGTTACCATTACGGTTGTAAAGTTTCATTCTCCAGAGGTAGTAGGGACGTCCAAGGTCCGTTCTCCACCATGGTTTGTCCTCATATTGAGTGTGAACTCCTTGACCCTCTATACTATTCCACTTTAAAATACCATCAACCCCATAATCACTTGAGAAGCTTATATACTGTGATGATGCGTGTGTCTGTGTGTCCCGTGCTACATTTACTGAAATAAGCATGAAGTAGATAAATAAACCTGGTATGTACGAGTGAATAACGCTTTTAGACATTGGCGAAAGACTGACATTTATGTATCCGCACTGGATTTTTGTGGTACAAATGTGAATTATTCCGAATATCTTGATTATGAGTATTCATATACATAATAGGAGTCTGTTAAAAGTTGATGAAAGCTGATATGCTTAGAGGTAGTAGTATATGTATTTATCTTACAATAAGTATGCACTGGGCTCTTAATTACCGAATACATCGTGTGCTAGAAGCCACCGATACAAAATCTGTATCTTGCAACTGCATAGTACAACCGCGTGTTTGGTTACGATTTGTTTACGATACGGTTTATAAAATATTACGCGCTTTCGAATCTCTTTTGAGAGGGACCTTGTATGTTTCCTATATGAAACGAGTGAAACCAGACTCAAAAGTATGCTTATTAAATTATGCAAACGCATTGCGTTTGTAATTTTTTATTCTAATCACTGGAAGTGTTCAGGCTGGAATAACACGCAGTTATACAGTTAAAGCGCACAGTATTTTTTCTGAATTTGAACATGAAAGCGAACGACAAGTTCATCCGAGGATCGCAAAAGTTCAAGGCAGTCTCAGACAGTTGCAACCGAAACGACAAGCGTTTTTATGAGTCTGAAAATGAAATTACTTTTCAAAACATTCTAACAAAACCATATCATGTGACCCCCTCATGGAAACGAACTCGTCGAGCTCGTTCCAATGTGGGGGAAAATAATGCTTTTACAACTGTTCAATTTGTAAATTGCATTAGAGGATGTGGCCGAGGCGTTACGTTAGGTAAAGTGTTAATCGAGGCATTACAGTTGAGAATTGTAAGATTAATCTATCATCCCCATTGTGTCTATGTACAAAATGTTGTATCAGAGTCTCGCTTTGTTTCTAAGGTTATTGATTGATTGATTGTTTATTTCAGACACCTGGTCCATATAACAAAATGAGAAAAAAATGAAATAGTTGCAAAATATATACTAAGGTTAACAAACAGTGTCAAACACATGAACACACTTATTTAACAATCACTGGAATTAAGGAGTGGATCTAAGCATCAATCTGAAGAAAGTGATATCTCGACTCGTCGATATATGGTCTTAGAAACAGGAGCTCGAGTCTGATACAATAATTTGTACATGAATATAATTGTAATAATATATATGTATTGTTGACTTACATGCAGATGACCTGTCATTTGAGCTTTGATAAATAGCAATACACTGATCTTTCCTAGCTGAACTTCAAGCAAAATTCGCGGATCAATACCGTTGATTGAAGAGATGTCCTGTTATTGAGATACTATTCGTGGATTTGTAAACCAATATGATGAATACGGCAATGTTGACTCACTCACACTCCGGGTTTCCTTAAGCTCGTATCCGGTGACAACTTTCTAGCCTGTGGGATATGGATCATCGATTACATAAAATTATGAATTATCGATGACGTATGACACACCCCTGCGTGGCCTAGTTTTCCTCTTATGTGATATTACTATTGTGCAAATCGATTACGTTATATGAATTGTTTGAAAAATCGATATTATCTATTAAATACTCTATACCAATAAACCTGCAACTGATATGTTCCACACATAACCGTAAGTCTTCTGCTAAAGAGATAATTCTCCTAGAATGTACGAAAACTGCTTCAGCTGATAGAACCAATAACTTTAAAGTGCGCAAAAAATGACTCTTTGCTTCAGGTTTCGCTGGTCTGCAGTCAGTGTGGCGCTTTACACATCATTTGACAAAGATTTCAATTGTCAACCCATGGAGATAGAGAGTCACGGTAAAAAATCAAGCACCGCAGACTTGTAAAAGAGATTTTGCAAAGAGTTGGTGGTCGAAGTTTTTGTAGTTGACAGGGAGACAATCAGGCTCGTTGTGCAAAAATTCAAAGCGGCAATGTACTTTAATCTGGATTTTACGCATCGCTGGAACAAAAATTATATTCACGTTGATTGTCATTTTCACGAATCCAAACAAGCGATTAAAACCAACGGACATGCGAAACATAGGGTTAATTTTGCTATTGGAATTGATTTGATCTATCGAATAAATAACTTGTTTTTTTAAAGGTCGGGCGCATTGTCCATTTAACCACCTACACATCACGACTATAATACGGCAGTCCCTCCAAAATGTCTTAAATAACTCACCGAAGTTAAGCAACATCGAACCCGGTTAGTCCTCGGATGGGTGAACGTCTAAGCGATCGATTTGGATTCCGGCGTTGTACCTTTGGGTAAGGCACTTTACCCCGATTGTCCACATGGGGACACGATGACGCCATACACTAAGGCCTACTGCACGTCGATGGTGCTCATGTCTTCAACCAATCTAATCTGCCTGTGCTGCAGTGTGGAGTTAGGATGTTGGGGAGCTGACAGCTGCTCGTCGTTGCTCGGTGGTTCTCTCCGTGTACTCCGGCTTCCTCCACCCGTAAAAACTGTCACGGTCATGATTAGCCATAGCCATTGTGCATAAGTATGTGACCTTAAACCCCAATAAATAAATAAATATCTTCAATAACTAAAACTGTTCATTTTGTTCTGCCCTACAGTGTAGTTTGCAACTCCTTGTCGAAATCTTTACAATCAGCTTTCCAAAATTAAGATTTGTGGGCAATTGTTGAAAAACTATCACAATTTGAGCTAGGCTTTTTGTGAATTGATATGAATTTATAACATACGCCAGTTACGTTCAACGGAGGATGAATTCAATAAATGTCTAAAAAACAGTGAGCCTACAAGGTACTGGGAGAGGGGTCACTATCAAAACAGCTCTAGAGCGTAGTTTCCACGGAAAAAGCAATTCTCAAATTGTTTGAAAAAGCGAGAGTTACTATCAAAGATTCAGATAATGAGCCACCTACTCTCTAAAATCAGTTGGGTTAAAACGTAACCCAAATCAACTGGGTTGGGCGAATACGAACCCAATTGGGTTCGTATTCACTCAATCCAGTTGATTTGGTTGGTGTTTAACACATCCGATTTTAGGGTGTAGGATGACCCTGGTGGTTAACTGTAACATGTGTGTGCCAATGCATCCTTCTTTTCTAAACATAAGTTCTCACCATTTGCACTCATCTCGCTAACATATTGTGGATATGCTCATAAAATATGTCCCTGTTTGTCCTTTCATAAGTAAGTTAATGCTACATTCCTTGTGTAACAAAGAACAACGACATAACGGATAGAGACAAGAATTCAAAAGTACTCTCTGTCTCTCGCATAGGAAAAAGTACAATTGAACAATTGCATCGTGAAGTAAACATCCAAGCAATATCGTCATAATACTGACAGCCCAACTTGATATATACTGAGTCAAAAAGAAAGTACATTAGAAACACATGTGAAAAAATAGCATAAAGGATGAAATATAATAATTCTAAAGTTGCATGTCCCGAGAATGTCAAATTGAATGGGTGACCGACGATTTTCTTGTTGTGCTAGAGAATCTGGTTTATTGAGAAAACACGCTAGTTTTTGTCTTCCGACATTTTAAAAAATGCCAAGGTTAACCGAAAATCAGAGGTTGCGTGCCATTGGTATGCATGAGGCTGGGATGTGCTTTCTGCTGAGTTCGGAGTCACTGTGGCCACTACTTACCGTCCACTACTTACCGTCTCATTGGAAGGTATAGAGTTACGACCCCTGCACAAGACCGACACATCAGGACATCTCACTTGCCGGATCGCTTCCTTCCAGCGACGAAAAGAGGGGCAATTACTCCTGGTAGAACTAACAATAGAAACAGTGCACAAACTGTCCGAAACAGACTCGCTGAACACGGCATCCGAAGTAGGCGTCCATACCACGGACCACTTCTTACCCAACGTCATCGTACCGTCAGAATGAAATGGGTTCGTCAGCATGTTCGCTGGAATTAGGACATTTCGTTTTCGTGATGAATCATGATTTTGTCTACGTCGCGCTGATGGTAGGGCAAGAGTGAATCGCCGACGAGGTGAACGATTTTCTGATGCTTGCGTGTGGAAATGCGACCGTTTCGGCGGGGGTAGTGTAATGGTCTGGGCAGGAATTTCATTGCAACATCGAACGCAGTTGATCTTCATCGATTGTGATCTGAATGGACAGCGATATAGGGACGAAATTCTTGACGCTGTTGTTGTCCCGTTGTTCAACGCTAACGTCAGATTGCTGTTATTCCAGCAAAAATATGTCCGATGTCAAGAGGCGTATCTGTCGTGACTTTCTTGAGGAGCAGAGCATCGAACTTCTTCCCTGGCCCCCACTTTTGCCAGATTTGTCGCCATGCGAGCATCTTTGGGATCAATTGGACCTTCAGGTACGACTTCATGATCTTCAAACGTTAGGCGATTTGCGTAATGTTCTAAGGCAAGAGTGGAATGCAATACCACAGGGTGACATCCAGAGACTTATCAGGTCCATGTGTCGTCGATGACGTGCCATCTAAGAGGCAAACGGTGGACATACACTCTATTGACTGCATGTGTGAACTTTTCGTTTCACCCATGTCTGAATTTCGAGGTCCTTACGTGACGCTGGAACCAACAAGATCATTAAATTATGCAAATTCATGCAACTAGGCTCGAAATATGAATTTACAATAATTCTTTTGGGATTAAAGTCGATAATACTAAAACAAATTACTCCTCCATGTTTATTATATTTTCCCTTTTGACTCAGTATATCTAATTAGTCACAATATCATCAAATGACTCATTGCGGAAATTATAGTTCACAACACGTCTAATACGAAAATGACGTCAGAAGTCAACGTCGACGCCGTGACATTGTACGTCCGTTGGTTTCGAAAGGTTCCGCTCTACAGTTTCGCACTATTACACAAGGGTAAAATTCTAAAAATGGGGCATATGTTGAAACTAATGCCATGTAAATTGGCGATATATTTTTGGTATCAGATATATGATCACATTAAGCTATTTGTTGGACAAAGGAATTTGAAGTTTTGATCCCAAAGTTGGAGTCTGATGCATAGGGGTAAATTACCAGATTAATTATGGGAAACGTTGGTTTCGAAAATTGGCTAATTTTTAAAATGTCATTTTTACACGGGTTTGTTAACAGGCATGTAACTAAAAAATGAGACGGAAGCGTGTAATTTGTTTTCATATTTTAGGAACAGGGGGGTTATATGCTTCAGGGTTAGGTGAGTGTGGATAGTGACAACATTCTGCTTTTGAGGCCGCTTGATGGCGGAAAATGATTGGTATCGGCATTTTGTTATGAAATTTTGAAGGTTTAAGTCTTGCCTTTGACAATAAATTATTTCATCCACATTTAGATTCATTATTTCTCTACTTAGTCAGATAATGTTACATGTTTTAGTGGATTTGAGAGATGGAATACAAGTTATGGGTTAGATAACTAAGTTACAGAATATTTCCATTTGAAGAGAATGTATGGCATGTCATTTTTGGAAATGTCTGGAAAACTGTGGAGCGGGACCGAAGTAGAAGTGAATTAATCTTTTCTAAACTTTCATTAACTATCCACCTTATACCAATAGCAGACATTTGCAAAACCATTTCTTGAATAACTATATAGTCGTTCATTTTTGTCTCGAAAGCCCTCATTGCAAAGATTGCGATGCGCTCGTTCGTGGGGGACCATAAGATAAGTTTTCAGGCATTTTTATTTTTAAATCCTACAATTTGAATGGCGATTTTTATGATACATTAGCTAAAAGTTTAAATTACATATTGGGTGATGAAACGAATCTCAAATTCGTCACGATTTTCCAAGAAATGTCCGAACTTCGTTCACTAAAATCGATCTGAGCCTCGGTAAAGCTCGGCTCCGATCAGTTTTAACGAAGCTAGAAATTGTATACCAAATTACAACTCTTCAGAGATCATCTCTATCATTAACCCTTTATTCAACGTAACGGTCAGAGCCGGCCAGTGTTATTCTCAAAACATCACCAATTAATTTTCATTATATTTTCATTTTCTGTCTCAAAAACATAGGTTATGAGCCCTGATTGGAACGAGCTCGAGCTATGTTTTTGAGACAAAAAATGAAAAACTCTAGTTATTCAAGAATTTTGCTAACAAGTGTCGTCTGATTTGCATGTTAGGTGAAGGGTTATTCTAACGAAGTTCGTGACAGTACCACAACAACTCTCTTTGAACATACAATCCGCATCATAGCCAGTAAGCTAACTCATATCGCCACCACCTCACTCAATCATGTGGTTTTGCTTCCAAATACGCGAAGACTGTAGTTTAAGAAGCCGCAAACGAGCACAAATTAATAGGTATATCTCCATAGATTTAATTGAAATCTTTTTCGAAAGTTTTGGACAAATCACATGTAACAGAGTAATGTTTTAGAAAGTTTAAACCCGCGTGTGATAGAATGAGTTTTTAGACATTTCGTATTTGATACATCGATCAGTATACATTGAGGAATAAAATAATCCACCACAACCTCGTTACGCACACATTCTAAACTGTAATATTAAAATAATGAAGAGAGTTGGATGGAGCACTTGCCTTCAACCAGTACTAACCCTGCTTGCTCTGGGTGTGTACGCTCGTGTGTCCGACGGTAAATTGTAGCTGTTCAATTCAATAAATAAATAAATCTGTGATAAAAGAGAGTTTACTTATTATGCCCAGTAAACAATTTACTTAACGTAACGGCCAAAACTGGCCAGCGCTATTCACAAAATTACCATTTAATTTTCATTATTTTTTTTTTTTTTTTTTTGGTCCTAAAAACGAGCCAATGTGGGAACCATAAGCTATGTTTTTTATGCAAAAAATGAAAATTTTAGTTATTCAAGAATTTTATTTGCAAGTTCGTCTTCCTTTCGTGTTAGGTAAAGGGTTACTGTTTTTTTCGTATCAAACAGTGTTTTAGACTATATCGCGTATCTCCTATTCTGTTTGTTATTCAATTATAAACAACCACTCAAAAAAAAGAATAGGTGCATGAGCAAGTTTTCGCATTCCCACCTTATCGGCGTGTATGCAATTTCACTTGATTTCACTCAAAAGCTCACCGTCGTTGTCATTTAACGCCAGCTGCCGACATGTATGGTAAATTTTACCTGATATTCCCGGTTCTAGACCGGAAAATCGAACATATTCTCTCAGCCTCTGTATAAGCACCAGATCAGATGTCGGAGATTACCTGTGTGAATTGAAGAGAAGATTGACGTTAACTGAATAAAGAATCATTCAGCCACGCAGCTGAATTCCTCTTCAGCAGTAGGTTACAGTACAGTGTTTTTGTGCAAACAGCGCCTCTAGTGGTTGATATCCAACCTTTAATGGAGGATAAAAGTTCCTGGAATTATCCGATTGGTGGAAAATGAACCGAGCTTGTGAGTGTGAATAAAATTTTTAAAGTGCATGTTTTGGAAAAGATATAAAATATTGGTGACTATTGTCTTCTGAAATGTGTGAGAGAAGATTAAAATTGGGTGGGAGTAGGTAAAAATATGTCTTTTTGATTCAGTGCGAAACTGGACGGGAGTATAGGAAGCTCCTAATTTAAAGGCAAAATTCACGTGGCGACTATATTTTTTTTCAGTATATTTTTTTCACGAGATGATAAACTAAATGCATAGATGGTTGTTTTTGCCCAAATCAGCTTGATGAGATGGGGAGAGGAGGAAAGATTAGTACTGTTGTCAATGGAAAAAACACTGTATTGTAACCAGTAAACTATGGAAGCGTATTGGTGCCAACAAGTACAAAAAATTGGATGTCATAAGTCCTAATGATGAGATATTATCTCATCATTAGGAGATATTTTCTCATCATTAGGACTTATTATCTCATCATTAGGACTTTTTATCTCATCATTATGAGATATTATCTCATCATTATGACTTTTTATCTCATCATTATGAGATATTATCTCATCAGTAGGAGACATTATCTCATCATTAGTACTTTTTATCTCATCATTATGAGATATTATCTCATCATTAGGAGATATTATCTCATCATTAGGACTTTTTATCTCACCATTAGGAGATAATATCTCATCATTACGAGATATTATCTCATCATTAGGAGATATTATCTCATCATTAGGACTTTTTATCTCATCATTAGGGGATATTATCTCATCATTAAGAGATAATATCTCATCATTAGGGGATATTATCTCATCATTAGGAGATATTATCTCATCATTGGGACTTATTATCTCATAATTAGGACTTTTTATCTCACCATTAGGAGATATTATCTCATCATTAGGAGATAATATCTCATCATTATGACATATTATCTCATCATTAGGACTTATTATCTCATCATTAGGAGATAATATCTCATCATTACGAGATATTATCTCATCATTAGGACTTATTATCTCATCATTAGGACTTATTATCTCATCATTAGGAGACATCTTCTATGTCTAGTTTATGGCTATGACGTTTGTTCCATGTCTACGGAAGCGTATTAGGGACTTGATGAAAAATAATTCTCAGACTCAGAAAGTCGAAATTTCGACCTTTTATCTCGAAATTTTGACATAAAATCTCGAAATTTCGACTTGATATCTCGAAATTTCGACATAAAATCTCGAAATTTCGACTTTTTATCTCGAAATTTCGACATAAAATCTCGAAATTTCGACTTTTTATCTCGAAATTTCGACTTAAAATCTCGAAATTTCGACTTTTTATCCCGAAATTTCAACTTGAAATCTCGAAATTTCAACTTAATATCTCGAAATTTCGTCTTTTTATTTCGAAATTTCGACTTAAAATCCCGAAATTTCGACTTTTTATCTCGAAATTTCGAGATTTCATCTCGTTTGGTATGCACATGGTCTTTTGCTCAGTAGCAGTGTTCGATAGATTCCGATACACCAGGTTCTGAGTTCCAGCAAATTCTCACCGAACCGACAGGACAGGGATGCTGTCCACCCCGCCTCCGACCTTTAAGAGTACCGTTAACGCACTTTTCAATAAATTCCAATAAATGAGGTTCATTGAAGACTTCCCACATGCCCTTGGAAATCTTCTCTATCGCGCCATTATAGACCACAGAGGTTCACTGAAGACTACCACATGACATGCCCCTGGGTGTCTTCCCCATTATACATCACAAAAAGAGCGATACATCCAAATAATATCAATGCACACATGCGTCTCCCACCCTCTGATAAGTAATTCTGCATCAGCCCTATTCCCCCCCCCCCCCCCGCCGCCTACCCCAGTGCCTGAAAGTGCTGTCCAGTAAATATCACCGGAGTATTTATTTATTGGTGTTTAAGGTCACATATTTTTACACAATGGGTAATCGTGACCACAACATGGAGATAAAGTCAAGTTTAGTCAAATGTTTATACTCATTTCAGAGAACTTCCACCCAAGCATTGATGAATGGCTCCTATATATTAACAGTAAAACAGAGCTTGTTTACTACAGTAAACGAGCACTAAGCACCACTTCACGTCCCGGGGTACCCTCGGTGAATCACAGGAGTAGTGATCTACCCTTACGAAGATATGCTGCCCAGTAAATAACACTGGGGTATTTTCCCTTACGAAGAGGTGCTACTTTTTACCCAGGACACTACCGAAATATTACAGAAGAAAATAACAAAAACGAGAATCAAAAACGAGACACATGTCACCCAAGTGAAGCGTCATTGTGTGGATAAACAACAAATACGCCCCCCCCCCCCCCCTCCCCTTCCGAACCACCACCAACAAGTCAAATTATTGGGGATGCACTGCCAGAAGTGTATGCTGTAAGTTTTTGAGCAGCGCACTGGGTAAAACTGATATTTATTGGGCAGCACTGTGGGAGACACATGTGCGCGCTGAGATCATTTGGATGTATTTTGCCGTAAACTTTAGGAAGCTGTGTGGTCGGGTGTATTACATTCTTATTTACCGTTAGCGAACTGACTAGCAAATTCGATGGATAAAAAAAAAACTGGACATTTTATGGGGGTGGACTGTTGAACTCTTCCGGAAAAAATAATGTGCCTCGTGGAGGGCCATGCGAATCAACACATTGTGGTGGTGACTGCGCGCAGACGTGTGTATGTGCGGGGGAGGGGGGGGGGGGGCGCACATGTATTCATTTCTGGACAAGACAGGTATAGGGAAGGTATATAGCCAAAAATTTACATACTTGAAAGGGTATATGTATGTAGATATTGGTAAGGAGGTTACAGTTTTCAAAATTATGAGTCTTTCCCCCTGGGTGCCCCTGGCATATCCGGTTGGATATCGATGTTTCTGTTTGGGAGAAGTTTGTTTGTATTTAACCACATTTTCAACAGCCAGGGTGACATCATGTTGTTGGTCAGTTTAACGGTGGGCGGAAGCCAGAGAGAACAATCATGCAGCGGCGAGCAACTGACATACTGTCGAACTTTACACAAGCAGAGTTAGCTGCGGTTGAAAGCAAGTGAATCATCGATGTGCCGCACGCCTTTGTACACAACGTCTTCGTGCCCCGCATGATGGGATGAAGAGTTTTTACCCAAAGCAGTCACCTCCGATCGGGATCGAACTGCCGATCTTTCGGTTTAAAGTGCAATGCTCTAAACACTTCGTCACCGCTCTCCTCATCGGGGAGGGGGTGGCGTCGGGATGGCCTGTTACATTACATGTTGTAAGGGATTAAGATAATGGATTTTTTACTCTTCGAAATATATCATACACTTATTTTAATCTCGGCAAATGGAATTTTACTCGTATCGAGTGGAAATAACTTTATTTCTGGGTTTAATGTGCAGGGTGGGGGAGAAATGGGGTTAATGTTGATGGCAATGTGTTAAGTGAACAAGTGTTCTTTTCAAACATTTCGATGGCCCTGATAAAGGTCGTCTTATGGACGAATCGAGCGGTCCATTCAAGATTGCCAGTGGTTGGAGCTTTGAACTTTAAACCGAGATGGTCACCGATTGATCATGACAAGCGGTAACGGAATTGTGCCATTGGGTAGGGCACTTAATCCCGATTGCCCACATGGTGGCACGGTGTCGCTGTGTACTAAGGCGCACTGTGTTTACGTCCATGGAGCACTTGCCTTCTTCAACCAATGATGACTCTCTGCAGAGTTAGTACGCTGGAGAGTCTGACAGTTGCTCGCCGCTGCTGGTTTTCTCCGGCTTCCACCACCCGTAAAACTGCCAGACACCAGGTGACCCTGGCTGACCGTAAATAACGGTAAACCGCAATACAAAATTCAAGCTTGCAGTTATTCCCCAAAACCAGGCACAGAGATAGGATCTCAACCCCCCCCCCCCCCCCCCCCCACCCTCCCGACATGGTGGGTCTAGAGGTAAATATTCTGACAGTGTTCCCGGATCGCTGACCGTTGATACGAACTTGAATCCTAACTCAATATTTTTTCGTAAAACAATAAATAACGAAACCCCAAATGTTCGTTTATTATTATTATAATTATTTTCAAGAATTACTTTCGTTTCACAAAAGTAATTCTTTATTATAATAATAATAAACGAACAAGCGTTTACACGCAAAGGATATATGGAACCTAAAGATAGTTTTGCACAATGAAAAATGTGGTATCGTTGTCGTGAGGGCGGCCATAAGTTTTCCGACAGACAACTTGAAAATTCCAACACGGACAGGGTCATGGGTCGCACCCCCTCTCTCCACCATTTTAGCTGAAGGACATACCATTCTAGCGTTAGTTTCATTGAAACCTTGGACGGCAGTGTAAATAATCTATGGAGGAGTAATGGTGCCACCAAGACAAGATATGGTCAGCATGCAGCTGTGTCAGTCATAGTGACCGAAACTCTGCTGAAACAACCAGCAATTATCTAAGTTATCTTTCTATACCTACCCTATACCTGTCTTATCTAGAATTGAATATAGGTGAGCCCCCACCCCCACTACCGCCACCACCACAATGTTATCCCCAAAACGAATAAAATAATTTCCAATGTATTAGGATGTACGACAATACACTTAAATTAAATACAGTTAAATTTTGTAGTGCTGGTTCAGTTCCATTCCAGTCATTGGAAAGGAGTTACGAGGGAGTTTGGTGGACAACTGGATTCAAAGTTCAGCGAAAATGTCTGCTAGTCCTGTTCGGTGAACAGTTAAATTTCCACCACTCTGTGGCGATGTTGAAGGGGAATCACACCAAAACCCCATCTTCCTGAAAAATTGGAACACTATTCAACCTGAAACCCCCTAGAACTGGTTCATGTACTTTCACTCTGATATTTGTCGGGTTATCTTTCTATGCTTACTCTTACACTCTCTAGCCTTCAAAAAGTACCCAGGTTCTCAAGTTGGCAGGGAATGTTACTATCGTTCCCCTAGACGTTCACCTATGGGGAATAGACAATCTTAACCCTTTAACCTGACACGAAAGGCTGCTGACACTTGTAAACAAAATGCTTGACTAAATATTTTCTTTCATTTTTTTGCGTCACAAACATAGCCTATGAACGAACTCTTCCCCTGATGGGTCATAAGCTATGTTTTTGAGACAAAAAATGAAAAAAATAATGCATATTGAATGGTTGTTTTGCGAATAGCACTGGTAGGTTTTGTCCATTATGTTAGGTAAAGGGTTAACCCAGCAAGTGGGGTTGAGGGAATAAATCATTCATCTGCTGCTGTAAAATATTTTCCCCTCCGCACCGCACTTCATTTTGGCCTACCATGCCCCTCCACAACCTTCTAGTCATTACGAGGAGAATGTGAAGACATTTTTAACTCTTCACTGAATAGGACGAGCAGATCTCGTAATGATGAGATAAAAATCCTAATGATGAGATATTATATCCTAATGATGAGATAAAAAGTCCTAATGAAGAGATAATAAGTCCTAATGATGAGATAATATCTCCTAATGATGAGATAATGTCTCCTAATGATGAGATATTATCTCCTACTGGTGAGATAATAAGTCCTAATGATGAGATAATATCTCCTAATGATGAGATAAAAAGTCCTAATGATGAGATAATTTCTCGTAATGATGAGATAATAAGTCCTAATGATGAGATAATAAGTCCTAATGATGAGATAATATCTCCTAATGATGAGATAAAAAGTCGTAATGATGAGATATTATCTCCTAATGATGAGATAATATCTCGTAATGATGAGATATTATCTCCTAATGATGAGATAATATCTCCTAATGATGAGAGAAATCCTAATGATGAGATTATATCTCCTAATGATGAGATAAAAAGTCGTAATGATGAGATATTATCTCCTAATGATGAGATAAATGGTCCTAATGATGAGATAATATCTCCTAATGATGATATAAAAAGTCCTAATGATGAGATAATATCTCGTAATGATGAGATATTTTCTCCTAATGATGAGATAATAAGTCCTAATGATGAGATAATATCTCCTAATGATGAGATAAAAAGTCGTAATGATGAGATATTATCTCCTAATGATGAGATAATATCTCGTAATGATGAGATACTATCTCCTAATGATGAGATAAAAAGTCGTAATGATGAGATATTATCTCCTAATGATGAGATAATATCTCATAATGATGAGATAGTATCTCCTAATGATGAGATAATAAGTCCTAATGGTGAGATAATATCTCCTAATGATGAGATAAAAAGTCCTAATGATGAGATAAAAAGTCGTAATGATGAGATATTATCTCCTAATGATGAGATAATATCATGTAATGATGAGATAATATCTCCTAATGATGAGATAATATCTCATAATGATGAGATAATAAGTCTTAGGACTTAAGACATCCAATATTTGTTGTAGTTGTTGGCACCAATACGCTTCCATAGTAAACAGGTACTTATTACTACTAAAAAAGAAATATACCACAAACTGGCGCTGCGAGCATTTTTCTTTGTGGCCATCCCTACATATTTTTCTTATATTTCCTTTTTAATATGATTAATTTTATGTACAAGCAAAATTATTTCAATTTTGAAATTTATTTTGCAGAATTTTTTTCACTTTTCGGCAATGTTTACATATTTATGTCAACGGGTTTTCCCAATGTGTAATCTTCCAAGGAAATTTCGTTATTGTTTGAAACAGAAAGTAGGTTGAATTAGATATGGTATCAAATAATCCAAATGACCTAAGTGTGCAAAGTCAAAGGGACGACTCGTTCCAGGTATTATAGATTAATCATTGTGATTTTCAAAGTTTTCTGACATTACCCGGCATTAATTATCAAAGAGCAGTGAAATTAGCATCAAAAAGAACGAATGGGGAAATTTAACTGCAGAAAATATTCTGAATGATCCAGATGTGAAAATCGCAGGAAAAATCATAAAGTAAATAGATTTTGACCCCCATTTTCTTGATGATGAAGACGCTCGTTCAGTCTGTACAATTTGTCTTCGATTAATTGACAAACTTGCTGAAGTCCCAGATTGAGACAATATAACATAATTGACAGAATCCATTGGGGATAGAATTGAGGTAAATGAATCAAGTTACCCAATTTCATCTTGTGAATTAGCATTGGATTCCCAAAAACAAAATAAAAGCCACGCTTCTAGTTTCCATGAAGATGACACCCAAGTAGGATTTGGTCCCTAACTGGTCTACATTAAAGGGCCCAGGTGTTAGTAACAAGCCTCCGTATGACAAAAGTGAATTTCTGTCGGGTCATTCCAAACCCAACAA
This sequence comes from Pictodentalium vernedei, assembly GCA_031216915.1. Taxonomy (NCBI): domain Eukaryota; kingdom Metazoa; phylum Mollusca; class Scaphopoda; order Dentaliida; family Dentaliidae; genus Pictodentalium; species Pictodentalium vernedei. The sequence continues at coordinate 134,421,178 of CM062292.1, read as the reverse complement.
GCAGAATAGTACGGTTGCATTTAGCCGAGCTCACTCAAACCAAGGTAAATTTTTTACAAGTTCACCATTGGCTTGCATTCCTTCTGGTTTAGATAGAATGTCCTGAGTGGTAGATGAATTTCAAAATAGATGGGGCAGACATCAAAATTTGGGAAATAATTATCCCCCAAATTTCAGACAGCAGGATTCGACAACTTTTCGAAATCCAAATCCAGATTACCAATCTTATAACCCCAGAAATAGAGGTAATCCTGACTACCCCTTTTATACTCAAGGGAAGAGAGGTAGAAATGTTCATGGCCAGAGACAAAATGCTTTTCCTCCACCAAACTGCCAAAATTAGAGATATTCAATATCAACGCCAACCTAGGCAGAAAGCAAAGAGTTCCAAAATTGCCCAAAGGTCTGGAATATTATGGAAATACTGATTGGCAATCTTTCAGATTAAAATTTACCAATTTTGCAGAAATGCAAGGCTGGTCAGGAAGGGATTGTAAAAACATTGGTTGCTGTTGCTTAATGATAAAAGCTAGTGAATAATGTGCAATGATAAGCAGACAAGACCCCACAATGAATTTTTGGAACCTCATGCATAAAATGGAAACACGCTTCGGGATATACGAACTTCCCGAAACAGCACAAATTCATTTGGGGCAAGTCCGTCAAATATCAGAAATGTCTTTGGAAGAGTGGGCCGGTCAGGTATTAACCCCTGCCGTAAAAGCACATAGACATCTACCTGAAGAGCATATGTTTAATCAGGCCATAGTGAAATTTTGTCATGGGTGTTTGAACAAGGATGCAGGCCTCTTTGCTGCTAATCAGAAGCCAAGAAGACGCCATTGATAAAATTAAATAATATCAACATACATCAATGACAGTGTATGGACAAGAGCCACGGGAAAAGAACCTCCCGAAAAGAAACCGTCCATCCTCAGTTTGAGAATAACACACAAGAGAGTTATTCCAATGTGCATTTTGCTAGAAAAACTAATCACTCTAATATCCAGAACACTTCTGATTATAATAACAGGGAAATAAAAAAACTGGTAACAGATTTTGGCACTTTTACTAAATCAGTAACTGATAGAATGAAAGCTATGCAAGATTCAGTAACCCATTTGGCGGAATCAGTTGCCAAACTGACACTTAAATTGTCTCAGAGTTCGGATCGCGGTACGGGATAAGTCGTTATAAGAATCGCTCTCCTTCGCCGCGACGCCGAACCTGTTTTCAATGTGGATCTCCCTCCCACACATTTGGCCCAGGAATGTCCAGTAGTAAAAACCGACCAGCTACAAAGGGTGAAAATGTAATTCAGTAGGCACTCCCAGAAAGACTCAAGCTTCGGAGACATTTAGTGATGAAGCAGAACATTTAAACGACAGCAGGTTCAACCCACAGGCCTAGGCCCGGCACCAACAGATTCAGGCCAACACAAAGAATTTTCATCTCCTGACCAATTTTAACAGAATCTCCCAAATATTCCCATCCCACTCTGGGACATTTTCCTATTTAGTCATTATAACTCAGTTATCAGATAAATTATCCTTCGCAGTTCCAGTCACCTTGGAAGATGTACAGGAGCACAAGTGAGAATTCTTTCAGATAAAGTAAGGAAATCCCCCCCCCCCCCCCTCCAACTCCCGAAATCAAAGAGATACAGGTGAAGTTTGTAGGCAGAGATTTAGAAACAGTTCCTGCAAAAATAATTGGCCCATTATCAATGAAATTGGGGAAATTTTATGTCCTCAATCAATACTCCAATGATTCTTGGGTTAGACTTCCTGCGGGAATACCATGCCCGCTCAGATTTGCAACAGGGAATCATGTATTTAGACAATGAAAACATTATGCTGGATTTAGTTTCTTCCGGTATTCCAAAAGCTAACAGAGTTACTTTAGCAAATAAAGTTATGATTTCTCCTAACTCAGTTAAGCAAATTAAGTGCAAATTACACATGGGTCTCTCTCATCCTGAGTTTGTAATTGAGCCAAGTCCGGCTTCCAATTTTTTGATGCCTCGGATATTTCATTCAGAGGATTCTGACCCAGTAGTTACAACAGTAAATATGCAAGATCATAAATAAATTTGAAAAAAAATTTGAAAAAAAATTACTGTATAGATGAAGTATTTGAGGGATCCTGATTGGCATGTTGCCCAAAACAGTAGAAACATGTCATGTTTCTAGTCCTATGGAAGACAAAAATAGTGTAACAGAATTACCTGAACACCTCGAAGATTTGTTTGATGGATCGAAATCTCTATTAAATGAAGTAGAACAAATACAGTTAAAACATTTATTGATTAAATATCAAGAGGTGTTTGCAAAACATGACAATGATTTAGGAAATTTGACAGTCCCTGAAACTCCTGGAAGAAATGGTAAAGGCAGGGGTAATTCAGCCGTCACTTTCTGAGTGGGCATCTGTCCCCATTTTAATCAGAAAACGAAGTGGCACTGTACGCAAGTGCCTCGATTATAGAAAGGTTAATGCTGTAACAGTGAAAGATACTTATCCATTACCTCTCGTATATGATTGTTTAGAAACTCCAGCTTACTGAAAAAGTTTTTTTAGCCGTTTTGACGGGAATCAGGCTTATTTTCAGGTACCAATTGCAAAAGAGGACAGACATAAAACAGCTTTTATTCCAAAATATGGGCAAGGAGTTTTGGAAATTGACCTTCGGTTTGTGTGGAGCCCCAAGTTGTTTTTCTAGGGTAATGAATTTAGTACTCTGACGTTTAAATTCCGAAGTATCCCTGGCCTTTTTTGGTGATATCTGTGTTTTAGGAAGTGGTATGCAGAACCATTTTGAAAATCTTGAAAAGCTACTTGAGCGTCTACATCAGTACCATTGTGGAGGGAAGTTTTCCAACCCACAGATTAAGTATATGGGCCTTGTCCAAAAACACCCATTCAGTCTGAATCAGAATCTGTTATTGAATTAGAGAACTCAATGAGGGCAGCCCATGAACTGGCCCGAAATAAATTAAAAACCCAACCCAACAAAAATTAATGAAAAAGCAATATGATTCCAAAATGAACATCAGAAATCTCTATCACAAATTGGAGAATCTCCAGTGCCGTTGTATTGTTTATGCAGATAACCCAACGATGGTTCCTTCATGATTCAATGAGATTATTGTCTGGATTGGTTACATGGAAAATGTGTAAAAGTTGATAGTTTGTAAGCCAAGTTCATTGACAAATATGCTTGCCTTTATTGTAAGATTGCTCATCCAGAATAAATAAAATTAAAACAGTGATAAGGCCGGGTTGAACGTTCATTAGAATTCAACCTGTCCTTGGATTTTTTATTATTTTTTTGTAGACGGTCATGGAAAGTGGGAGCGGAAGTTCCTCCCCATTTGCTACATCTAAAGATTTTAGGTTGAAGACGGACTCGAATCTGCAAGAGGTCCACATCGTTGCGGATAAGTTGGTGGAGTCTTCCGGCTCCCACACTGTGGAAGCCAAACTCAAAGACTAAGGGAGCAGCACTCGTTCTGAAGCTGCGCCCACACCTTCTGCATCGAGAGCCCGGCCGAAGTTTGCTAGTGCCTCTAAAAGCTAGTGCCTCTAAAAGGGGGACTCAATCTTCGGCTACCAAAGGGCGTCCTGTACGATGGGGACTCCTTTCCCCTCTAGGAAGGGATCAGGCAAGGCTTCTAGGGCCCAAACTAGTAGGTCCCAGTCCTCCCGTACTACGGGAAGAGTACCATTCCAGCAGAAGACTAGGGAGGTCCCCTCTCTGCTGTCTGTGGACTTCACCTCGCCAATGGGTAAGTTCCAAGCGCCTCCCCTGTCTCAAACCTCCGAGCCCTGGACAAGCCACCAAAACGATGTGGCTTAGACTTGGTTTGTCCCATCCCCAGCCGTCAATGTAGTACCAGGCAGCTGAGGTAACATTGCGAGAAACAGCATCTTGGGTTCTCCACCCCAACCCATGTAGTAAATTGGGCGGCCCATTACAAAATGTGGTTTGGGTTGGCGGTATTCAAACAGAAAATTTATATTTAGCTCTGGCATTCTCTTTTGGGGTTATCAGTTTAAATATGGGTGGGAATTCTCCATTCCCATAGTACAAAGTACGGCCTTATAAATAAATATGGTAATTTAAATAGGGCCCTATCTTACAAAACTGGGGGTGGGGGGGGGTCGTATATTTTACCTCATATTCCCGGTTTTATGCCGGGAAATCGAACATATCCTCTCAGCCCCTATATAAGGACTGGTGAACCAGATCAGATGCCGAAGATTACTTGTGTAAAAGTGAAGAGAAGATTGGCAATGTGTGAATAAAGAAACATTCAGCTGCGTAGCTGAATTCATCTTCAATAGTAAGCAGGTACTTGTTACTGCTATAAAAGAAAATATACCACACATGTTTGTTTACCAATGACATAACGGATAGCATATTCTATTTTCATCTGATGGTTTCGAGTTTGTTGCGAGGAGTTGTGTTTTGAAGGATTTGGATACAGACCAAATATAAATCTGAACCGTTTGAGACGCCAGTGTGTTTGTTACGAAATTCGGACCCAACTACAACTTACGACCAAACAGTAATGGCTGGTTCAGTGAAATAAATAAAATTCGACGGACAATAACTGTAGATGCTTTTTAAATAAAAGTTTGAAGTTCACACTGATAAATTTTGTAAGAGCTTCAGAAGCACTGTGCACGAAATCAGAGCTGTGATTAATTTAATAATGGATTTTTTTGTCATAAGACATTCATAAATATGTTCGTATGACATTCCTGTGATGTTCCTAAGTAAATGCTATATGTGTTTTACCAAACAATACTTATGACATTTTTATGCTATCAAACTTAGGAACACGGTACTACAATTTTATGAATATTACGAAATACAGTTCTGTTAAAACGAAGTGTAAGCGAAATAAAACGACATGCCTTTTGTGCGTGTGGGTCCGTGGGTTGGCTGAAAAACACAAACACTGCAGTTACACAATATCCTTACTCCATCCTGGAGCGTGTTTCAGGTTTAAATGGCTGTTTATTAAAGAATTTTGTTTTGAATTATGTTGCAAGTGACATATTGACGATTACGGGACGTAAACCCTGCTTTTACGGTCGCAAATATCCATTCCAAACTACCGAATCCGCTGACGCGTCACCGACTGAATTCAATTTTTGGGAGTCACATTGGTGGTTACGTCCACAAAACGTCGAATACAGCGTGTTGCGCTTCATTTTAGTATAGTCAACGCCCCACAGGCAGTAGGTGGAGAAAAGCGATTCAGTTTTCATGTCTTTATGAGAAACTGTCATGTGGATTGTGCATGTAAAGCTATAAGTTTGGTAAGCAAGCATAGGTTCTCGATAAGCTTACCATCCATAATCCTGCAGATTGAAAACATACACAAAAAGCAAATCAAAATGTTGAGTTTGCAAGGTTCTTTCTAACAAATGTCGCAGCACTCTCTCTAGCGCCTTCGTAATTGCTATCAATGCTGCCATCTGGGGCAGTTCCAAAGATCTGTCCAATGGCACAGTGGACAGATCACCAATTATGGGACCTCTCCAACAGATTTCGAGTTTTCCTGCGGGCAACGTCAAATGCCACTTCCTTTGTTGTGCTTGGATTTAGAATATGTATCATTAACCATTGCTTGGGGGGGGGGGGGGTGGATATCCACTGTCGCCAATTAACCAACCACTTGGTATTCTGGGCTTGCCGGAAGTCATGATTCAAGTCTGACGGATTGAACATGAATGAATCACGTGTCGAGCCAGGCCACTTCGCTACAACATTATGGAACTCAAGCTTCGAATCGTACACTACTTGGATGTTTACAGAATGATACCTCTTCCTGTTAGCATCATCATTTTCCAATGGTCCCTTTTCCTGCTATGGGTTCGATTACAGCCCCGACAACGTTAGGGAAACCTGCCAGCTCATAGAAACCTGTCATTATTTCCCGTAAGTCATTTTCACAGGCAGGCTTCTTAGTGAATGGTCTGCAATTTCTAACTGTGCAGATGTGACTCCGTAAACGGCATGTGAAATGCTGGCCTTGCTTATATTATGCACGTCTCCGTTTAAGGCATAGATGCTGCCGCTGACAAAGAATCGCACTGCCGTAACACCAGCAGGGAGACTCTTAAATCGTGAGATTACCTCGCGTATTGTTCAGTGTCATATTTTACAAGTTCGCATACCTGTAGTACTAAACTCAGAAGCAAGCGGTATCGCTGGATTACATCAACATCGTCCATGTAGTCGAGATGGTTCGCACGATCTTTGAAAATGCGTTGGTGACGAAGATGTAGCCTGGTTGAAGCAGTAAATACACCGCCACCATTTTGTAGGAGTTACGAACATCTTTGCATACTCTAGAGCTGTCTTAAAGTTAAGCAATTACTTCTGAACTTTCTTAGCGGCGATTATTTTGTGAAATCGGCAATGATGTTTAGGTATGTCATAAGATATACTTATGACTAAGAAGTGTGTTGATGAAACTGGACCATGGTCTACAGGTAAATAAGAAGAGAGTCCTCACTCTTATAAAAACAATCTCAGATTGTGCCGCGACACATTAGGTGGTCTCATGATGATAGCAATTGAGTCGTCGGAAGTGAAACGGCTTGATATGGACACATTTATTTAAGGTTTTGCAGTACTAAAGACAAGGAAGGTTTCACTCACAGTCTGTCCATCGCCCGCTAAATCTATCGAAATTTTGACTATACACATTCACAATAATCTTGATGACACAATCAGCGTGATAGTGGTATTAAAATTCAAACTTCTACTCACAATTGTGACAATTGGTTCTATTGTACAGGCCTATATGTTTATCACGTATCAGGTGTTCATAGAATTAATAGAATTGAGGTGTTATTTGGCATTTACTTTTGGTTTGGGGGTTTGTTGCATCGCTGATGCTTATTAAATGCAATGACAATGGACGCAGGTCTGCCAGGGTCGTATCTAGAATATTTACCATATGTACCAGTGTGTGCGCTTAAACTCCAGGCACCACGTGGAAATAAAATGAAAGTGTCAATGACACTGTAGCTCAACTTGTCAAGACAAAGACATGTACATGTATAGTATGTGACACAGCAATGACAAACATCTAGGTAATGACCTGATAACAAAGGTACATATAAAGTATTGTAACGGTCTGTACATAAATACTGACCGTTGCCTGTAACAAATGTATAGGTAAAGTAGTGTAAAGGTGGCTGACAGTCAGATGCTGAACTAGAAAAAAATCTTTGAGTCCCAGAGTGGGTCTGACTGGACCCCAAAATATGTGTTCTCATAGCACAGTGATAACAAAGGCACCCAAAAACACACTCGTTCCTGTCCCAAGGTGAAAACAAAAGTACCCAAGAAGTTTTGTGAAGATCGGTTCATAAATACAGCCTCTACCCTGAGCCGTATTGACATGTGTGCTTACATTGTGAAGTAGCACTGAATAAATCAAAGTTCATCTAATTTGCATAATTTTGGCACGAAAAAAAAACCCTTACAATATGTGATGTATTCCATGTTACTAAACATTCATATCATACAAAAATTTATTCAAATCAGAACTTTCATACAGAAGTTCTGTACAAAAGACTGATTGCACTAATTTTGGTACAAAATGGCTGCTGGTGGCCATCTTGAATATCGGACCACACCCAAAAGCACTCGCTCTCATCCCGCGGTGATAACAAAGGTACCCAAGAAGTTTCGTAAAGATTGGTTCATAAATATGGCCTCTAGTCTGAGCTGTATAGAAGTTGTGTACAAGAAACTGATTAGACCTAATTTCGGTACAAAATGGCCACTGGCAGCCATCTTGAATTTTAGAACGCACCCAGAAACACTCGTTCTCGTCCCAAGGTGATAACAAAGGTACCCAAGACATTTCGTGAAGATCAGTTCATAAATACAGATTCTAGTCTGAGCCGTATTGACATGTGTACTTACTGTGTGTAAGTCGCACTGAAAAAATCAAAGTTCATCTAATTTGCATAATTTCTGCACGAGAAAAAACCCGTATTGTATGTGATGTATCCCATGGTACTAAACATTCACACAAAAAATTATTCAAATCAGCGCTTTCATATGGAAGTTCTGTGCAAAAATCTGATTGCACCTAATTTTGTACAAACTGGCTGCCATCGGCCATCTTGAATTTCGGACCGGACCCACAAACACTCGTTCTCGTTCCACGGTGATACCAAAGGTACCCAAGAAGTTTCGTAAAGATCGGTTCATAAATACGGCCTCTAGCCCGAGCCGTATTGGCATTTGCACTTACAGTGCTGAAAGTAACCCCCAAAAACATCAAAATTAGTCTAATTTGCACAATTTAAGCACGAGAAAAAAACCCGTATTATCTGTGATGTATCCCATGGTACTAAACATTCATACAAAAAATTATTCAAATCAGAGCTTTCATATGGAAGTTCTGTACAAAAAACAGATTTCTGCATCGTCGGTACAAAATGGCGGCTGGCAGCCATCTTGAATTTCGGACCGCACCCAAAAACACTCGTTCTCGTCCCACGGTCATAACAAAGGTACCCAAGAAGTTTCGTAAAGATCGGTTCATAAATACGGCCTCTAGCCCGAGCCGTATCCAATTGTTGACGTACGGACAGACAGGCAGACGGACAGATGGACAGACGGACAGACGGACGACGGGTCATGACAAAAGCTCAAATTTGGCTTTGCCAAAGCTGAGCTAAAAATGTCGAATTCATAAATAAGTGCCTATTCCAGTTGGAGAGGTGGGAACTGTGATTCCACATGTAATAGTAGCAATTAATTTTCGGTCACTCAGTCTGTTTCAAAGATTTTAAAAATATGCACCACACCATGCAGCACGCTAATGTTAGCCGAATTGTATTTCCGGAAGTCTGCCCGCACGAAGTAGTCAGCCTGCGTTTATATAACATCATTGAAAGGGGCCAAGTGACCGAAAGCTCCAGATACAGACTAATTGTATTATGTAAAAACCTCACACTACCTACATACCCACTGAAAAATGTACGCAGGTTGTATGCAAACATGTAGTTTATTTAATTCTTCTCGGGGGACGTACCCGGACTGCCACCAATGGGAGGGCGACACTCCCTCTTATAATCATATTAGAACCCCACCTCAGTTCTGTAGCTTTCAGATATGCCTTCGGCATATAGGGGGGGGGGGGGGGGGGCTTGCTGAAGTATATCCTGTGGAGGAGGGGCAGAACAGCCGCTGGGCACTGGGGAAGTAACACAGGCATGTTGGAATATTGGAGAAGAGAAGCCAGGTTTTAAAGAGTACCTTGAAGGCACATTTTTTTTTTGGGGGGGGGGGGGCACTGTGTTGTTCAAGCTGGGGTCTCGGTCGTTGGAGATTGGGGAAAACTGGGAAAGACGGTGAAAAGAAGTGCCAAATGTGTAACTTGGGCGTAGTGAAGACCCTAAGACCCTGGAACACTTTTCATTAGAAAGTCCAATTTCCAAAATTCCAGTCTACCAGAATAAGACGCACTGAGCGTAGTATAATGTGGAATTAGGATGGGAGAATGAAGGACATGTGGATAATAGGTGACACGGAGATGGTTAATATCGGAGAGATTGTGTAGAAAAAGGGTACAGAGTATCTTCAACCAGTTCGTCTAAGTATTGGAAGGAAAATGGCGTGGTAATAGGGAGGCAGTTGGGAGCACATGGGACACCAAGACCTAACCCGAGAACCACAGCAAATCAGCGGCCAACCAAAGTGTTATTAATATTATATCGACCTACGCAAATAGTGTCAAAGCCTCATCCATCCATAGGGTTTGATCCTCTAATGCCCTGGACACACAAGCCTAACATTCCATATACTCAATTTACACCGGCTAATTCTTAAGAATCATGTTATATTGTTTTATTTCAGTTGATTGATTCCAGACGAGATTGTTCGAACACATTCAGCCCTGTACATATACTAAAGTGATCGACTTTTCTTTCAATTACAAGGTCCGAAAGGTAGCCTGGGTGCTCTAGAACTCCTCCAAGAGGATCAGATTTGAAAATATTCCCGCGGAGGGTTCACCTGGACCCCACCAGCAGGAGGGAACAGGCTCACCAACACCCACCTACGTCTATGTCGGGTATAATCAGAGGATTCGAAATTTGATTAATATTATATAAATTATCTGATCAACTTTACCGAGTGATTTCTCCCGCAGTAGATTTTTCAGCTGATTGCTAAGGGGGGGGGGGAGGGGGGGCGTTGTCACGTCGTGACGTATTCGTGACCCCTTCTACACTTTTCCAGTAAATGTTCTTATGCTATTAATTATATACTTTTTTGAAAGTATACAACTCAAAGTTTGCTAAGCAGTAAGTATATCCAACTACCTGTTTTAGATTTTAGTTGAAATATTGTAATGAAAAGTGTATATATTTTTTATTTAATTATATCTTTAATGATTTAAGTACAAAAATTAAGATTTTATTTGTGTTTGACATTATTTTTTAGCTTTTGAATACGATAACCATGAAAAATGGATATTATTGGTAAAAGAGGAAACTTTTCAATTTGCCAAAAAGTTGACGGAGCGAACTGGTATGGCTTCAGTATCGAGTATGAGACCACTACTGTTAATTACAGCTTACGAACACCTTCCCATGCTCCCGGTCAGGTTCCTGGTGGTCCTTTGTGGGATGTTGTTCCATTCTTGGACCAGCATGGCACCAAGCTCCTGGACACTTCTTGGCTGGACTGGACAGGTTGAAATTGCAAGCTGCAACTCATTCCAGACGAGTTCGATTGGATTGAGTTGCTGGTCAGTCCATACGCTCAATCCCCTACTTCAGTTGGTACTCTCCAACATGAGGATGGGCATTATCGTCCATCAGAATGAATCTATCACCCACTGCACCTGTATACAATCTGTCGTGGACATCCAGGATCTCATCAATATACCACTGTGCTATCAATGTACCACGTTCAAGGACACAGAGCTAGGCACGTCCATCCTTGTTGATGCCGCCCCTGACCATGACTGACCCTCCACTACAGTGGTCATGCTCAGCAACGTTGGTTGTATAGAATCGCTTCCCTGGTCTACTTCATACACTAGACCGCCCATCTGTGTGGTCGAGGCAGTACCTTGGCTCATCTGTAAAAAATGACAGGTCGCCAATCTTCTCTGGTCCATACATTGTGGTCCATTGCCCATTCATATCGTGTCTAGCGTTGATTCCGGGACAGCAGAAGGCGAATACATGGACTTCTCGATCGGAGACCACCTTCGTGCAACCCTGCCCGGATAATCTGCGTCGAAACATTTACCCCGGATTGATTCTGATGGCCACTTCGAAGCTGGGCTGCTGTGGCAAAGCGGTTCCTACGGGCCTGAATGATTAAAAACCGGTCTTCAGCTGCAGGTGTTGCCCTTTCTCTGCCACCACCATGCCGTCTTCCTGGTGTGCCATACTGCTGAACTCTTGCCCAGTCTCTGGTGATCACCGCATGGTGCACACCAAGGGCTTCACCAACCTGACGATGGGTAGCCCGTTGCTCGACCATTCCTACATCCTGCCACATTTCTGCTTCAGACAAATGTCTTCTTACATTTGCATTTGCCATAATCAATCATTAAATCACAAGGGTTTGTGTTGAAGTGAAGATTGAATACCCTGCACATGTCATGTACATGTAGACAGTGCACGAAAACATCATGAAAATCAAGGGGTACATGCTTTCCATGACTGTCACGAAAGTCTGTCTGTCACGAGAGCTGATGTAAACACTGAGAACCATCTCAATACATTCCTCAATCATATCCACCAAAAATATCGCAATTATGTCACAAGCAAATTTCACAATGATGTGTCAAATATTTGGTGCTTAGCAAACTTTGAGTAGTATAGATTTCATACTTTGCTTGTGTCACGCAAAGGCAGTCGTATTTGGAGGTCTGTTCCGACACAAGATGACCCTGGCTGTCGAAAGTGACGTTAATCTTCAATAAATAAATAAATTAATATGGAGGTCTGCAGCACCCGATTAGGGCTGTTGTCGGCCAGGAATGACAAATATTGAATACTGATACGGCACGTATTAATTAAATAATTTGCATCACAACTACTATACATGTATATTCTTTTTATTTGCTAATTCCTTAACGAATTTTAAACAAGTGTTGAGTTTTGTTTTCACACTCACGACTAATTAATATTCCAACGTCGTCAAGACACGCCTTCTGCAAAGTCAAGCCGTGAATATTCAAATTTTACCTGATCTGGAATGGACCGTCCCAGTTACGTCACTTGTGCATTGTTGCAAAATGGACGCTGTTCCAAAAATACGCACAAATTTCCATTTAACGTGGGCATAAATTGAAAATGTGCGTTTGCTTTCCAACAGTCGAAAGCGTTTTATGTGAGGGGAAAATTCGCAGTGTCTTCCTCGAAGGCGTTTGTTGCGAACGTAAAATGCGCAATTGTGTGCCTGCTTCATATGGTTTCGGCAAGTGTTTTACATTTGCGCAACTACTGCATTGGACCGCAGCGTGTGCTTGGGGCACCATACACTGATGTCCCATTACGATGTTATAGAGTGCGTAGATTTTTTCTTTTTCGCAAATAATTTGTTCCGCCTGCTTCATCGAGAGCTTCATCGTGCGCAGTTTTGGTCGTTGCACTGTGGTCGCTCACTGGTTTCGGTCTTTACACTTTGGAACGCATTAGGTTAGCCTCATTCATTTAGCTATATTTGTTAAACCCTCACAAGGAGAGAAGGGTCTGAAAAGTCTACTCGGCCTTTCTTTGACATTGTTTTAGAAGAAGCTCTTTCGAAATAAGCAGCTTCCAAATCCTCTTATTTTGGGGCGTCATCATTTCAAATATCTTCTCCGTCGTTTCCATTTTGAGTTAGGCAATAGAGTATTTTATCTGCTCTGGTGTTTTTCGGTCCAGCTTCTAATTCCGAATATCCATTCTCAGAAGAATCCGACAAAATGTATCTGCATTTCGAAAAACTCTCTCTGCATTCTATCGGGTTATTGCAACTCTATTTCTTCTGTTGCCTCAGTCTGATTATCTGACCACAAAAAAACTCTGAAACGAGCGACACTCATAATCAGTCATCTCATAGAACTGTACAGGAGAGTGTAACTGAATCCTGATGACATATATCTTCATATTAGATTCAAAAGAGGGTTTACAGGATAGCTATGTGAACTAACCCTTGATGCGTCGTGAGCCGCTAGTAAAAAAAAATAGGTGGTGCGGTGGGATGGGATAGCGAAAGGATTTAAAAAATAGTTTGTTATGTTCACATGTTTCCTTCCTGGTATCACCTTTTATTTATCCTAATTACATACATGCTGTATTGTTTGTCATTTGTCTTCTTCCAAAAAGAGTATTTTGATGATTGATTGAAAGCATTAAAATGTAAATGGACAAAATAAAATTAGCTAGTTTCGTCGGTCCCTTTTAATCCCCGCTTGACCAAGCTAAATATACAGAAATGTATACGCTTTTCTACAGTTGCCTATATGAATTGTGTAGTAAGCTCAAGCTCAACTTTCAATTGTTAGAGATTTTATGTCACTATTTTTTCCCTTGGCAGCCATTTAATAAAATAGTATTGTCTCAGGTTACTTTACGAAAATGCACTCTGTCTGCTAACAATTGATATACAGAGAACCTCGGTTAATTATTTTGCCTACAGCCACATGGCCACATGGAATAAATGTCATGGCTTCCACCACAGAAGACCATCGCACTGGACATTAATATAAAATTATTACGTATTATGATGTTCGACCGCAGAAATGATTCATGGGGTTGAAAGCTCTGTCATTAATTTTAAGGTTTAATATTTCAGCGGTAATGTAGCTGTCGAACCCCGAGACGGCGATTGTCCAAGTCGGGATAGGCGGCGAAGTAGGGACTACATCAATAGTGTGTTAGAGTATACACATTGTTGTTCAATCTGGGTGATTTTAGGGGTTTGGTGGACTAGCAGCAAAGAATGCCGGAAAATGTTTCTCCATTTGGACACAGGTGGAATATTCCATGCCAGTTCAGAGCCATCAACTGGTAGAGTCTATATTCGTTACTTTGGGGAAGATTAATTAATATTTTCAGCCTTTTGGCTGCACGTTGAAAATCTTGATTGGTCTACCACACAAATTCGCCGAGCACCTATCTTGTTTTTGAATTCAGGTCGTATCACGATTATGGCCAAAAACGTAATCTGCTTTAAATGGTTAATCTCGCGGGGAGCATACTCCCCTCTCGTACGCATTGCCGAGCAGAAAACAGAAATACACTCATAATAATCTAACAATGCCCGTACACATGGCAAAATTACCTAGCAACCTATCTCAAGTTTTGCCTGTTCAGCTCGTGTTTTTATTCCCAATATTGTACCAAACATTTACCACGTTGCTTCCCCTGCCCTCCCCAGTATTATAAACGTTCACATGTTTCTTATTGTTGCCACATTTCGATAACATTGTGGCCGGACACTAAGGTAAGGGGGCTGTACGTGTAGAGCAAAGGAGTTTTCCTCCTTGTTAGGTGACGAAGCTGAAATTAAGAAAATACCGAGTTCGGTCGTTTTTCTCTTGGATCTCTCCCCAACAGCAACAAGTATCTGAGGTATTGAATTTGCAAGAGTGTGTGATAATTTATGCATAGAGCTAAATAGGTACATACATGTCGATGCAACAAGATGTGAGGCTTGAAAGTCATACAAGGGTGGGAATTAAGAGAATTCTGGCAGTAAGTTTCTTTTCTGATTTAAATCTGAATTTGAACAGTTTATTTCTTATCACATAATGATGTTTTGATTTTCCAAACTTTTCAGAAAAATGCTCCCAATAGCCAAAGATTCCTACAAAGACAAAGGTGATGTCACCAGAGTGGACAAACGCCACTTCGATCACTTGCAAGCCAGCGCTGAATGACACGTCAGTTGGAAAGATAAGAAGTCACCCGATGCGCAGAGATCCAGCCCACCAACAGTATGGAAAACAATATGTATTTTCGTATTGTATCCATGCGCCGCTCATCGCCAAACTTGTCATGTGTAGCGATCGCCCCTAGTGCAAACAGCACTCCGTCCCAAGTGCGTTCGTTCGCTATCGAATGCGAAGGATCCTGGTCGTACCTTTTGAAACATCGTCTATGATTTTCAAGTATTCAGAGGACGATGCCCCATTCATTGACCAGTCCTGCTCAGGATTTTCATTTAGTTTCGGATATTTTTAAGGATTTTCTCTATTTGTCCCTGAATGTCACAAACAGGTAATAAGAACTGCATGTCCGTTATTCTGGGAGAGACAACAGATAAACCCAAATTGTAATGCTAGCTAAGAAACAGCCCAGAGATCTTTCCATAAAAATCGAAATATCAACCAATGTAAGTTTTGAAGGCAGGGAAACAATCATCAGGAAAACTGAATGGGATGATTTGTAGTGGGATGTGGTGTCCTCTATTGGAAACTAGATGAAGTAGTTTTTATTAGATCGTTCTTCTGTAGGTTTTAACGTTTTGTTTCGGACATACTTCGTCAAGGCAGAATTAACTACTTCACTGAGATTCAAGCCTTTTCGAGTTAATGCGCTCTGTATGGTTTGTTTTTATTCATCTTATACCTAAACATATTTCTACATAGTTCCGAGTCTGCGTTGTGTGGTGTATCTATTTGGACGTGATGCACAGAGTGAGGCAGCGTACATTGGCGGTTAGTCTGTGCCCAGATTGTCGTCTCTTGCATTAAGGTTGTGAGTTTGATGGGTGAGGTATTTGTTCGTGAATATTAGATCTGGAGTAGCTGCGATAGTTATTCACTGATGTGTCATCATTTACGATTTAGAGATCTAGTCTTTAAATTATTGTAAAAAAAGGCCTTCGTGAATGAAACCCTTTCTCACACTGACTGAAATTGTAAAAAAGTTGGTGCGTGGAGTTTGTGCAACAAAAACTGTCGGTGTTTGAAGCAAAAGTTGATTTAATAATGAGTTGTAACAATTTATTTATTTTTTTTTATTTATTTTTTTATTTATTTGTGTTTAACGACCCTTTCGACACTCGGGGTCACCTTGTGTCGGACAGTTTTACGGGTGCAGGAAACTGTAGTACCCAGGGAGAACCACCGAGTAGCGGCGAGCCACTGTCAGACTCCCCAACGTACTAATTCAGCACAAGCAGTGTTAGTTTTGGTTGTAGACAAGTGCATCATCGACGTGCGGTACGTCTTAGAACATAGCGCCACCGCGCCACAACGCTCCAACGTGGGCAGTCAGGATTAGGTGCCTTGCCCAAGGTTAAAACGCAGTTAACCCTGATGGGGATCGTCCAATGTCGTAACATCTGAGTCACCGCGCCCCGTGAAATAAAAATGTTTGCTGGGACAAAAGTGTGTGCAACAGGCGCCGCGTTGAATGTTCCCGGCTGTGATCCTTTACTTAACTCGCGCAGCCGGCAGCACTTCTAAAAAATGAAAAAAACAAAAATTTTATTTTTTGGGCTGAAAATCTAACTTGTTACCCCTCCTTTGGATGAACTCGATGAGGTCGTTCTAATATTGAGGCATATTTTGGAGGCATTCGTTTTGGTAACTGCGTGGTTAAATTGCACTATATCATTTTTTTCATTTTAAATACTTTTTTAATTTCCAAATATTTCATGAAAATTATATCATCAAAACCAACCGTGTGGCCCCCTCATTGGTTCGAGCTTGGCGAATGAGCTACTTCCAATCAGGAGTTGGGTGATACGGTCTTGTTGAAACTTTTTTGAAAAAGTGGTTTGTTTTCTCAACTCCTCAACTTGTTGATCACGTGGAAGGATGTTTGGTAAAGGGTTAAAGCTAAGAAATAAAAAAAAACACTTACTGAAATGTGTCTCTGCTCTCCCATATTGTTTTTGGCTAAAAAATACAACAACTGTCATAAGGAAAGCAAGAAAAGTGCACCTTTCCATTTTGCTCCAGTGGCGTTTAAAAATATGGAATAGTCATCTGAATGAAAATATAAACTCATAAGCGACATTTCTGCGTACAAGGAAGTTTGAAATACTCAAGCCAACTTTTTCAATTATTTGCTTACAGCATAAGTAAACAGAACTGACTTGTTCACTATTTGTATATATAACCCTTTTTCCAACGGCCAAAACCGGCCAGCGCAATTCACAAAATTCACTATTCAGTTTTTATTACTTTTTCATTTTTCGTCACAAAAACATAGCTTTTGATCCTTCATTGGAACGAGCTCAACGAGCTCGTTCCAATGAGGGGTCATATGCTATGTTTTTGACGAAAAGAATAAAAACAATTCAGTGCTTCAAGAATTTTCTTTGTAAGTGTCGTCTGCTTTTCGTGTTAGGTAAAGGGTTAATAGACTTGAACGTCTAAATTGTGATTGTCCTCAAGTTAGTTCTTTCAGATAAATATATATCACCTCAAAGCCTTCAGTGAATACCCCGCACAATACTACTGTATCAGATACGAAAACTAACAACCTGCCTATGTTAGGTAGTAAACTTGTTTTAACCCCGTCAGATTTATTTTATTATATAGCGATATCCGCTGCAGCTGGTAAACTTCGTGTACAGAAAAATGCAATGGCGAAATGCATCTAAGTATGAACAGACATAAAACTGTCGCTGCCTGTTAATTGAATAGCTGATTTGGCTGATTGACTGTGAAATGGGATTCAGTTAACAGGGATTTAGCCACAACCCTGTATTCTAGAGAAAAAAAACCCTGAGTATTTATTCTATTATATCTCAAAGAGCTCTGTCAAACAAGATGTAACAGATTAAATGCCTGTTCTAGATGTACTGAGGCCAAGAAGGTCCATAAACAAGGGGTATTCGGTTACTGTCAGGGTAATTGCTGGACAAATTATAAGAATTTTTATTCAGAGAATAGGATCATGAATGCATCGGTCAACGAAAACTTCGTGCAGGTTTTTCGCACGAGCGCCGTGTTAATGTCTGTGGGGTACGTTTTGAAATTTTCATCTGTTCAGGACGGGCTTTTTAGGAGGTCTCGTTGTTCTTTTTTTGGTATAAGCTCGTTCATCACTAGTTTCTGGCCGAACCGTAACTTATGAGGTATGCGAAGACGGATTCGTGACGAACGTTTACGTGCCGTTGGCATGTTGGAAGCTGGCAACAGACAGACTGCAGTGGCTCAAATTCTCAACGTTACTCAATCGGTAATTAGTAGATTGTGGTCACGCAACCGTCAGACAGGCAATGTTGATGACAGACGTCGGTCAGGTCGTCCAAGGGCGACAACTGCTAACCAGGCTCGTTTCATCCGAACCACAACATTACGTAACCGCCATCAAAGTGCCTCAGAAATTGGGCAGCAGCTGTTCCGAGCGACAGATGAGCAAGTCAGTGGTCAGACTATCCGAAATCGCGTACACAGCTGGAATTTGTACGCTCGACGACCTCAGTAGTATGTAATATGATTTTCACCCCAATTCTGCAGGACCTCGGCGTGGGACCTCGGAAGTGACGTCATGTCTCGTGACCCAGTGGCGCCATGTTGTGTTGTCAGGTAACCCATGTGAGCGGCCATCTTGTGACGTAATCCCTATAGTAATGCGTGGTGTTACTGACATGCGCGGTGCGTGTTGTTAGGGTGTACGTGTTTCCGTCGTCCATTTTGTATACTGAAGGCCGTTATCTTGGTTTCTATGGTATCACGTGGTTGCTATGTTACCCCAAAGGCTTACAACAAGACAGCGGTATGTCCGGAGGGTGTGTTCGATTGAATAGGAGTAAATTTAATTATCACAAACAACCCGATAATCCCCCCCCCCCCCCCAAATCACCAAAATCCACCTTTATTCACTACAGATTTCTCACAGAATCCTTTTTAGGACCGCCATACCGTAGATTTTAATAGTAGCACGTAGTTCTATAGTACAGAGGGGGTACGGGGGTAAGTTCGATTGAACTAGAGCATATCTAATTACCCAAATAGACCCGACAACCCTTACAAATCACCAAAATCTACACCAAACCACCAAAACGGACTTGTGAAGCCCCATTTTGGGTATATAAAATAACACGTAATGCCATAGGACCGAGATATCCCCCCTGGGGGTATGTTATATTTAATAGGGGTACTGGACCAGATTTTCCCATACGACTCTTAGCCTCCATAAAAACACAACATGGCGCCACTGGGTCAGGTGACATGGCGTTATTTCCGAGGTCCTGCACCGATGTCCTGCAGAATTGGGATGAAAACCACATTACATACTACTGACCGCGAATAATTCCACGTTTTGACTGAGCGTCAGATCGCAGCAAGGCGTAATTGGTGTGGGGCACGACAGCGCTGGAACAATCGTCGGTGGAGCAACGTCATGTTTTCCGATGAATCGAGGTTCATTCTCGACTTTCACGACAGGTGAAACTGAGTGTGGTGGCTGCGGAACGAACGATGCCATTACCTAAGCGTCAGGCAGCACGTTTTGGTGGTGCATCGGTGTGGGAAGCATAACCATGAAAAGTAGAACAGCATTACATGTAATTCAAGGGCGTGTCACAGGGCAGTACTTCCGTGACAATATGTTAGCAGCTCATGTGGTGCCAATTGCGCGACGTCACGGCCGTCGATTCATTTTCCAAGATGACAATGCAAGAGCACACAGGGTCCGTGTCTCTACCGGGATCCTCCAGGAGCATAACATCACTCCGCTGCTTTGGCCAGCACTAAGTCCTGACCTTTCACCAATCGAGCACGACTGAGATATGTTTGGCAGGCGCCTACGACAACGCCAACAGCCCCCCACAATGGAACTCGCCGCTGCACTGCAGAAAGAATGGAATAACATCAATCATGCTAATATTGGACTTTGGTGAGGAGTATGCCATGTCGGATCCACGCTTGTTTTCGTGAACTGAAGAGGATTTACAAGGTATTGAGGTCTTGGACTGAATGTGGTAACTTCTCTGACTGACCGTCCATGTCTTCTACAGCTCAGTGCTTGGAGTGTGTGTTTTTCAGACACCCAAACTATCACTGAAATCATTCACTAGATGTCACAGTGCAATTCTCAACTGTATTTTTGATGAAAATATTAATATAATTCTTCATATATCTCACTTTTATCAAATTCCCCCTACTTTTAATGACTATTACTGTTAATGGTGAAGATATTTATGCTATAGTCGACATTCTGGTTTGCAGTTGTGTCTAGGCTCGTCTCGGCTGCCAATGCAGACAGCCAAGACTTGCCTAGAAACAACTGACAAGGGCCCTCAGATGTAGCTTGCAAACATATCTAAAAACAGCCTACTGGGGCACCTATTTGTGTTACAGAAAAAAGTGGTGAAAGTCAAAAATAGACCTTCAAGAATTAAAGGATTAATTTTTTATTGGAATGAGGACAGATTGGGAAATTTTTGGTTTAATTTGAGAAAAAGCCTGTCCAAATGCCATTGGGAAAGTGGCCCATGTTCTGCCCGTGTAGACACCCAAAATAAACACTGTAATTATATTTGATCTTCTTGTAAAGATCTGTTTCCTTCCAACTGAGGCATATCTTTTTACAAACATTCTTCTCACACCAGCCCAAAACATTTGAGTAAATTTTCTCTTTAAGAGCTATTCTCATGACAGGGTAATAACAGTTCTATAAAAAAAACAAAAAAACAAAAACAAAAAAAAACACGCACGGACGCACGCACTCTATCAATCCTTAAAACTTACATTTATAAAATTAAAGCAATGAGTGGTGGGTTGGACATCACAACATATCACTGTTAGTAACTGAGGAATAAAAAGGGAAAATATGTGGTACACAATAATTCCTCTGAACCGTATATCCCCTACCAAGTTTTAGTGTAAGCTGTCGTAATCTGAGCTGCAATTATGAAATTACAGTACACTAAAGTGGGGGCGCAGTGGCTCAGTTGGTAGAGGTGCAGGCTGCAAGCCGAGAGGTCATCGGTTCGAATCCCACCTGCGGCAACCGCGTTGTGTCCTTGGGCAAGACACTTCACCCCGATTGCCCACGTGGGGGCACGGTGACGCTGTGTACTAAGGCGTACTGCACGTCGATGGTGCACCTGTCTTCAACCAATGCTCACCCTGCTTGTGTGGAGTTGGTATGTTGGGGTGCTGACAGTTGCTCGCCGTTGCTCGGTGGTTCTCTCCGGGTACTCCGGCTTCCTCCACCCGTAAAACTGTCACGGTCATGGTTAGCCAATGTGCAGAAATATGTGACCTTAAACACCAATAAATAAATAAGTACACTAAAGTGGTAAACCTATCGGTTTTACGTTGGATTTCTCTTGATTTAAACAAAATCTAAGTAGTCTGGAAAGTTCAAATGACATTATTCTCAACAGACCTTTACTGCATTCCACCATCCAATGCATCCATTTGCATTGTGGGATTTCATATACAATATATTCGCTAGTTGGTGAGGCAGATAGCGCATGGAATCGCGCATTTGAAATTGAATGGTGAAACGCAGGAAAGGTCCATTCGCAATGATCTACATTCGGCGTAAACATGGCGGGGCTTTTTGCCGTCGTTTTCTCATAGGTAACTTGGAATTTATATATTTAATGGCGATTAAAGTCACTCTCAACATCTATGGTAACGTTATGACCTTAACGCAGTTTTAACCTTCTTTTGCAAAGTGATTGTAAAATTGGTCAGTACTTCACATGAAACTAACATTCAGTTTTGTTATATCCATTTTGCTTCAAAACACAGCTTATGCATTCTCTCTTGAATGAGCTCATTGTCGTTCAGGTAAGGAATCGTATGCTATATTTCTGAAGAAAGTATTGAAACGCATACTTTTATGAGAATGTTTGCGAGACTCGTACAACATTTCGGGTGATATTCATTTCTTACTACAAAATGATAGCTTGTGAACCCTCGCTGCGACGAACTCGTTAAGCTGGTTCCAGTAAGGGGTTATATGTTATGTTTCTGATAACAAAATAAACAAAATTAAGCTTCAATAGTGTTCATAACACTTGTAAAATAATACAACATATTTCGGATACGCTTTCAAATGTTAACACAGACTGAACATGTTCATGTCATTAGCTAATCAAGTTTGTCAAATGAGGCTTGAACAATAACAATAATGAATCTCCTTTTCGGAGATCGTGTCAAACAGAGGAAGTTCCGGAAAGCTCCACCAAGACACAAACAAGGTAAATACTGTGTTTCACCTACTTCTTGAATACTCCCTTGAAAACGAACACGGGCTACTGATTATTGACCGAAGTTGATACTATGTGGATCGTTTGGGTGGGTTTTTAAATGGTGGTTCGGTGGATAAGTGGGCTGGAGGGGCACAGGGCTGATACGTTGTTAATGACTAAAAATAAATAAATTGATGTTTTTCAGAAACGGAAATAAATAGCATACCCTTAAAGGTATTCAGTCTACTTCATTTTTCCCTATTTTCACAGAACAAAAGAAGAAGGCCGGTTGGCCAAAACAAAATGGTGGGAGTTTTTATTTGTTTATTTATTCACAAACAACTGTCCTGGATTATACATCTGAATACGAAGGATACATTATTTAAAAAAAACAATAAATCATAATCATACCATTTATAAACTCTTAAAAACTGTGACCACATCTCCACAGTATAAATACATTCAGCAATATTACAATACCCACGCATACTTGTAACCTCATTATCTATTCATATGAAGCAGTGTAAAATCGTAGGTGGGCTGTCATTTTATAATGAATATATGCCAAGGTGTGAATACCATCTGGTAGTTTATATCGTTTATCATCATAAGAAGATAGTACTATTTTATTGATGCTTGAACAATACAGTTCATGATTTTCACTAAGAATACGACTGGCTTGACAGTATACTAAATCACTGTTTTCACCCAAAAGACATTCTTTCTAATTGAACATTCTCAAATTTTCTTGCAACACTCTTATCAAGAAGACGCATGGAAATGGTAGACAAAGCGGAAGTTGAATTTGTGCAACCTACCTTTCTGCAACATACACAAGAAACCACCAAACACCAGGCAAGGATTGAAACAAGTTTGTCTGGCTGGGGACGAGTGTACATTTTATATAAATAAACATTTGAATAAAGATTTAACAGCCCTTTTAAGGGCTTGAGGGTGTGTGTCTGTGAGAGGGTGTGTGTTTTTTGTTTTGTTTTTTTTTTTGGGGGGGGAGGGGGTGATGGGGTGGGGTGGAGGAGGTCATTTGGAATTCCCAAGGATAACCAGATACCTCATAATCACATACGGCATCCTATCTCCCAGAAGGCTTGATGGATGACTCCCGGTTTTTCAAAACTAAACTGTTGGCGCTTTCTCCACTCCTTTTTTGTAATCGCTATGGTCATATACCGAGGCCGCTACCAAACCGGCGTTGCTGTTTGGTTTTCTTTTCTCTTCTTCCCTTAAATTTGCCATCGCACAACATTATATTCTGGCTCGCCACCATTGTGGGACTCAAACCTCTACAATCGCCGAGCTGGAACCGAATAGAGCCCACTCTCTAATAGAATAGTCTTAATGGCGTTTAAGGATTGGGTATTGACAATCTATCACTCCAACGTAAACTGCCGGGAATTCTAACCGCGTGCATACCCCCTCAGACCCCATTTGAGGCAATAGGAAAGCTAGGCCTGTCTGATCCAAGTGAAATAAGATATGGTTAACCGGGTCGCAAGGGATTTGTAAATCCCACATCGTCCCTGCGCGCCTTCGGCGCGCTAAAACCTTTCATTCATTCAAAGACAATCTTTGTGAAAATCAAACTTCACTTTATTTACGGAATTTATAACGCCTTTTGCACGAACCTTCGCAGTGTTCCCATATTGTAGACATCCAGCTTTGGTCTTAACCCAATGAATGGAGCAATGCAAACAAAAAAAAACATATTGAATGTGGTGCCGTCTGTCAGCAGGAAGCCCAGCGGGCTTGTTGGTGCTAGGCTGCCCCATATTTATAGCCCTGGGTTGGCTGCCCCATATTTACAGCCCCGTGTTGGCTGACCCTGGTAATTAATCAGCAAATACACTTATTACCAAACATAATATTCTAACAGCTTTGTGCCCTACCACGGTCATCCTTATCAGTTCTCCATTTGGTTCCCACCGACGTCCATGTACACTGGGCTGCATCACGGTCATCCTTATCAGTTCTCCGTCTGGTCTCCAATCTTAAGGGTCGAGTAACTCAACGTCTTAGGCTTGCTTACTAAGGTAAATAAATTTGGCTTTGCTGGTAAAACGGGATGGGTAATCGATGTACATGGGATCGCCACATTAACCACATTTGTGAAAAGGCCTGGCCACGACTAGACTTAATTAGGAAAAATAAATTCATACTCGATCGCAAAGCCCTGGAAAAAAAATTATTTTGCGTTCATTCGGCCTCTGCTGGAATATGCAGACACAGTCTGGGACAACTGTACCGACCAGGACGCGATGAAACTTGAAGGCATCCAAATTGCTGCGGCACGTATTACGACAGGCGCTACCCTAAGCGCAAGTAAACAATCATTATATGTGGAAACTGGTTGGGAAACACTAAAAAAAGACGGGAGAAGCACAAGTTGATTCTGTACTTCAAAATGTTTCACAACTTTGTCCCCCCTTATCTATCGAATAGAATCACTCCCTCTATTTCGACTGACCAATCTCATGACCTTCGCAATGCAACCAATCGTCGCCTTCCTTTCTGCAGAACAACGAATTATCAATCATCGTTCATAATAATAATAACACTTTGGCCAGCAGCTCTCGGTCGCGGTTCTCGGACGAGAAGGCCATGGTTACCCCTGTACTCCCACCTGCCTCCCTATTCCCACGCTTCTCCTCTCCTCCCAACACTCGGAGACGAACTGCTTGATGATATCCTTCGTCCCATTCTTCCCAATCTCTCCGATTAGCATATTAACCCTCTCCTTTGAGTCTCCCCTACCCACATGTCCTTCATTCTCCCATCCCACTTCCGCATTATACTCCCAGTGAATCTCATTCTTTTAGACTGATACTTTGGGCATTCTAGAAGAAAGTGTTCCAGGGTCTCCACCATGTCCAAATTACACATCTGGCACTCCCTTTCACCGTCTTTCCCAATTTTTCCCCTCAGCTCCAGGGATCGCGACCTCAGCTTGAACAACAGTGACCTCCAAAGGTGCCATCAAGGTACTCTTCAAAACCAGGCTTCGCTTTATCACGCAGGCCACCCAAAGACCTCTTTGATTTGACCCCCTCTCGCCAATTACGGTTACAATCCTCCATGACCCTTTCTCTGACGATTTTTTTTACCCTGGTTTGCCCCAACGTCCAGGTCCGAGATCTCCAATGAGTTGTTCTCTACTAGCTCCCTCACTTGGACCATCCACCCCGTTTTGATATTTGAGTTGAAAATTCTCAGGAACATTACTTTACACCATCGGCTGTCGGGGAGATTTACCAAATAATTAAGATAACCGAGCTTCAACAGGTCTATCCTGTCCTTGATCCTCATCCACCCAAGCTTACCCCTGATTGCTTCTAGCGCTGCGGCATTACTCGACCCCGTTATCCATCGACCTGCATCGTTCTGCAGGATTTCCAAGCTCTTTACGGCCGTCTGGTTTAGGGGTACCACTTCCGTGCCGTATGTTATACTTGGCAGCCCCACCATTTCCCAAATGGTTTTCCTCACGAAAACCTCATTGAAACTGTTTCTCCCTATAATTTCCATTTGGTTTAGGATTCGCTTCCCCTTCAGAATCAGTTTATTTGTGTGGTTCCGGTAGATGCCTCTTCCTGTAATGTTTATATTTACCCCCAAATACTCGTAATCACCTGTCTCTCCCACACTGAGAAGTTTGCTGCTTCCTTCCGGAATGCAGAACTCACCCACTCTCCACCTTCGAGTGGGGTCCACTTTGCGGCCCACAGGTATAACTTTGCTCTTGCTTTCATTAAGTTCGAGTCTCCATTTGCTCCCATATTTCCCAACAGTTCCCAGCATTTTCGTTAGCCCCTCTTCGCTTTCTGACACTAGAACCATATCGTCTGCAAAAAATAGCCCTGGGATCTTCAAGTCCCCAACTGCTACCCCCTCCTCGCTGCGCAGGAGTTCATCTTTGATGTACAATGCAAACAGGATCATACCCTCAGCTACGAAACTATGGAATGACCTTCCCCTGGACATTAGAGACAATAGTTCGTTGGTTGAGTTTAAAGATTATATGAACAGACACGTCTGTCGGCCGCCACAATAGTTTTTCGAATCCACCTCCCGAAAGGCACAAATATATCACTGCAGATTACGACTTAGTTGCAGTAATCTAAATGATCATCTCTACGAAAACCATTTATCTAACACCCCGCTTTGTGCTTGCGATGAGCGCGAGACTGTTGAACATTTCTTTCTGAGGTGCCACAATTACTACCGTATTAGAAACGAAACCATAGGACTACTTTCGTATGCCCTCGACACTAATATCTTACTGTTTGGCTGTGGATTTTATAATAATGTGGACAATCGAGCAATTTTCGAAGCTGTTGTAAAACTTATTATCCTTTCTGCAAGATTTAACTGAACCACCAAGTCTTGATATGCCTATCTCCGTCACAGATTTATGTGTTAAAATCATCCTGAATTATTACATTAAGTCCTGATAGCGCGCAGAACGTTCAACGCTTTCGTCTCATTCCACTAAATAATAACTGAACACATACACTAAAGCATTTTGGTTCACTTGAGCCTTTCCGGGTAGGCCCCTGCGATTGTGCGAACATGCTCATGCGGCCAGTGTGATTCTGGGGGCGGGGACATTCTTCAGATTTTCATAATTCTTTCATTTAAGGTTTGGCTACATTTAACTAAGCACCTTATCGGTTATGGCTGTTCATTATGTGAGCTATGACTGTGTCGTCCGTTCCCTAATCTTGTCTTGCTACCAACCGTCTCACTATAGTTACCAAGATTAACTGACAATACTCCAACGCGAGAATACAGCCAAGTAAGTGGCATCGTCACACATCCAGCGTTGATAGTGGTCGACGCACTACACATAACGGAGGCATGACCTCTTATCAGTTCTCATTCACTACCTCGTTTTTGGATTTCGACATTCTATCAACTACCCGACTAGAGAGATCGCCCATTATGATTCCCGGTGCCCAATTAAGAGATCTTATTGTTCGTCCGCGTGGAAAATGTCCCAGGCCCCCGGTCATTGCCATCAGCACTCGCGTTTCTCCTCGAGGGTGGGAGCTGGATGGGATGGAGTGGTGACGGGAACGGTGCCACGAGCTTTTTCAACCTGCACGCTCATATCACGGAGCTTGTAGCTTCTCAGTAGGCCTATTTACTTCATTGCTATCTTCATCTTTGACTGTTCTCTTTCTTCTATATCCCCTAAATTCATAAATGTGTTTCCCACCTACATGTATATCAAACTGTATCTGTAATTAGTAAAGCAGCTAACGGTATGGATTTAACTTATTGTATAGCTGTTTCTCGATGATATTTTATGTAATTAATCAATAATGTGGAAACGATCTTGTACAAGCCATTGGCTTTCTGTCGAATCCACAAAATCTTTACATTCTACGCTGTACCCATCGAAAGTTGAAATAAATACTGTTTAAACTAAACTAAAATGGGACCCGGTGACCAATACCGCTGAGCGCAGCCCCTCAGCAAATGGGTATAAACGATTGACTAAGTTTGACTCTATTTCCCTGCTGCAATCACTATTAGCCATTTTGTCGAGAAACGCGACCTTCAACAATAAATAAATAAATAACTCAATGTTATATACTCCAGAAATCCAAATCCGAACTTCTGCCTCTTCCTGCTCAAAGTGCAATTTTACTTTTTTTATTCTTTCGTTTTTTTTCCCTCAGCCTTGACCAATTGAATCTCAGTCTTGAATAATCCTTGAGAAACCGTTGATTTTTTCTCCTAAGGCTTTGTGTATTCCAGACATTCAAATCCGAACTTTGGTCTCTTCTTGCTTAAAGTGCATTTTCTATTGAAATCCTATATTGCACTTTCAAAATACCCAAGAAAATAAATTCAATACATGTATACACCTGATCCCGCTGTTGTTAAGAGGGTCAGCAGAGCTTTTGCGAAATCCTCGGGAATTATGCGTGCCTTAAAAATCTCTTGAACTCGCCATGACCCTTGAAAAAACCATTGAATATGTTTAATCGTTGACAAAGCCTTGTTTTTTGTACATCCGATTACAAGCTTAAAGACATAATATCAATGGCTGGATTCAGCCTTCTCCAATTGTATCTCGGTCTTGAATAATCCTTGAAAAACCCTTGAATTTATTTCTAAGGCTGTATATGAACCATGGAAAAGAACGATTCCAATAATACACAATTCCACCGTTCGATAAGAACTATCTCAATAATACACCATTCCACCATTCACTCCCAAAATCTTATCTCTATTCAATCATGAAATTTGTATATATGTTCTTGTTGATGTTTGTGATTATTTTTTTGTGCCTTGTGCACACAAAGGTTCATGCATTGTACACAACCGACTATTTAAGCGTAGGTAATGCACACCACATACACAAATATATATATGGCTGTGAGATTTATTAAATCATCTGAAAATATTAGCAGGCAACGACCAAATTATGTTTCTGTGATTATGAATTGGTGCGAAATTGTAGGACTTGGCAGTGTTTTTGTGAATAATGGCGGGTAATATTAGTCTCGATGAGATACAGACGAATCAGGAATTTGACTTCGTTAAGGTCTATAATGACAGAACACGTGAACTTTCCAATAATGAAGATTCCCTATTTAAAGATAATACAGGCGATTGTAATTATTACTCACCCAATGAATTTCAATCAAAGAACATCAAGCAAAGTGATCAATTCTCAATGTTTCATTTAAACTGTCAAAGCTTAAATGCACTGGGACTCCTTGAATGGACTGCTGAGCGACTTACATGGTTCGAAAAATGCTTTTAGTATGATAAGGTTAACCGAAATATTTCGAATACCTTCTAACATGTCGTACCACCTGGATGGCTATTATCCACTCAGTAATAAGAACCGACCCGAGGGGGTGACGGGAGGGGTGGGTCTCTACGTTAAGGAGGGTATGTAGCCGATAATACGAAACGATCTGTCTGTGTTCATTCCCCATGTAATTGAGTCTCTGTTTGTCGAAATCAAGGTAAATAATATCAAAAAACTAATTGGAGTCATATATAGACCAAACACACAGCCAAAAGCGGATATAGATGTCTTCCTTACAAAACTAAACGAAATAACTGACCGAATAAATCATGAACGCACGGAGGCATATATTATGGGAGATTTCAATATCGACCTATTGAAAACTAATTGTCATCCTAAAACACATTTTTTTCTAGATCTCATGGTTAGTCAGGGCTTTTTACCGTGTATTACTCGACCCACTCGGATAACCACTCACTCAGTAACCTTAATCGATCACCTCTTCTCAAATAATATAACCGCAGACTGTTCGTCAGGAATAATAATCACTGGTGTTTCCGATCACTTTGGCATATATTATTTAGAAAATATTACCACAGCAAAGGATAGTCCGAAAATTGTACGTAAACGTAAATTCACTTAAGCCAACGTGGCCATATTTAGGTCACTTCTTTACCAAAGCGATTTTTCGTCAGTTCTTGAATTAAGCTGTCCAGATGCAGCATATGAGAATTTCATGGATATCTATTTAACAGCTTTTGAAAAGGTATTACCTGTAGTAAATGTGCAACTGCAACCTAAGTTTGTCAGAAAACAACCCTGGATGTCCAAAGGACTTATGACTTCATCTCTCAATAAGTCAAAGTTTTATATTAAAAATATAAAATCCCCAACAGAACAAAACATACAAAACTACAAAAACTACTGTAAAATATTTAACAAAATTAAAAAACAAAGTAAAGCAATGTATTATAATAGGATATTAAATGATTGTAAAAACAATTTAAGACAAACTTGGAAAATATTAAATGAAACAATAAACAAAGTAAACGTACAACTAGCTTCCCTTCTACCTTTATCAGAAACAATAACTGTGAAATAAATGACCCAAAGAAAATAGCATGTGCATTCAATGACTTTTTTGTAAACACGGGAAGACGTGCAAGTGCAGAATTGACGCAAATAGGTCAATCCTTCCGAAACTTCATGGGATCATCTTCTGCAAATAACTTCTACACAACACCCACTACCCCTTATGAAGTGATTGATGTGACAAAACGAATGAAAGCCAAACGATTAGAAGACTGTGATGGGATCACAACATATCTTCTAACGAATTCTATAGATATATTAGCCCGCCCGCTTGCCCACATCGCCAACCAGTCTTTCATTAGAGGTGTTGTACCAAACCGAATGAAAATTGCCAAAGTCATCCCAATCTATAAAACTGGAGAAGAAAATAGATTTAATAACTATAGACCTATAAGTATTCTTCCGGTCTTCTCTAAAATCTTAGAAAAATTAATGGCAAATAGAATGATTAATTACCTGGATGCATTTTATATTCTTTATCAGCATCAATATGGCTTCAGAAAAAAATCACAGCACCACACATCCTCTGATGCAACTCCTTGGCCATATTGCTACAGAAAACAACAAACCAACAAAAGATTTAACTCTAGCAGTATTTATAGACTTCTCGAAAGCTTTTGACACGATAAATCATAGTATTCTGATTGATAAATTAGAAAGATATGGATTCAGAGGTATTAGCATCGGCTGGTTTAAAAGTTATCTATCTAACAGAACTCAATATGTAAAATATGGTGAAAATAATTCGAATGAAGCCCAAATAACATGTGGGGTACCTCAGGGTTCCATACTCGGGCCAATCTTATTCTTGCTTTATATTAATGATATTCGTCGCTCGACTTTGTTAAACCTCCTATCGTTTGCGGATGATACGACAGTATATGCCTCAGGTCCAAATGTAAGTAGACTGGCTGAATATATAAATCATGAATTAAGCAAATTAAATGAATGGTGCTTAGCCAACCAGCTTGTCCTGAATACAAGTAAAACTAAGTATGTTCTCATAAATCCAACTGGTAGCACGCTAGTCTCAGAAAATGTATTTATTAAAATACAAAACCAAACAATAAAAAGAATAGGAGGCCAGGAACAAGATAAATCACTAAAAGTTCTTGGTATTACCACTGATGACAATTTATCATACAGGGCCCAGATCTCACATGTTTGCTCCAACGTTGGAAGAGTAAATTGTGCATTAAATAAAGTAAAAAGAATATTGCCACATAAGGCTTTGAAAACATTATAGTTTGCCCTTATACATAGCCACTTGTTATATGGCATCCAAGTCTGGGGTAATGCTCGGGCAATTAAAAAAAATTTCATTATGCAGAAACGATCACTTCGTATCATTAATAATACAAATTACAATGCCCATACTGATCCCTTATTTGTAAAAGAAAAAATACTTAAAATTAATGACTTGTTCAAACTCCAAGTAGGTCTTTTCATATTTGATTGGAAAACAGGACAACTTCCGTCGTCATTTAATGACTTTTTTAGCCCAACACAAAATACTTCACAAAGAGTTACGAGACAATCAGATCTTATACATGTGGGTAGAACGTGTACTAAATCCCTCGATAGGTTACAGATCCACGCATTTCCTAGGGTGTGGAATGAATTGGATCAAGATGTAAGGTTTATCACTAATAGAAATCTATTCAAAAAATTATTGACACGAAAATTCATCTCACAGTATTCAAGTAGTGTGGAATGTGACAATCCCTATTGTCGAGATTGATTTTTTAATGTCAGTAGATAATTATGGATTTAAACCCCTGAAGATGCTTCTAAAAATAACTAAATGTCTGCACAGCCATTAACTTGGCACCTTACTATACTTTGGTATTTTTCCGAATTGTGTGCTCTTTGCATGTGTTAATATCAAGTAATATACTCCATCTGTTTATCTCATCGAACAGAAAAGTACGATTTAGCTGCCAAGTCCGACACTTTCAATACCAAAAAATTAAATCTGAATGCAATTGGATAACATGCCTTTAATCTACATCCGCAGTCAGTGTACAATGCTTACTATAAAACAAATATTAGTGGGAGATGACAGGTAGACAGCCAATCTGGCTATGTCATCTCCTAACGGTATAGACATTTACTCATACTCTCATATTGCACCAATGTTTTGGTTATTTTTGTGCTTACAAAAAACTTCTATTATTATACGTGCATTGCTGTAATTTCTAACTATACCGTTAAATAAATAAATCTAATCTAATCTACTAGGTATACTATCAGTTTCATTTTAAAAAAAAAAACAATTTCAGCTTTGTTTTCTACACTGAAATACTTGTTTGTGTGTGTGTGTGGGGGGGGGGGGGTGCTTGTGTTAAAATACTGCAAGTCATTGTGTATGTCGTTATAGATATCATTTGTTTGAATTTTATATGTTAAACTGTCAGTATCTGTAAAAAGTAATGATGCATTATCTCCATACTTTTGTTTGATATATCGGTAATGAAATTTGTACATTAACACCTTTGATAAATCCAGTATGTAAAATCCTGTGTAGACTGGTCTGTTTAAAACTAGATTTATTTTTTTCACTCTGTTGCCACTGAGTCCTCACTGAATATTTGAAACCTTTCAAAGAATGGTTTAGTCACGTACTTTACCAGCTTTTCCTCGTCGTGAATCAATCTTATTTGTCTTCAATTACGAAGATTTTTGAGGCATTTTCTATAAATTGAATTGTTCAGTAATTTAAAGGAAGTTTTTGTCAAAGTCTTTTTTGGCTTCAGCACGCCTTTTTATTGAAATTAATATAAGGATAGAACCATGGTTTTTGTTTGAAACTTATTGTCCTATAAACCTTGCTGACTGTCATGCCCAACTGCATATACAATTGAAAATTTCTATAACGTACAATACACTTCTCTTTCATAGGAAGAGTTGTAACTTTTTTTTTTTAAATGTTGTCGGACTCTTCTGGAAAAGTTTATCCTATAATCTTTGTGAGTAAACAGATGATTCATGATAGTTACCTTTTCGTGTATCTTCTGCCAGTCGATAGTCGTTGTGCATGGTATGCAAAGCTAGTTGGTATTCAAGGTCACCTTCAAACACGTGACCAACATCACCATCAGCCTAAATATCATCTGTATTTAATAAAACTATTCCATTGGGTTCTAGCATTTGAACATCATTTAACGGTAAATGCTGTTCCACGATCCACCCATACAAATTATTTGCATCCAAACTTATCATATATTTACGCTGTAAAGTTGCATCAAATGTCCCAGGTTTTTATGGATTGTTCGCCTTAGAGTGTCTTTGAAAAATAGAGCAAATCGCACCCCTAACACCTTTCTCAAAGAAATAAATATTGATCAGGATCCGTCAGTAAGTGCAATCTTACATCCGTTTGTTTCAACATTGCGGACAAACTAAACCCTGACAAACTAAGAAAGTGAGCAGGGTCACGTTCATAATATGCCATACATAGTGATCTAAACTGTTCAAACACACAAGCTACAAGACACACGTCACTTTTCAAATATATATCGTAACAGTCCCAAAGATCCTTCATTGAAATTTCATTCTGTATTTTATGTGCATATGTGTAATCCTCATCTGTGGTATGTTTTTCAGTCAATATGTTATAAAAACTCTTTTTGTCAGTCAGTCCCTTCTCTAAAAATGAATTCATTGTTGTCGTATAATCATATGGATAAATGCCTTTTCGTTTCAGCAGTGTACATTGTGCTTGTGAGAAACCTCCATCTAAAAGCTTGTAATTATTGTTGTTTGTGGTGCATTAATTTTGAACAAGTGTGTCCAGAGATGATGAAAGAAATTGATATGAATCAATGAACCTTAGATCACCAAGGTAAAATGATAGATAAGGATCAAGGTTAAGAAGGATACACGTAATTTTCTCATTTTTAGCTTACCTACATCTGTAAGATGTGGTGAGCTATTGTCATAACCTCAAGCGTCAGCGTCGGCGTCGGCGTCGTCGTCCGGCGTGTCCAATATTGTAAGATTTCATGTTAAGGTTAATTTCTCAAACATCAGTGGGCTCAGGCCTTTGATATTGCATATGTAGGTTGTAGGGGACTATCAGAACAGTATTTAACCCTGATACTACGACTTTTTTCCAAATTTCACCTAAAATTTTCTGCCAAAAGTTGTTGTAAGAATTTGCGTTTAGGTGTTGTAAGAATTTGTGTTAAAGTCAGCTTTTGTGCAGATTGTGCTGCTTTAACTTCTCATTACTGTTGATTTTCATATTTAGATAACAACTGTAGGTATTAACCCTACTGTATGCAGAAATTTAACGGAAAGTTTCTTTTTCTCAGTCAAAATTTTCATGTTTTTCTCGGACTTAGTCAATTTTAAGTTGTAAAACTTTGTAAACTTTGTGTTTAAGTCAGTTGTGTTTCTATGTGTCTTTCCAGGCGATTAATATTCTACACTTGTGTTACTGAACTCCACTGCAGTAATATTTAACTCTCATTACATGCATGTTTGAGGAATTTGAGGCTGATTTTCTGCCAAAACTTGTTGTAAGAATTAGCGTTTAGGTGCTTTAACTTCTCATTACTGTTCATTTTCATATTTCAATAACAATTGTAGGTATTAACTGTATGCAGAAATTTAACGGAAATTTTCTTTTTTTTCGGTCAAAATTTTCATGTTTTTTCTCGGACTTAGTAAATTTTAAGTTCTAAAAGTTTGTGTTAAGGTGAGGTGTTAAGGTGAGTTCTCAATGATCAGTGGGCTCAGGCCTTTGATATTGCATATGTAGGTTGTAGGGGACTACCAGAACAGTATTTAACCCTGATACTACGACTTTTTTCCAAATTTCACCTAAAATTTTCTGCCAAAATTTGTTGTAAGAATTTGCGTTTAGGTGTTGTAAGAATTTGTGTTAAAGTCAGCTTTTGTGCAGATTGTGTTGCTTTAACTTCTCATTACTGTTGATTTTCATATTTAAATAACAACTGTAGGTATTAACCCTACTGTATGCAGAAATTTAACGGAAATTTTCTTTTTCTCAGTCAAAATTTTCATGTTTTTCTCGGACTTAGTAAATTTTAAGTTGTAAAACTTTGTAAACTTTGTGTTTAAGTCAGTTGTGTTTCTATGTGTCTTTCCAGGCGATTAATATTCTACACTTGTGTTACTGAACTCCATTGCAGTAATATTTAACTCTCATTACATGCATATTTGAGGAATTTGAGGCTGATTTTCTGCCAAAACTTGTTGTAAGAATTAGCGTTTAGGTGCTTTAACTTCTCATTACTGTTGATTTTCATATTTCAATAACAATTGTAGGTATTAACTGTATGCAGAAATTTAACGGAAATTTTCTTTTTTTCGGTCAAAATTTTCATGTTTTTTCTCGGACTTAGTAAATTTTAAGTTCTAAAAGTTTGTGTTAAGGTGAGGTGTTAAGGTGAGTTCTCAATTATCAGTGGGCTCAGGCCTTTGATATTGCATATGTAGGTTGTAGGGGACTACCAGAACAGTATTTAACCCTGATACTACGACTTTTTTCCAAATTTCACCTAAAATTTTCTGCCAAAAGTTGTTGTAAGAATTTGCGTTTAGGTGTTGTAAGAATTTGTGTTAAAGTCAGCTTTTGTGCAGATTGTGCTGCTTTAACTTCTCATTACTGTTGATTTTCATATTTAAATAACAACTGTAGGTATTAACCCTACTGTATGCAGAAATTTAACGGAAATTTTCTTTTTCTCAGTCAAAATTTTCATGTTTTTCTCGGACTTAGTAAATTTTAAGTTGTAAAACTTTGTAAACTTTGTGTTTAAGTCAGTTGTGTTTCTATGTGTCTTTCCAGGCGATTAATATTCTACACTTGTGTTACTGAACTCCATTGCAGTGATATTTAACTCTCATTACATGCATATTTGAGGAATTTGAGGCTGATTTTCTGCCAAAACTTGTAAGAATTAGCGTTTAGGTGCTTTAACTTCTCATTACTGTTGATTTTCATATTTCAATAACAATTGTAGGTATTAACTGTATGCAGAAATTTAACGGAAATTTTCTTTTTTTCGGTCAAAATTTTCATGTTTTTTCTCGGACTTAGTAAATTTTAAGTTCTAAAAGTTTGTGTTAAGGTGAGGTGTTGAGGTGAGGTGAGTTCTCAAAGATCAGTGGGCTCAGGCCTTTGATATTGCATATGTAGGTTGTAGGGGACTATCAGAACAGTATTTAACCCTGATACTAGGACTTTTTTCCAAATTTCACCTAAAATTTTCTGCCAAAAGTTGTAAGAATTTGCGTTTAGGTGTTGTAAGAATTTGCGTTAAAGTCAGATTTTGTGCAGATTGTGCTGCTTTAACTTCTCATTACTGTTGATTTTCATATTTCAATAACAACTGTAGGTATTAATCCTACTGTATGCCGAAATTTAACGGAAAGTTTATTTTTTTCAGTCAAAATTTTCATGTTTTTCTCGGACTTTTATGTTGTAAAACTTTGTAAACTTTGTGTTTAGGTGAGTTGTGTTTCTATGTGTCTCTCCAGGCGATTAAATTTCTACACTTGGGTTACTGAACTCCATTGCAGTAATATTTAACCCTCATTACATGCATATTTGAGGAATTTGAGGCTGATTTTCTGCCAAGACTTGTTGTAAGAATTAGCGTTTAGGTGTTGTAAGAATTTGCGTTAAAGTCAGCTTTTGTGCAGATTGTGGTGCCTTCACCTCTCATTATTGTTTATTTTCTCATTTTAATAACAACTGTAGGTATTAACCCTACTGTATGCAGAAATTTAACTGATTTCTTTTCTTTTTTTCAGTCACAATGTTCACGTTTTTCTCTGACTTACTCAATTTTAAGTTCTAAAAGTTTGTGTTAAGGTGAGGTGTTAAGGTGAGTTCTGTTTCTATGTGTCTTTCCAGGCAATTGATATTGTATGCATGGGTTACTGAACTATATTGCGGTAACGTTGCGACCTTATTACATGTATATTTGAGGAATTTGAGGGGGATTTTTAGGACTTATATTCACTTTCTTTAACAAAATTTTAATAATTTCTCATACTTGTTACTAGTAACATTAAGGCTTATTTTAGTTGTTGATGTGATGTATTTTTGTTGGGACTTATAGTCACTTTCTTGAACGAATGTTTTTCCACAACTCCTCTTTAACCAATGAATGTACTTCAATTACAATTTCAGTGATTTATGAAAGCCTTTCCTAATTCTTATTTATGATTTAATATCTGGCCTCACAATTCATATTCTTAATCATAAACATTTCTAAAAGAAAAAAATGCTTTTATATCCAATGATTCTATGTTGAATTGATATATAATAAATGCAGAAATATAGACTTTCCAAAGCCATCACATAAACCACATTAATCATTTGATGCCTAGTTAATGATTTATATTAACTAAATATTAGGCATGTTACATTGGAACGACATTATCAAGCGCGAATGTAGGTGAGCGCTGGGGTGTAACATCCCTCTTGTTAATTTTTAGGTTGCCTGACAAATAATATGTGCATCTAAATTAGTAGGTATAAAAGGCGGATTCTGGACCACTTTGTACATGTACCGTACACGTACACGTACATTGTGCGTTTACCGTCATAGGATTCAGTGTTAAATCGCGTGCACGTATACAAAAATGTCATTTTTTTATGGTGGTCCAGAATCCGTCATTGGTTTTGAGGCTCGCAGATCGCACTTTTCGCGTTCAAAACACCCGTTGGCGAACGCGTACATTCGACACGTTGCCCAAAAAGTGAAAAATGTACGAAATTATATATAAAAATTTTCTTAAAAATTTTTGGCGACGTTCCCATCGTGGATTAGACCTTCAATCTATCGTTGGTGAACGCGAGCAAAAAATGCTTTGCGGATTCTGGACCAGCATCAAAAAACGGTTTGCGGATTCTGGACCAGTGGTCCAGAATCCGCTATTGTTTTTGAGGCTCACAATAGATGAGTGAATAATCTGTGATGCGATTTTTAACGCGTTCAGAGGCAAAACGCTTTTATAGGGGTTTTATCATGTAAAATGTTTTTCGACAACTGATTTCTAGTTATTATAATAAAGACAGAAGATTTTTATTCACTTAAACATAAAAATAATTATACATTTAATTTTGAAAATAATAAATAGCTCACATTAGCATACTCAAAGGAAATACTAATAATTTAAAAAAACGAAAAAAATGTTTTTACAGATGGATGCCAAACTTAGAGATCAGCTTTTAAACGAATATGAACGTGTTAAGAATAGTATTCAATCAGCTGATAGAAGCAGACGGCTTGGAGAAGTGGAATTGATGCGCGAAGCCAAAAAAATATTGAAACCCATGACGGATGTTCAGGAACGAAGCAGGAAGGAGATAGTTGAAGAATTGAGACCCATAAAAGAGAGTTCTTTGAGAATGGGTTCGTTGCCCGGTAGTTTTACAAAACAGTATTCCTTTCAATCTACACCGGATTACAGTCCCATAGGAATTGAAACCGACGTGAGCGAGAGCGACGATACAGCTTCGACTATCACCACTGATAGCGTCGCGTCGTCCGAGGATGGTGGTAAGAGAGATCTGTTGTATGGAATTTATAAGGATTCGGACGGTAGAACTTTTGTGGGCGACACAGAAGTGGAAATGGATGATGATAATTTAATCGTCGGTTCGAATAAGTATAAAATAACTGATGGACTGCGCAAATTGCTTCTTTTCGACAAGCCTGGAGATTACATGGAACAGGATTTCGACAATTAGGGCGACATTTTGGATCAGACCCACGCCATGAAGAGAAATAACGATGCCAGAGCGACGAGACCCAAAAGCCAACAGAGGTTACAAGTGGATGAAAGTGGAGAAACCTATATGGGATATGAATAAGAAGTTCGTCGAGTCGGTGACAAGCAAAGGGGTGAAAACCATTTTTCTTCCGAGCGATTCTGACGCTCTGTCTCAGAGATTGAGTTTGTTGATGGTAAGTAGACGCGCTGGTAACACAGGATTAGATAATGAGATAGTTAGTATATGCGACGAATTGTTAAGACAGAAGGTTTTGAATAAAACCCATTATAAAAGGCTGATGAACGAATTGAAGGATTGATGTATATAATAAGTAGAGAGAAACAAACACACAAAATATATAAAAAAAAACAGTAAATTTTACACTAGAATAATAAAAGTATCTAAACAACAAACGATTTACCAGTGAAAACAAAATATATAGTATAAAATAAAAATATGTTGGTGATAAAGAACAGGGGATACGTCAGAACTTACGTTCAAGGCGGTTCTGGCATCGTCGATTCTATAATGCGAGCGTTCACGAGTGATGCAGGTAGAAAACTCGCATCGACCGCGTTTGAGGTCGGTAAGAAGACGGCTTTGGATGATGGTAAGAAAGCCGCTTCCGAAGCCAGTGGTAGGATAGCTTATGTGGCTGGCAAGAGGGCAGCCGACACGTTGATCGACAAGTTGATCAGTCAACCAGCGAAGCGAGCTACGTTAGAGTGAACGCCGAAAAGTTGGAAAAATTTTAAGGATGCTGTGGTACCCATACAAGATTTAGCCAAAATGACGAGTGGATCTGGATTGAAGAGAACTCGCGACGGTGTAATATAAATAAATAATAATATTAAAAAACTGAGTTTGAAAAAACATAAAAAATTGTGTTTGAAAAAATCTAAAATAACAAAAAAAAATAAACAAAGATGAACATTAAAGATATGTCTTGGAACGACCGCGCGACTAAGAGGTCGAATAACGAGTTCTTTCCCAAAAGCATAAGAGGCTTGATAGTGGGAAAATCAAATTGTGGAAAGACCAATCTGTTGATGAATCTGTTGTCGCGACACGACTGGTTGGATTACGACAGATTGTTTGTGTTTGGCAACAGCTTGTTCCAACCCGAATACAGATTGCTTCGAGAGTGCATGGATCGTAGATTGCCTAAGGACGTCATAGCCAGAATCTTTGACAGTAGGGAGGAATTCGACAAAAGTGAAGCTTCTCTTTCGACCATTTTGGACGGTGCAGCGATGGAATTGATGAAGAGAAATGCATCTTCGAACGTCGAGTGTCGATTTTATGAGAACGCTAGCGACATTCCGGATCCTAGAGAATTGAAATCGGAAGATAAGAATCTCATGATTTTCGACGATCTGCTTTTGGAGAGACAGAACCGATGCGAATCGTATTACGTTAGGGGTCGTCACAGCAACGTGGACTGTTTCTACCTGTTGCAGAATTATTTTCGATTTCCCAGACAGACGATAAGGGAGAACGCTAATTTTCTATGTCTCTTTCGCCAAGATCTCAAGAATCTCAATCACATCTACAGCGATCACGTCGCAAACGACATGAGCGGGGCGGAATTCAGGAGATTCTGCAAGAGGGTTTGGGATGGCGGACTTTACAATTTCATCGTGATCGATTTGACTAGCGAATTTAATCATAGAAAATATCGGTGCGGATTCGACAAGTTTTATGTTTCTGATGATAATAAGATAGAGCGTGAAAATAAAAATTAGAAAATAATAAATCTTCAAATAATTAGTTTTGAAAAAAAAAATAAAAAAATAAAATTAAATATAATGTTCGAACAAGGAGAATGTTAGAACGGATAGCCGAGAATACGGCTGCAAAACAATCCATTCAAATCGTGGTGAGTGGCGATTCGACTCGATTCGCGACGAAATTCGAACCTTCCATCGAATTGAATAGAGAGAAAAGATACGAGATGGCGTTGGTGAATCTGGAGACTTATTATTACTTTCCCAACGTCACCGATAAGAATAACTCGTTTAAGTATTCCGATGGAGTGGATTGGTTGGAGATTCGAATTCCCAAAGGAAGTTACGACATAGACGATTTGAACAATTACATTCAAACGCGAATGAAGACGGATGGAAAGGGAAGCAACAAGATCAGACTCGTTCCCAACCCTAATACCTTACAGACGATGTTGGATCTGGGAGATAATTTTCGAGTAGATTTCAATACGGATGATTCTATAGGCAAGATGCTGGGATTCGATCGAAAGATGTATCGAGGCCATGCGGCATCTGAAAATACGGTCGACATTCTCGTAGTCAATAGCTTTCTGGTGAACGTGGATGTGATTGCTGGAAGCTACATGAATGGTAGTGCTCAACACACGATCTATTCCTTCTTTCCAAACGTGTCGCCGGGTTATAAGATCGTGGAACGACCTCGAAATTTAGTTTATTTACCAGTGATTTTAGACACGTTGTATAGTCTCAAAACCATGTTGACGGATCAAAATGGTAAACTGTTAGATCTTTGCGGAGAGAGGGTGACAATATGATTTTACATAAGAGAAATATAAAAGCAAAAAAAAAAATATTGTGTGTATAATTATAAATAAGAAAATAAAATAACGCAATATTAATTTACAAAAAATATTTAATTTATATATATATAATTATCATTAAAACAAAAAAACAATTGAAAAAAATATATTTTAAAAAAAGAATTATGACACAATACATGGTTAAAAACGTGAACATATCCGCAGGACAGAGGAAGAAACTTAAGAGAGCGTTAACAACTCGAGGCGAGGCGGTGAGATTCAAATTCACTCACAAATATCTGACGAGTGGCAGTCAGGATTCGATCGCCTGGACCAGAAGTCAAATCAAAAGGATGGAGAAAGCGATTCGTGGTGGAAGAGGGTTGATGGCGAGATTGAGCCCCACTCAATTGAGATACAATTTGAGAATGAAAGGCGGTTTCCTACCGCTATTGGCAGGAATCACTGCAAAAGCATTACCCTTTGCCGCAAAAACATTACCTTTTCTCGGAAAGACTCTCGGCGTGGGAGCTCTCTCGGGACTCGCGAGTTCGGCAGTTGAGAAATTAATGGGTGGCAGTGGACTGTTTTTGAAGAAGGGAGGAGCCATGTGCCGCGTCCACGTAGACGACAGCAGTAAAGGATTGTATCTAGAACCTGTTAGAGGTGACAACTCTTTGAGTGGAAACGGTCTATATCTAAAGAGTGGACAGAACATTGAGCGACTCGGCAAGGGTTTGTTGTTTGGTGAGAATTCACCATTTAAGAATATACCGATTTTGAGTATGTTATTATAATGTAAAAATTATATAATTATATAAAATATAAATCATAGAAAGTATAAATAATATAAAATGGATAAAAAGGTGGAAAAACAATTGGAGGATAATGATGAATATCACGAGATAGAGTGCGAAAAAGATGTGGAAAAATGGTTAGATGCTAATGATGGATATCTTAGGAAAGAACTGATAAAAGAGTTAAATAAAGATCGGGATAGATGGTTGAAATTTAAAAGAGTGAGACATTTTCCACCATCACCACTACCTTCTGAAGATAATGGGAATGATGCGAGTGTTACCGAGAGATGCACAACATTCGTTCATAATCATGATTTGGATAAACAAATGTGTTCTTATAAAAAAATGTAACATACCTCAAAAAAAAAGAAAACAAGAATCAACGCCGAAATTTGAGAAAAAAGGAAACGTTATTATAATATATGGGCGATATTGAAGAAGGAAAACAAAAACAAAAAAAAAACAAAAAAAAAGGTAATGAGATCTAGAGATGATCAACCTCTCTAGACCTTATTACTTTTTTTCCTTTTTCTTCGCTAAAAAATCAATCTCTCTATTGTTTATATTTCCAAGTCCGTTATTAGCATGTTGACACTCGTGTATTCTCCTTTTTCGAAAATGTGTTGAATGTTTATCTTTACTTTTTTGAGTTCTTTTTACATCGGTGAATGCGCTCTCACCACCCGATTTGTCCATGAGTTCGAGTGAGATTTTTGGATATATGTAACTTCCATAGGACAATGACAAATTGTCCTTGTCGAATTCTCTATCTTTGGCGATGACGATTTTCTGTAGATCGTTTTGGTACTCGTAAAACAAATCGAGCATGGCTTCGTCCAATTTCAAAGGCATTTTATATTTGTTGTAGTTGCTGTCTAAGCCCTTCATCTCGAAGTTGTTCAATTCGATGGGAACATGTCGTTGTAATCTATAGATTTTAAAACCAAATTTTTTACACTTTTCAACTCGTTTCAATTTCTATTCGCTTCTTTTGGGTGTTGTTGTCATGATCGATTATTTGTTTTTTTGTTTTATGAATTCTTGCAAATAATGTATATTTTAAATTTTGTTTTTAATGATTTGTTAAAAAAGTTTGTTTTTTTTTTTACTCTTTATATATATAAAAAAAAGAAAGTTTTTTTTAATTTTTAATTTTCTTTAATGCAATATTTTTTTGTAAAAGTTTTTTCTCTTTATATATATATAAATAAAAGTTAAATTTTAACATCCTTTTTTCTCGTATTAATTCAATTGTTTTCACGTTAAGGAACATAAAAAATTGATTAATTTCATCAAAAAAAATTTTTTTGAAGGAATTAAAACATATATATATAAAAACAATTTTAAAACTTTTTAACAAATTATTTAAATACAAAATTCGAAAAAAAAATATTCTTACAAATGGAGCAAACAAATAAAAAAAATGGAAAATTTAAATAAGAAATCTGTACCTCAGTTAAATGAGATTTGTAAAATATTAAAAATTCCACATTTCAAAAATCATAGAACCAAATCAAAAAAAATTGAAGTCATACAGGAATATTATTTGCGAAACATTGAAAAGAAAAAAAATCAAAAGATCGGAAGTGGATAAACTTAAACAGTCAAAAAATGCATCGGTTGTGAATAATAAGAAGACGACTAAACAAAAAGCCGTTAAAGAACTTCAAGTTTCAAAAGAAAAGAGAAAAAAAACTAAAACGAAAATGAGTGATGTACTTCAGATTCTAGACAAGCGAGATATATCGAGCGAAATTCAACAAGCAATCAACGAAGGGAAAGGAGAAGAATATGTAGCACGACTCGTCACAGAAATATTCCAATCAAATCCTGTAAAATGGGAGAGTGCGATCAAAGGCGTTTTTAAAACTTTTGATGTGGTTACCTCGTTCAAGAAAATCGATCCGAAATTGTTCATGGAATGGGTGAAGAAAAAAGTATTGGATTTGTTTCGCAAACACATGAACGTGGGACAAAAAATTAAGATGATACTCCATTGCATGATGAATAAAATTGATGTGAAGTCTGGCGAGAGCATCGTGAAAAATGCATATTTCAGATCTAACGTCGAACCCATATTTCGAGGTTCAGATTTATCGGACATTTTCGAAAAGTTGAAAGACAAGATGTTGATGT
This sequence comes from Pictodentalium vernedei, assembly GCA_031216915.1. Classification (NCBI taxonomy): domain Eukaryota; kingdom Metazoa; phylum Mollusca; class Scaphopoda; order Dentaliida; family Dentaliidae; genus Pictodentalium; species Pictodentalium vernedei. The sequence continues at coordinate 134,376,916 of CM062292.1, read as the reverse complement.
CTCTAGCGAATTATCAACATGAAGGTAGTAATTGGATGTTCGATGAGGTGTTGAAACTCGAAATTCATATAACTAAAAACGATTCATTGAAAGGGTCTTCCTACGTAGAATTACTGTATTTCTTAGCTAAAAAACACTCCGTGTTCAACGTGAGAAATAAAGATGATCAGTGTTTTAAATGGGCAGTCACCTCCACTTTATACCCTGTCAAAATGCACTCCGATAGAGTTTCTCCTTATGAGGAGACTTCTAAAAATCTCGCTTGGACCGGAGTGACTTTTCCAACACAGTTAAAACACATCGAACGTTTCGAGGCTCAAAATCCCACCATAGCAGTGAACATCTTGGGATACGACGATGAAAAACGAATGATCTATCTGCTCAGACAGACTTCATATTTCAAAAGAGAAAAGACAATTATTTTATTATTGATTTCGAATGGTGACAATCGTCATTATTGTTGGCTTAAAAATCCGAGCCGATTACTGTCGAGACAAAATAATAAACATAAAGGAAAGATATGTTTATGTTGTAACTCCATGAACATGTTTCAGAGCGAAAAATCGTTAGCAAAACATTAGGAATATTGCAATGAAAATCAAGGTGTCACCGTCGAAATGCCCAAACCCAACACCATCGTGAAGTTTGAAAATTGCAATAGAAGGTTAAAAGTACCATTCGTCGTGTATGCCGATTTCGAATGATTCACCGTGAAAACGAGTTCCTGCCAACCCGACGCTCTTCGAAGTTACGTTGAAAGATATCAAAAACACATGCCTTCGGGCTATTGCATTTACGTGAAATGCGCTTTCGACTCGCAACACGACATGGGTCCCTTCATCTACACAAAACAGTGCGAAGACGACCACGTGGCTCAAAGGTTCGTGGAAGAGTTAGAATTGAAAATTAAAATGTTCTAAGATAAATTCAAAACTCCGGCAAAAATGATCATCATGCGAGAGCAGCAGGACGAAAATAACAGAGCCACCGAATGTCACATATGCAGACAATCGTTCGAAGAGAATTCAGAGGAAAATAAGAAGGTCAGAGACCACGATCATTACACGGGTCTGTATCGGGGTCCAGCTCACAGCAAGTGTAATTTAAAATATTGAGACGCTGTTTTCTATCTGGTGATATTTCACAACCTCTCGGGTTACAACAGTCATCTGTTCGTGAAAAATCTTGGCACCTCCCATGAAGAATTAAATTGCATCGCGAACAGCGAAGAAAGATACATTTCCTTCATGAAATGGAAGCTCATGGAGAAGAAAAGAGTAATTGATGGAGAGACGTTGGAAGAAAAAACGAAATTCATTCATAGAGGCATACGTTTCATCGACAGTTTTAAATTCATGTCAACCGCTCTGGAAAAATTAGTCAATAACATGAGCAAGGATAAATTTAAAATCATGAGTGAACATTTCGCAGAATGGGTAGACGTTATGTTGAGGAAAGGAATCTATCCTTATGATTACATGAACAATCTAAAGAAATTCGACGACACCGCACTGCCTTCGAAAGAAGATTTGTATTCGAAATTATATGAATCCGACATTTCCGATGAGAATTACGAACACGCCAAAAACGTGTGGGAATCATTTGATATGAAAATCATGAGAGATTATCACGATCTCTATCTGAAGACTGATGTTCTGCTCTTGGCAGACATGTACGAAAATTTTCGAGACGTCTGTCATCGAAATTACGATCTGGATCCAGCTTGGTATTTCACCGCACCTGGTCTGGCGTGGGATGCTCTGTTGAAGACCACGCAAGTCCAATTGGAATTATTATCCAACATGGACATGTTGCTCATGTTCGAAAGGGCTACGAGAGGTGGCATCTCGATGATCTCCCACAGATATTCTGAAGCTAACAATCCCTACATGAAAGAAGGTTTCAATTCGAAATGGTCGAATAAATACATACAGTATTGGGACGCTAATAATCTGTACGGTTGGGCTATGAGTCACCCTTTACCGATTGGAAATTTCGAATGGGTAGTGGAACCGGAAGAGATGCAAAAATGGAGAGACTATCCTTACATTTTAGAAGTCGATTTGAACTATCCGGAAGAATTACATGATCTACACAATGATTATCCACTGGCTCCCGAACGAATGGAACCAAATGAAGGAGACGAGGAAAAACTCATTCCCAATTTATTTAACAAACATAACCAAGTTGTCTACAGTGAGAATTTGAAACAATTCGTCGATTACAGGATGAAATTAGTTGACATACATCACGTCATTCGATTCAACGAAGAGCCTTGGATGAAAAAATACATTGATCTCAACACGAATCTCAGAATTCGAGCCAGGAACGATTTCGAAAAAGATTTCTTCAAACTCATGAACAACTGTGTGTATGGTAAATCGATGGAAAACATCAGGAAGAGAACCAACGTTCGACTCGTCGTGTCTGAGAAAAGAGCTAAAAAATTAGTGGCGAAACCCAATTACAAACATCGAACGATATTCGACGAAAATCTAGTGGCCATTCATGAGATTTAGAAAGATGTTCAATCTCTCTAGATCTCATTACTTTTATTTTTTTTTTGTTTTTAATAATTACTCATTACTTTTTTTTTCTTTTTTTTCTTTTTTCATACACGTCTCTCATCGAATGATCAACATCTTACTTCCGTCCGATTCGAATTGTAATTCTCTGTCCGACAGGACCAGGGTGAAGGCTTCATTTTTCTCGGCATGTTCCTATCGAATTGCATCTTGATCTGAATGTCTAAGCGCTACTCTTGAGTCGTTCACTCTGTTTACTGACGTCGAATACGAACATGGGATACATCGACTTCTATTCGCCGGGAGATATATTAGGGTTGCTCATCAATTCGTCTAGACCGTGATACTTCTTTCTAAAATCAGCGGCGTCGCCATACAGTCTGCAGAAATCGTTCTTGTCAAACGATGTGTTGTAATCGATTGCTGGATATCTCGTAGTGTTCAGAAACACTTGCATGTTTCTCAAATGGCAGTGATCGAACAGCGATGTATTCTTTTCCTGAGACTCATCACTATCAGTCTGAAACGCAACCACGATGAAACGCGGTCTCTCAGAAGCAGATTTCACCATCAATCTCCAATCGAAGCGATTCGTGGAGAGTGGAATGCTAGCCGTGTCGCACTGTCTCATTCTAAATCCCACGGGTAATTTACTCTTGGATTCTATGATCTTGTAGAGATGCGCTTTTTCCAAGATCGAAGGCTCCATGTGCGGAACGAACCACAATATCTTGTGTAGAGTTATCTTACCTGCATCAGTCGCAGGGAGTCATCGTTTCCTTTTCGAATCAACGTCAGATTGTGTTTGAATCCGTACATGATCTTGCTGTAATCGTCCACGAATCCGAAGATGTGTTTCAAAGGTATCCTGAACGAAAACGTTCCTTTAGGTCTGGACGTCTTGACGACGTAGTCGAATATCGCGGCGGCGCCGGCGCTAGTAGGGCCGATGGTGTCTTTCACCCACAACTGATTAAATCCTCTGGATTTCGAAAAATCACCCGGATACGTCAAGAGTCCGAACAGCATGGTGGCCTGACCGGGATGAAACACAGATTCTATCTCTTGTCTGGATAGCATGTATTTTATATTACTGAATAGATGCATGATGCCATTATTGGCTAGAGTAACCGTGTCGTCGTCGGCGTAGTCGCTCCCATCTTCCTTGGTGAGACGTCCCTGCACCACTATGTAACTCTCGCTAGGATGGATGAATAGATCTTGAGTTTCGACGTTGATTCTTATCTCTCCAGCATTGTTCAAACTCGTTCTGGTTACCGGTTCATATTCGTGAACCTCATATTCTTGAATACTTTCATCTTTCACTATGCTTTGTGCTATATCTAGTATATTTGTCATTTTTGAAGGGTTTTTGTTTTTTGTTTATTAATTAGCTTGCTTTTTTATCTAAAAATAGTTTTAATTATTTTTTTATTATTATTTTTCTCTCCTATAAAAATATGTGTAAACAAGAAAATGTTAAAGAGAGTAAATAAAAAAAAAAAATGTTTTCTTTATCAAAACTTTGTCTTCTGCAATTGTTGTTCATAAAACTTTCTGATAATCTCTTCTCCATCCAAAGCTTCGATTTCGTAAGTCACCAGATCTGTGTGAAATATTTTGATTATCACGAAGATTTCCGAGGTCCATCGAGGAGTATAACCCTTTTCGAAATGCTTCTTATAAGCGTAGATTCTCACTCGATCACCGACCGCAAATTTCGGCGTTCTAGACTTCTTCCTGATCTTAGATCTCTCAGGATATAGATTCGCGTAGACCCGTTTTTCATTTCGAGGATCGCTAGCTTCCACGGGAGTCATCTTGATCGATCTGTGTCGCATGTTGTTGTAATCTTTGACCAGACCGTTCAAAGCGCATATGTATTTCTTGGTCGAATTCACTGTGAAGTATCTATGCATCTTTTCCTTCATCGTTCGATTCCAACGTTCCAACACGCTGGCTTTCTCTTCGTTTTCGATCGAGTAGAGGACGATTAATTGATGAACGAGCTTGTTGTAGAATTCCTTTCCCTTATCCACCCACAATTTATTCGGTTTTCGAGAAGACGAGTCGAACACGCTCTTCAGAGCCTCGGCGACGCAAGGTCCCGATTTATTCTTCAAAGCTCTGATCCGACCGTATTTGGCAAACACGTTGATGACCTTCAATAGATATTTGACACCCTCGTTCCACCTCGAAAACGCTCTCATGTCGGCCAAGCCGGCAGACCAAATATCATCCAAACCCTTCACGAACACCCTTCTCTTTCGAAATTTACGCACGATGGGTTTGTGTAACTCCTCGGCCAATTCGCTCGTCAATAATCGTTTCTTCTTCTTTTCAGATGCGCTTTTTTTTTGAACGCACCATCCGAATCGACGTTTCGCACCAATCAAAATGCCGATCAGCGAACGTTCTATCTTCTCTCTCCTGGTTGGATTCGATATTCCTCTCAATTTCGCTAACATGTTTTTATCGCAGACATCATTGCGAGTCTTGGTGTCGGGATGTCCGGAGTAGCATAGATCGTGATCATATGCGGCCGCGTCCACCCTATCCACAGGTTTGCTCCAAGATTTAGGAGTCAGATCGGCATTGAGTCTCTTGTTCAATTTCGTTCCAGGTCCCGTGAAACTGTGACCAGGCAGATGCATTTCGAAAGGTAGATTATTGATCATTTTATTCACGATGCCTTTACCTTTGCACGTGTTCTTTTTTTGACGAATCGAGTCTTGATAGAACCACACACATCGCAAATTCCGCGAAGCATCTGTCTGTCGTTTTTAGTTTGTACTTCTTGAGAATTACTCGTCTCAGTAATTCTCTTACACTTTACACAATACATTTTTTGAGAGTTATTTAAATTAATTTCGTTTTTATTTTATATATAAATTTAATATTTCTTTTTTAAAAATTCTGTTCTTATTATATATATTTTTTTTTTCAATCGCTGCTCTTGAGTTCTATCATCCTACTGAATTCCTCCATAGCCTCGTTCCTCCTCTTTTCCACGAGAGAATCCTTCATCTTTTCCTTCATGATCTGATGAGTCTTGATTCTCACGGCTTCTTTCATGGCATCGTATTTCGTTTTCTAGCCCAATATCGTTAAGTATTCTCCGTCTCGGCCATGATTAGCCATTGTGCATAAATATGTGACCTTAAACATCAATAAATAAATAAATAAATTCTCCGTCTAATATCCTACCATCTTTCAACGCCATCGAGATCATTTTGGATATCATGTCGATCTTGGAGTCGGCCAAGATGCGAATCTTGTCGTGTTTCCTCGCCTTCAGATATAATTTCCTACTCAAAAAGTTTCCGAGCGTGCTAAACAATCCAGCGGCGAGAGCCACTCCTTCTACGGTTAACACGATTGGAATACCGACCGCGGTCCACAACAATCCGATGCCGGCCGCGTGTAAACCCATGGAAATCGTGATGAGTGTCGTGTCGACCACGTTGACGAATTTCACGAAACGCGAATACTTCTTCTTGAGAGAACGGCGAGAATCTCTCTCTTGAGTTAGATACAATTGGATTCTACTGATTTGATCGATTCGATACCTCTCTCCTCTTTCTTTTTCTTCTAGCGACGGTGCCGTCGGCAAAACGCCGTTCGGCTTCTCATCCTCGTCGTCATCTAACGTCGGATACAATTTATTTCTGGTTCTCATTTTTGTGCTTTTTTTCTTTCTAATATTAGATAAAAAATGTATGTGTGTATTTATTTTTCTTTTCTATTCTCCCTTATTTATATCAACGAGAAAACTTAGACGTATGCTTCATTGAACAATAATTTCATGATGCATCCCTTGTCTTCTAAAGTCAGACTTCTACACGCCAATTTCAGTTCTTCTGAAACTGTGGGCTTGTCTCGATCCTTACAGAAGAGTAATCTCTTCCAAAACGTGATCACTTCGTTGATTTGAACGCGTTCGAATGCCGGTTTGAAATACTTGACAACCATATCTTCCCTTTCCATCGTCAGACACGAATGATTCTCATGATCGAAGTCTAGGTGATCCCGACATCTGACGCATCGTTCTAACAAGAGGCGACCTAGTTGTTCGTTCACACAGAATGTGTAGGCTCTCATCAGCATTTTTAAAAGAAACCTTACTCTAATAGTCTGGGAAGCATTCATGACTTACGTATTCTTTATTATCTATTCGATTTGATATATTTATTTTTTTAAATAACTATTTTTTTTTTTTTTTTTCTCTCCTATATATATCAATCACTTTTTTATTTCCTTACTATTTTTATTTGAATGAAACAATTCTACAAAGTGTTTTATTAAGATTTATTTCACAAAATTCACAGTGACAAAACGTAAACAAACGATTTTTTCATCAATTCTAATTTTCTAAAACTCAATTTTTTTTCAATGTCATCCGTTGAAACGAAAACCTTTCATTCACACTGAAACAAAACATGAATGTCTATTATAACAGATTCAATTTTATAGTCGACTCTTTTGAACGAAAACCTTTCATTCACACCGAAACAAAAACATGAGTGTCTATTATGATAGAATTTATCGAATTCAGTCTTATAGTCGACTCTGTTGTGAGCCTCAAAAACAATAGCGGATTCTGGACCACTGGTCCAGAATCAGCAAAAATGTTTTTTGATGCTGGTCCAGAATCCGCAAAGCGTTTTTTGCTCGCGTTCACCAACGATAGATTGAAGGTCTAATCCACGATGGGAACGCCGACAAAAATTTTTAAGAAAATTTTATGTACAATTTCGTACATTTTTCACTTTTTGAGCGACGTGTCGAATGTACGCGTTCGCCAACGGGTGTTTTGAACGTGAAAAGTGCGATCTGTGAGCCTCAAAACAAATGGCGGATTCTGGACCACCATGAAAAAACGACATTTTTGTATACGTGCACGCGATTTAACACTGAATCCTATGACGGTAAACGCACGATGTTTGTGTACGTGTACGGTACATGTACAAAGTGGTCCAGAATCCGCCTTTTATACCTACTCAAATTCTTCACTGGTGTAGTTTTTACGACTTTCCATCTGTAAATTGCACCGATTACACACGGCCACTAAGAATTTACCTGTTAAGTGAGTGATCTCTAGTTTTTTATTGTTTAGGTAAAATGGTCCTTGACACACATACCATGTATATGTATTATCGTGCACTTGTGTTTCACATCACTCACTGAGATAGATTTTGTTTGTTTTAATATATCTGATATTTCTCATTTTTGTGCTTTTTTTCTTTCTAATATTAGATAAAAAATGTATGTGTGTATTTATTTTTCTTTTCTATTCTCCCTTATTTATATCAACGAGAAAACTTAGACGTATGCTTCATTGAACAATAATTTCATGATGCATCCCTTGTCTTCTAAAGTCAGACTTCTACACGCCAATTTCAGTTCTTCTGAAACTGTGGGCTTGTCTCGATCCTTACAGAAGAGTAATCTCTTCCAAAACGTGATCACTTCGTTGATTTGAACGCGTTCGAATGCCGGTTCGAAATACTTGACAACCATATCTTCCCTTTCCATCGTCAGACACGAATGATTCTCATGATCGAAGTCTAGGTGATCCCGACATCTGACGCATCGTTCTAACAAGAGGCGACCTAGTTGTTCGTTCACACAGAATGTGTAGGCTCTCATCAGCATTTTTAAAAGAAACCTTACTCTAATAGTCTGGGAAGCATTCATGACTTACGTATTCTTTATTATCTATTCGATTTGATATATTTATTTTTTTAAATAACTATTTTTTTTTTTTTTTTTCTCTCCTATATATATCAATCACTTTTTTATTTCCTTACTATTTTTATTTGAATGAAACAATTCTACAAAGTGTTTTATTAAGATTTATTTCACAAAATTCACAGTGACAAAACGTAAACAAACGATTTTTTCATCAATTCTAATTTTCTAAAACTCAATTTTTTTTCAATGTCATCCGTTGAAACGAAAACCTTTCATTCACACTGAAACAAAACATGAATGTCTATTATAACAGATTCAATTTTATAGTCGACTCTTTTGAACGAAAACCTTTCATTCACACCGAAACAAAAACATGAGTGTCTATTATGATAGAATTTATCGAATTCAGTCTTATAGTCGACTCTGTTGTGAGCCTCAAAAACAATAGCGGATTCTGGACCACTGGTCCAGAATCAGCAAAAATGTTTTTTGATGCTGGTCCAGAATCCGCAAAGCGTTTTTTGCTCGCGTTCACCAACGATAGATTGAAGGTCTAATCCACGATGGGAACGCCGACAAAAATTTTTAAGAAAATTTTATGTACAATTTCGTACATTTTTCACTTTTTGAGCGACGTGTCGAATGTACGCGTTCGCCAACGGGTGTTTTGAACGTGAAAAGTGCGATCTGTGAGCCTCAAAACCAATGGCGGATTCTGGACCACCATGAAAAAACGACATTTTTGTATACGTGCACGCGATTTAACACTGAATCCTATGACGGTAAACGCACGATGTTTGTGTACGTGTACGGTACATGTACAAAGTGGTCCAGAATCCGCCTTTTATACCTACTCAAATTCTTCACTGGTGTAGTTTTTACGACTTTCCATCTGTAAATTGCACCGATTACACACGGCCACTAAGAATTTACCTGTTAAGTGAGTGATCTCTAGTTTTTTATTGTTTAGGTAAAATGGTCCTTGACACACATACCATGTATATGTATTATCGTGCACTTGTGTTTCACATCACTCACTGAGATAGATTTTGTTTGTTTTAATATATCTGATATTTCTTGCTGCTCCTTTATTAATGTATTGTGAGCGAAAATGCTCTACAATATTTTCATCTTATTTGTAAATAAAGACAGACTTTGTAAATTTTTCTTCAACATAACTCACCCTTCTAACACCATAGCTGCATGGTTCTAATTTTGTGTAATGAATCGTCGAAGATCGAGTTGCAACAGGTTGACAACCTTGTGTATTTTTATATTAACACTCAAAGTCACAATACAGTATGCATAGCGTTTGCTAATGTTGATGATATTCTAAAAAGTACAAAAACTGATTTATGTTCGTTGGAAAAGTAGTTTTCTGACTATCATGAACATGACATTTAGACATGTGCTGTTTCTGGAATTGTTTTTTTTTTTGTAAAATCATGCAAGCAGTCGGGACAACAATAGAATTTTTTTAAACAGTAATTTTATATCCTTCAGATATGAAATAGGGTTTCGCGAACCGGCTAAGCCTATTTAAATGTCTCCCCTTACAACAATATTCAATTCTGATACAAAAAACATTCAGACGGGTGCAGGTGCTGGTGAGGAGTTACACTTTGACTTAGATGATATTAAAAATCATTGCACTCTAAAGTTGTCATACAATAATAGTAAGTGTGTGAAACTCAGCTTCTTGATAAATTGTATTTCTGGACAGAAACTGGCTGCAACTTGTTTATAGAGTTAGTGGTGGGCACTATGGGATCTGGCAAGATTTTCGAACAAGTAAACATGCCTATTATTCCTATTTTTAGACAGCCTGTTACGTAGGGAAGGTCACTATGTACAAAAGATAAGTGGGACTGACGGATTCAGTAGTATCCAGTGGGATGTGTGAGCAGTTGCTCACACTCACTACCAGCGACTATCGAATCTCCCAGTGTCGACTATATATTGCTGGAAAGCCAAAAAAAACTCACTATTAGCCTCATCTGAATATTGTGGATCGCCAGAGAGAAGAGTATACATTAACGTTGTTTAAATTGCTTAAAAGGGGTCTGTCTCTGGATCATGAAAAGAGGGCAATTAAAGATATAGTGTTCCGTGCTTTCATACCCGAAACCACAATCACATTTTGGATCATCCACAATAAATAGAAATGTCTGTTATCAAAATGTTTTGCTTCAACGTGATATAGAAATCTATCTAGATTCTTATTACACTCATAATGTGAGTTTTCGCCTTCTTACGCAAGAAAACATTAATATGATGTTTAACTTCTGATCACCTAATTTTTGTTATTTGCAAAGGGAAAATTTCCGAGTCTTTATAACCCAACTTATTGACAGAAATATCGTTTTGTTTCTCAAATACTGTCACCTGATTTAGTGATAAGGGAAATTTTAACGCCTTTAAATTTAGCTTTGGTTGGTGTGATAAATATTTACACACCCTTTCCGCTTGCATTCCAGAGGGATAGATTGAAGCTGAAATAGCCCACACAAAACACATGATGTCACATTTTTTACATTTTAGAGGGATTTGGTGTTTGATCAATGTTTAGGAGTTGGGAAAAAAATAGTAGAGGAAATAGGATGGTATTTACTCACATTGACTTGTAATTCATTTATGAATTTAATTTCCACCCACTTCCATTGTGAATAAAAGTGTTAAATGATTCAAACATTTTATGGAAGCATCCATTGAAATTAATGTCACCGTGATCTTGTGGGTTCATTGATGTAAAATTGCTTCTTCTGAAATGTGATGTAATTTCAGTTATTTCTTCTTCAGTGGTTTCCTTGAAAATGTTACTTTTGTATTCAAGTTCCATTTTATACCGTTTTTTCTGAAAGATGTTTCGAAACAATATCCTTTATTCTTGATAATTTTAAAAAAAAACACCAATAAGTCATTTTTTCAATGTCTGATGAGGGTGCAACATTAACCATTTACCCACTGAATCGGCCGCATCCGCCCGCGTAATATGCAAATTCAGTAGTTGAAAAAATATTACTTTTCAAAAAATTTCAACAAAACCATATCATGTGACCCCTCGTTGGAACGAGCTAGTCGAGCTCGTTCCAACAACGGGTCACATGATATAGTTTTGTTGAAATTTTTTGAAAAATTTGATAAAATGATATTTAAAATTATAAATTTTGATATCGTCTGCGTTGGGTAAAGGGTTGAACGTTTTTACACTCCCTTTTGCAAAACATTTTATGGGTACATTCATCTCACATCTTTCGATTGTTGATCTTGTATCCCTCCCTGATATTCTGGTTTGTGGTGTCCTGTAGGGTACTTCCTCAGTATTATTTGTATTGTCTATGATATCATTTAATGTTGTGCTACAACTTGCAACTTGTTTTTCTGAATCTAAGGTACTTGCATTATGCTGCGCTTTCCGGTTAACTAATTTATAAAAACAAATTTGTGTTGCTGTAAAACTTCGCTCTTTTTCACACTTTTGTCACAAATTTCAAAGTTGTATCTCTTTTCATCGTGAATTTTAACATGTTTCGTAAGAGTGTAAACCCCTGTATATTCTTTATCACATTGTGCACATTTGTATTTACATGTCCCATATGGAGTATTGTTTGTGGTAACACTAGAGATCATGTTGTTCACTCTTGATCGCTTGAGTGAATCGAAAGTTAATGACATCATAATTGGCTAACCGACCTATATTCTGTATAAAAGTGGGACTTATACCCCTTGCCAAACCGTCTTATTAGTAATTAAATTATTGGCTCTCGCTCCCGACTCTCGTAGATTTATAAGCAAATAAAGCTATAAAGCAAATAAAGTTATTAGGGTCGCAAGGGATTTCAATCCCATATCGTCCCTGTGCGCCTTCCGCGCACAGAAACTTTTCATTCATCATTGCCAAACCGTCGACTTATTTACGGGCCAATAGAAGGTACCCTATCTGGATTTTCAGATAATTTTTCGGTATTCACCTCGATACCAATTCAATCAACAGAAATACCGTTAGGTTGACCCGTTAACCGCATTGTGTCACATATGTTATCGTATTTTTGATTAACACCCAATTTAGCTGACAAAACTGTTGGACAATGAGCTTGAGAGAGCAATTCGTTGAAATCATCAACCGTAAAATCGGTCAGGCATTTAGCAAACTTAATTGTACAAATTAAGTGGTCAATAACACTTGCCCCTTTACAAGTAGTTGAACCAATATGTTTATCCTTCACGAGCCTACCATTAATTATAAGTAAATTGTTATGTTTACATAGTTCCCCGAGTTTTTTACCAAAATTATCTGTGGCGTTATTTTCTGATTTTCTCTCAGCATTTATTCCATTTGTATCGTGGTCAGAGATCTCACCTCGCAGATTGACTGAGATATCGCTACATTCAACAATTCGCGAATTGAAGACTCCGATCAGGAAGAAGGAATTACTTTCTATTACTTTATCTGCTATGGAGACTAGTAGATTTCCGTGTGCATCCCCCTATCATATATGGACCCCTAAATTGGTAAGTAGACATTTCCAAGAAAAGCGGGAGGTTCATTTCCCATTTTAAATTTTACCCACAAAACATTTTCAGTGTCGTCATGTTTAATAATACACACTGATTTCAAATTATTCTTTACTGTCGTGCATAACCCACTCGACCTTATCTTTGCTAATATTTTACGGTTTTTTAACTTGAACACATGAAAGCCCTCTATTTGCACAACATCAATATCATCCGTTTTTGTTTCTTGAAAACAGAGGACATCAAAACACGTGATGTAATCAACAAATTCAGGGTCTTTCAGTTTCAGCAAAAGTCCACATACATTGACTGAGAGTATATTTAAATTTAGACTCCCCCGGCTGACCTACGCGGATTGCCCATTGTTCACCCGCTCACCCCCAGTTTCCACAATGTATCGGTAATATAAGACTCTGGATGGTGGGGGTGTGGCGGGGTAAAACTGCTTATTATCAACACATAGTTTGTCTGCTCCTACTTTAACCCTATTTCCACTTCCTTTAGCTTTTTTTGCCAGTGGTAAAAATACAGATCTCCTGTAATCTGCAATTACCTTCGGAAAATGTTCACTGACAAAAAAATGTATCTTTCAGAATGTTTGAACGATTTCGAACACACTCCCGATCTTTAAAATATGTAAATTTGGCGAAAATGGGCCTATTTTGCCTGGTTGCCTCCTCCCAAGACGATGTACTCCCTCAAAATGCACTGGCCTGTCAATTGTCATTTTATCTTTTATGAAGTCAGTCAAAAGGTCCTTGGGAGAGATTTTGTCTATCTCAATTTCCCTTATCACACTAAAAAACAAATTGTCTCTCATTGAATGCATCTGCAAATCAATTAATAACAGCAGCATTGTCCCGTTGTACATTTGACAAGCGCTCACGCACTTGACCTCGTTCTTTTGGCAGGTCATCCGTTCTGTTGAAATCCCACAAAGATATGATGAAATGTTGTGCAAAAAACAGTACACATCATTATGTGAAATGTTACTTCATCGGTGTAACAGAACACAGGCTATCACGTCCCTAATAACAATATTCTTGTAATATCATTTTCATTGCCTAGTTCGGTGGTTTTTTTGGTTGTTGTTGTTGTTGTTGTTTTGTTTTTATCGATGTTCAACGACACTTTCAATAACCAGGTTCAGATTGTCTGAAAGGTGTAGTCGAGGAAACCGGAGTTACACAGGAGGCCCCCCACGCCCCCCCTCCCCCACACACACACCACTCTCCACCACCACAAGCGGAGAGTAACTATCAGACTCTCGCGTTTCACCTTTACTACACAAAAGGAAGAATCGAGACAAGTGCACCATTAGCGTGTACTAATTTAACCCTTTACCAACGCAAACGAAATCAGAATTTATTATTTTTCAAATATTTTAAAAAACAAACAAACACAATCACATCACGTGACCCCTCATTGGAACGATTTCGGCGAGCCCTTTCCAGAGATGGGTCACATGATATGGGTTTGTAGAAATTTTTTAAAAAACTATTATTTTTTCAGCTGTTGAATTTGCATATTACGCGGGCGGATGTGAGCGATTCGTTAGGTAAAGGGTTAATTAAGCCCCAGTACACAGTGCCACCACGACCTACGTGAGCAATTGGGATAAAGTGTATTGCATGTTTTTTATTTGTTTTTACTGAGTTTTAACGACACTTTCAACAGCCAGTGTCAATATCGTGTCGGCTGTTTTACGGACAGATGAAGTGCCGGAGAATCCTGAGATAACCAACGAGCAGTGGCGCGCAACCGTTAGGTTCTCCAGCTTACTGGCTCGTAATAGCAGGGTTAGCAGCGGTTGAAGACATATGCACTATCGACGTGCAGTACGTTTTAATACGCGGCGCCACCGTGTACACGCGTGGGCAATTGTGTATTGTAGTAGCACGTTATAGAAAAATACATTGTCCGATATGCAGTACAAGTGGAGGGATGACAATTGTAAAACAGTTAACACAACGTTGATAAAGAGACGCGAAAAAGTTAACCACATTCCACATTGGTTAAATAAACAATCAAACGTGTGATAGGGAATATCATTTGTGTGATATTTATTGTAAATGCTCCAAAATAAATGGAGTCTTCCTAGTATAAAAGAATATTGTAGGCATATCAGTAAATGCAAATATTGTTATATTGACTTAGTTCAAAGTGAACTTTGGAACGCAGGGCGGTGACAAAGCACTATTTGAACCAAGTCGAAATTAAGATAGTCAGGCCCCCATACATTATATGAAAGTAATAATATTATAAACAAACATGAAAAATAAACAGCAGATCATGAAAATTATTAAGAATCACACCATTACCCTGCCGGACCAACCGCCCTCACCTCTATCCCCGATAACATGAGGTAATGTTATAATATTATAAAAAATAAACAGCACATCATAAAAAAACATTAATAATCACACCATTGCTTCAAACGCCCTCCCACCTCCAAAGTCTCTCCTCACAACATACCTACTAATACACAAATCTCCCTTATGTCAGCACAAAAATAATGCCTAATATCAAGTTATCATCCCACCCCTCACACTCACCTTCGTTTCCAATAAAATGAGGTAATGTAATAGTATTATAAAAATATAAAATAAACAGCTAAAGATAAAAACCAATCAAACCATTGGCCTGCTCCTCCCTCCCCGATTACCTTCCCTTACTATTATTACAAATATCTCCTTATGACAGTATAGAAATATATGCCCAGTACCAAATAATCCGCCCACTCCCAACCCACCCCGACCATCCTCCCCAACAACATGAGAAAATATTTATTACAAATCTGTTCCTGGTTACAAAACGTGAATATTTATCTATTATCCATCCCTAACACACACAATCACCCCCCCCCCCCTCCCCCTCACACACATGATATATCAGAATATACTAATAAACTGGATATGTTTGTGAAGACCAAATAAAAATAAAATCAATAATTCAATACAAATTGGACGAATAACTAGAAACTGACAAAATATTACTTTAAATCTCATGATTTGTCCGTGCTAAACTGAGTAAAGGTTACACAGGATTGTGTGCTCTCAATCTTAAGATCTTTAAATAGTATTAAACATACATACATCAATGTTAATAAAAGTCAAATCTATTCTGAAAATAATACGAGTTAGTGATAACGGAATGGTAATTTTGACTGGAAATCTAAATATTTGTAAATTGCCAAATAGAATCCTAACAGATATATAAAATTGTCCCCCTCGAACAGACGAGTCACAGCACCCCTTGGAAACGGCAACGACGGAATGGCAAAACAACCCATCAAAACAGTATCTTCTACAGACAAGCCAGAAAATAAGCAGATTGTCATCTGCAAAATGGGGTCCCTAAAGGGTGAATTTGGTGATGCTACCCAGCACATCAGGGTAGAATCACTAAATTTACCCTCTATGAACCTCAATCTGAATCCGGGTCTCAAGCCTAAACAGAAAGAGATATTCAGATGATGAATTGTCCCACTGTACGGGATAGCATCTGCAAATTCACCCTCTGGGTCCTTTGGGACATAAACTCTCTAAGATCAAGTTATGGATGTCGGTTTCCTAAGAACACTTCACAGATACAAGAATCGGAAGAATGATATCTTTTTTCAAAGTCGGAAATTACAGAGTTATGGCAATTGACCGACGAGATTGAAAATGCCATGACCGACCTTCAACAGGAAGCGGATGAAGAGGCCAAACAGGTAAAAATATATTACTTATTTATTTATTGGTGTCTAAAGTCACTTTTCTGCAGCTATGGCTAACTGTGACCGCAACACAAACATGAAGTCAAGTTTAGCCAATTATTTATATCTATGCTGCCCACTTTGGCCTTCCATCCCATGCGTTGGTGACAGGGTCCTATTTTAACAGCACAGCAGAACATATTTACAGTAGTAAACTCGCATTTTTTCACTTCCCAAGTAAATTGAAGTATAGAATACCTCAACGGTATACTTTCAACTCAACAAATGTTTCAATTTAATCGAAAATCAGAAAGCAAGATTAACAGGTGAGACAAATGTATTATTAATTTGTTTCAATACAATATTTGCATTGTTTCAGTTCACAGAGCGTTGAGTATACACCATTTTCTGTGAGTGGATAAACCAGCAGATGTTGCCTTGAAACCAGGAGTGGTAAATGCCTTTAATTCAAGAGGCCGTGACGAACAATTTCTCTGGGCGAAGAAACGATGTTTTTCATAGCCTTATTTTTTAAATGGTTTGAGCTCTCTCTGTCAACAGGATTGAACTGGTTCAATACTGAGTGTATAATGGAAAAAGTTAAGGCTTGGAATTTGATATTCCATCATCCGAGTAGAAAGGGGTTAATAAACATAGTGAGCATGGACAAAAAAGACGAATTACGTATAGGTTAACCGATCTGGTTGATGTCTAATTCAGGGATTCTTCTGCCATCTTTAGGAAGGGGTCCGGGGCCCAAGTAATTGGGAAAATTCACGCCATGAAGGCTCCAAATGGGAATTTGTTTGGGAGAAAAAACACACAAAGAATTAGAAATGTTTCCTTCATATTGAACTGAGAACAATTATACAGAAGCTACTACATGCAGAGTGCTTGTAATACTTTTTATAGCAAACAGTCGCTTGAAATAATGATCCGTCTCTGTAATCTCTATCAAATAAATTGTTCTAATATACTATTCAAAAAAGTAGGGGATAGCCAAACTGATGTTGATATTTTCGGGAAATGGTATTGGATACGCGTGATTCGACACATCAATATTATAAGTTGTTGTGATGAATTGACGATGCATGGTCTGAGGTTTGCGGCTCGGAGTGTATGTTCAACCCAGACGCTTCGCGTCTCGGTTGAACATACGCTCCGAGCCGCAAACCTCAGACCATGTTACCATCAATTCATCACAATAACGTATATATTCCAATAAAACACAAAAGATGGCCCAAAATCCACACCGTGAAATGAACAAGGCAACTTTAATGAAAAACGATAACAAATTTAAATAAACCTTTCGTGTACCCCACTACGTCACGGGACACCAAAACAAATCAATAACGCAGATCAAGGTCGAGGTTATTGCACCTCAGTTCAAATCAGAAAATGAAAAGTTTCAAACAACACATTATTCGGAAGACGTGGCGTGTTCATTTCTTGTTTATGGTAATATTGACATTGTGTATTGTGCACTAGCTAAACAGTGGGGCATTTGCTCGCGGCTGTGTGATGTTATTGGACGTGCAGACATTGAAATCCGAGAATAATTCCTTGACTGATACACCGTCCACGAATTCCACTTCCACTGGATCCTGCGAGGGAATGCATACATTTAAAGCTGTCCCTGGACGCGTAGCATTAGCATTACCATGTTCAGTTGGTCTAGTTTGAGCGATTGGGACCAGTGCACGTGAAACACTCCGGGCGACTGCATCACCCATTGCCATCTTCTCACTGTCGGAAACTCTCTGATACACTGATAGCGACGACACAGATTTGTGGCCGGTGACTGATATTATTTGAGATGGATTAAAGTTTACTCAGCTTAAAATAGTTGCACCTGTGACTCGAATGCTGTGATTTGTATATCTTTTCGAAAGTTTAATTTTGTCGCTCAATGAATGTTGGGGTGAACTTTCTCAGACAGTCGCGTCCAACCGGCTTCTTCTGGTACCAACATTCACCCGCGTCAGTGAAACTGTCTTTATGATATTGCCACAAGCAGAGGAGTTAGGATTTAACTTTTCCAGGTAAGTGGCGGAGCATTTCACTGGGCAGTATTCATTGTCTACGAAATCAGCCGGCATGTGTGCTGAGAAACCCTGTTTGTCGCCAGCGCGGTGGTTCTTGGACATTTCGTCCTGGGTATTCACCACGAATTTTCTGCCATCGGGATATTTACAAACAGAGAAAGGGCCCTTGTCATACATTCGATATTTCGGTTGACCGGCGACAGACATACAACCTGATATTCATTTGTACACGATTATATAGACCGACTGCATGGGTTCTTGCTGACAGGTAGAAACTATTATATATTTTTGTGAGATCACTGTCATTGATCTGTTCATTGTGAACGATCTCACCTTTGCCACACATTTTTATTTCTGCCAATGTTGTCTTCAAGCATTCATTGGCTTCCGCGAATTCAGGATTGGCTATAATGTCAAATCTTTTCATGCAGGGTGGGGTTTTCGAATACCTGTTCAGGGCATGTCGCATATTTCCAAATGGTAAGGCCGTGTACACTTCTCCCCTTTTCGTCCTAGCATCCATGTAGAAATGGCCAAGATTCTCGTTCAATTTCACAGTGTCAAAATGCAATCCTATTTTTTGGCGAGTTGTCTTTGTGTGACATTGAAAACGTGCGCACCACGGAAATTGGATAACTAATTTGAAAGTGGGCCAACATATAATCGCATGGTAACCATAGAGTCTGGAAGATAGAGTCTTGTGGTTCTCAAGCGACAGTGTGCACCCCCCCCCCCCCCCCCCCTCTCCGAGGACCATAGTCGACATATGTATTTGAAATTCTGCGCATTTATTCATTTATGCTTGCAAATGAATGCACCTCAGCGTGCATCTACACCAGTATGCAGGGATCTATGTGCATACCGCCTTATGCACTCCTATATAGGCGAGTTGT
Source organism: Pictodentalium vernedei (assembly GCA_031216915.1). NCBI lineage: Eukaryota > Metazoa > Mollusca > Scaphopoda > Dentaliida > Dentaliidae > Pictodentalium > Pictodentalium vernedei. The sequence goes on along the minus strand of CM062292.1, from coordinate 134,357,544 downwards.
CTTTGCGTGACACACGAAGTTGGAAAACTTCCCGTATACGTGCACAAATGAAATGATCGGTATTCCAAACCCACATCCTTAAATATCACCTACATTGAATATGCAAACGATTGCTGTACACATCGCGTTACAGCTTAAGGTATGCTATCTGTATTTAAAATGCTACATATTCATGTATGCAAATGAATGCATCCCTGCGAGCATGCATGAATCTGCACGAGTATGTGGGTAAAAGGATCGATGTGTATACCCCCTTATGCAATCAGGTATATGCCAATACCCCCTTATGCAATCAGGTAAATGACAACTGTCATTGTGTTACACTGAAAACGTGCGCAACACACAAATTCGATATTAAATTTGAGAGTTGGCCAACATAGCATCACGCGGAAACCATAGCGTTCTATCTTCCAGTGGAAGGGTAGAGTCGTGCGGGTCTCACGCGACAATGTGTTCCTTCCCTTCACCTCCCCGACGACCATAGTCGACGCATACATTGCGTGTCTTCTGTCACCCTGCCCATCCCAGTATTGATATTATGTGACTACCCATTAGATGGATCCACATGGATTGAGACCGGTTGGTGGCGAATGTACTGTAAGTATGAAAACGAGCGCACAACCCGCAAATTTGGTATCTACTTTGAAATTGAAAAGGCATATGTACCCCCCCCCCCCCCCCCATCCGACGACCATAATCAAAATATACAATACATGCAATCTGACTCCCCCTTCACAGATTCAATATCGCAGACCTACCTATTAAATGAATCCACATCCCTGGGTATGCGCCCGCGACTGCATGCTCATTGATGCTCAGGCATATATATCCCTCCAGACATATGTTTCCAACCACCCTGTATTTGCTGGCAGGATGTACACCAAGTATATCATCAGATACCCGCGTCACCATGCACCCCTTTTACATAGCTTCGGAACTTATATGCGGGTATCCACCCCTTCGGGTAATAAATTTTAGCATGCTCACGGTTTGTGTGTACTTGGGCATTTGCGACCTGGGCCCAGTGTTGTTGAGTTTACAGGTGTGCTTTGTGGCACTGTATTTTCTAATTACGACTTTCAATTTTCTTATGATAGTTGTAAAGATTTGTTTACGAGTTTGCGAGTATACGTTCAGCACGTACGCATTTATATCTGCAGGTATAAATATGTTGCATGTTTTCGTTTCTCACTTGATCGCATCATTGGTCGTGGATTTGTTATTTTCAACCACTTCTCACTCGGATGGGCTCGTATTAATACGCATCACTATTATAACCTCGATAGTATTCTACATTAATTTGATGAATATACTTGCTTATTTTCATTCAGGGAATGAATCTCGTGTATATTTATAAAAGTGTGGTATGCGTCTCGTGCACTAACACTACCCACCTACCCCCACCAGCCCACTATTTTATCATTCTCTTAATATTCAAATACGATGCTCTCCAAGAAATTCGCTCGATAGTCAAAAACAGCTCAATACTCACTTGACCGTGTCGTATTGTACTTTTGATTTTCCACACCCAAACAAGTACCTCAAATCCCAAGTAAGCCGTGATGTCATTGTCAGTTATCAGTCAAAAACAGTAATTTCCAATAGTAGCATTTGTCACCGAATAGGATGTCCTGTTGGACAGTAAACGGTAATACAGCCGTCCTCAGATCAACACTAATATTCATAACTAGGTCGACTGTTGATTAGACACCTATGTCCCAAAGTTACTCCTGGACGTAGATTGCCCATGTGCAGTTAGCAGATAGCCTCAATATCTCGTGTATCAGGACTCATTGTCGACCCATATTTTCGACGTCCAACATTCATTACAACTAGCCGCACGTGCGAGGTGATACAAGTGCTCCCTCATTGACATTTTCTGTTCAACTCAGTCAAGTGTTTGCTCCGAAATAATACCATCTGATTAATTATGTCCCTCGACCAGCGTGTTCAGTTTAGCTTATTGACCTATTCACCGAAAGAACTACGACAGGCACTGCTGCTGACGCGCGAGTGCTAAAAAATTTTTTAAAAAAAACAATTCAGCAGTACCCAAACGATTTCAATCAGCTGCTAGTAACATTCGTTTGTTTCTTGGTTGACAATACAATCTTTGATCAGTTAACATAAGATCCGCATCCCCGAAAAGGTATGCGATTTACCTTTCTAATGTATATTTGTTCTTCAATTTCCTTACTTGATTTTCTTTCTCGTTCCCGCCCCACAAAATTATTTTTATTGGGTGTGTGTTTCCGTGTGTGTGCGTATGTGGACGCATGTGGGTGATTGTGTTTGTTTCTGTGCGTGCGTGTGTGTATAGAGGGGGTGAAGGTATGTGTGGGGGTATGTGAGGGTCGAGTGGGGTTGGCTTGGGGTGGGGGGAAAGTGCATACCTGTGCGTGTGTGTGGATGTAGGAGTGTGTGTACGCCCACGTGTGTGGATGTGTGTGTGTGTTTTTCAAATGACACAATCATGTTTTAGAGGAATTTCGAATATTGGTTTCTGATCCCCGCCGGGATTCGAACCCTCGGCAACACCGCCTGGCAATCAGGAGTCCAACGCCTAAACCTATAGTTCACTGCACACCGTCAAAAATGATGGCTGGAATCTAGCTTTTTAGATGAAGTCCTCATGATTACTTGGTTCATCTTCCTTTCGGAAGCAGCATGAAAGTGTGGAACCCGCTGGCTACAGTACGACGAACGTGCTGTGGATGGCCTCAGACGAAGACTGGCACGGGTTTGTGTATATTTTTCAAATGACACAGTCATGTTTTAGAGGAATTCTGAATGTTGGTTTCTGATCCCCCGCCTTGATTCGAACCCTCGGCAACACCGCTTAGCAATCAGGAGTCCAACGACTAAATCACTAGATCATTGCATACCTTCAAAACGATGGCTGGAATCTAGTTTTTTAGATGAAGTCCCCATGATTATTTGGTTCACCATAGGTGCGTGCGTGCATGCGTGCGTGCGTGCGGCCGTGTCTTCACGAAGGAATTTGAGTGAAGTGTCTTTAAACATCTGGTTTTTCTTCTTTGTCTACTTGCCGTTACGTAGAACTATGTCTTTCAAGGGGTGATCTCGTCATTCTATGACTTCTTGTTCATGTAGATACATCTTTAGCATCAGTGAGTTCTCGCAGATGCTCGACTTCTTTTCTAAATTTTACTTTATTGTGGGCTATGGCTAATAATATCCCATTTAATGAGATCCAGAATTCTGACGCTTTTGATTTCATATCCAAGTTCAACACTTCACTGGGTATTGATGGTAGGGACACTGATCCACCATACACAATTGACAATTCAAGCTATAAATACTATATACCAGAGAATTTTAGCAAGCAAATACCAGAAAAAAGTCATTCTCTCTCTTCAATTTGAACTGCCAAAGTTTGAATGCTAACTTTGAGAATATTCAAAATCTTTTATGCGACATGTACCCTGGGAAAATATATTTGGTGTCATGGGACTCAGTAAAAAGTATATGTTTTGAACTCGAAGGCTATCATCAAACACGACCAATACATGATGATGACAGAGGAGGTGTTGGTTTATTTGTTAATGACAACTGTAGCATCAAACAACGAAGTGATTTGTCAATCTTCATACCTCACGTATTTGAATCTCTTTTCATCGAAATAACCTCTAAAAAGAAATGCATTATTGGAATCATTTATAGACTCAACACCGCACCAAAAACAGACCTTGGCCTTTTCTTGTCTGCGATGTCCGAACAGTTGAATAAAATCAACCTGGAGAATAAAAAAGCCTACCTTGTGGGCGATTTTAATATTGACCGACACAGCTTCGCTGATCACAACAACACTTAACTTTTTATCGACTCTGTATTCAGCTCAGGCTTCTTGCCCCTCATCATTTATCCGACTAGAGTTACCGAAACTTCGTCAACTGTTAGAGATCGTATCATTAGTAATGACTTTGCTACACACGTGTCAGGGATTGTCATTTCTGATATCAGTGATCCCTTTGCAACGTTCTGCATTGGCGACTTGGAAAAACAAAATGCACGCACAAAACAAAGTCATAAACGCTCCTTCAAGAAAGAGAACATTGACCACTTCAAGAGGCTCCTATTAGGTAGTGATTTTTTAGACGTTTTCGACACATCCGAAGTCACCCTAGCATATGACCTGTTTATCAATACATTTTAAAAAGCATTTAATGAAGCTTTCCTTCTAAATATATTAGACGCGATCCCTGGATGACGGCCGGACTGTTAGAGTCTTCCTCACACAAACAAAAGCTGTACAGGAAAAAACTGATTGATTTATTGGCGTTTAAGGTCGTATACTTTTGCACAATGGCTAATCGTGACCGTGACAGTTTTACGGCCGGAGGAAGCTGGAGTACCCGGAGAGAACCACCGAGCATCGGCGAGAAATTGTCAGCTCCTCAACATTCTAACTCTGTTCAAGTTCCGCTCAAGCAGGGTTACAGCGGTTGAAGACATGTGCTCCATCGACGTGCAATACGCCACAACGTGGGTATTACTATCATAATATCTTGCTAGATAATAAACACGACCTCGAACTAACATGGCAAATATTACGTAAAGCCATTAATAAATCGGATCGAAAAACTGAGCCCCAAATACCTCTACCGATAACAATATCACTTTAAACGACCCCAAACAAATTGCCGACAAGTTCAATGCATTCTTTGCCAATATTGCGAAATCAGTAGATGATCATGTGCCCGACACGCACGCACGCACGCACGCACGCACAAAAAATCATTTTCGCTCTTTTTTAAATGGCACAGGGGCCAGTCAAGTCCCCAAAAAATATTATTAAATATTGGCGTGAATTCTCGGAACGATAATTCTGATCTCGTAGTAAAGCAGCTGCGGAATATGCTTAGCGATATCAGGGACAAATTTAGATCAGCAAAAATTTATTTCCCTGAACTAAACTTTTCGCAAAAACTCCATCAGGCTGAGCAGAGAACCTTGAGCATCATCAATGAAACCATTCGGAAAGTGAAGGATGTTAACGTGATACCAAAAATTGATGACGCGAAAATTGATGTTGCTCAGGATTTAATCCACTAGACCACGAGAACCGTCAATATTATGTACGATCACTGGTTGAACCATCTAGATTTAAACTAAGTAAAGGCAAAGGCAACAACCGCCTAACAGATATGGGATTAGGAACTAATGTGGTTAACCTGTCTGGCACCAATGATCTAACAACCCAAGAGAAATCGCTTTTAGATCGCGGTTTAACTTTTGTACCAGCTCTTAAGCCTAAAACTGGTAACCAAACAAACTTACCATCATATAACTGTAATTTTCTAAGGCAAATGAAATTAGCAGACCGCTTTAGAAACTCCAGCGGTCGGAAACATCCTTTTACAGAATCATCTGGTTGGTAACCTCCAGATAGTGAAGTAGATCCTGCAATTATTGAGGCTAGCAAACGAATCCTCCAAAAGGTGTTCAGCATGAACATATTCTCCAATAAAAACAATTTAACAGCTGGTGAACGGAGAGCCCTCGTGAAACTTAAAAAAAATAAGATATTAGTAATCAAACAAGCCGACAAAGGGGGTCGGTAGTTGTTCTATCTCGGGATAATTATAAAAAGGAAGCCATGAGACAACTCAGCAGTACTAAACATTATAAGAAAATAGATTCACTTATCTGGCCTAGTAATGTCGAACAATTCAATAAGATCTTACAATTTCTCCTCGACAAAGGTCACATTACCAAAAAAACAATTGAAATATTTAAGAGCTAAGCTCAGTGCTCAAACAAGACAAGTTTACATCCTACCAAAGATCCACAAGGATCGTTCTTCATGGACGGATGACGTAACTCCACCCGGGAGGCCAATCATATCAGATTGTAATTCGGAATCTTATGCGATCTCGAAACTAATTGATTATCAGCTGAAACCTATAGCAAATAGACATCCGAGCTATCTAAAAAATACACAGGATATCCTGTCAAAAATTTCGAAATGGAAAATATCGACAGTATGTATACGAATATTTATATTGATAAAGGTGATAAATCAGTTTAAAATGCATTTGAAAAATATCCGGATGCAAAACGCCCGGATGAACAAATTTTGGATCTCTTCGAGCTGAGCTTAAAAGCTAATGACTTTCAATTCAAAGGAGAATATTTTCTACAAATAATGGGCTGTCCTATGGGCAAACGATTCAGTCCCAATTTTGCAAGCATTTATGTCGCGGAATGGGAGGAAAATGCCTTAAGCAAATGTGCAAAGCATCCTCTCGTATATCTCAGATATTTAGATAACATTTTTATCATTTGGGAACATTCAAAAGAAGATTTTGATGAATGTTTAGAACTTTTAAACAATCATGATCCAAACATTAAATTAAAAGCTACTATCTGTGAAAATTAGAAGGACAAGTCATAAACTACTTTTAAAGAATTAGTCTTTATAACTTTAAAGGAACGTAGGAAAGGAAATAAAATTATATCTATATCCGTATCCGTACATTCACATATTTATTCGAATATATTCAATGATAATTATTCTATCGGAAGGACGACCTGCGTTGTGTCCTTAGTTTAAACAGTATTTTTATTTTTAAAAAAATCTCGTTACATGTATACATATCAAATAACTTGCACAATGAATAACAAATAATAAAAACTAAATAATTGTACACAAGAGAGGCACAAAATGTAAGGAAGGGATTCGACGGTAAGCTTGGAGCTTTTAATAGTCGTCTCCCTGATAAAATAAATGATTTGCACCAATGGGAGGCTTTTGTCAATATTCAGATATTGTTAGGAATGAATGAATGAGTGATTTTCTTTTGTAATACAACATGCATACAAATACAAACTAAATACAGCAACCTACAATTATTTCAAATACAAGGTTGCTCTACAGGAATGTTTAAACTAAGAGAAAAAAAATGAGACGATCACGAAAAATTGTGTCCTCGCAAGGCACTTTATCCCGGTTGCCTACACGGGGGCACAGGTGTACTGCACGTCGATGGCGCACATGTCTTCAACCGCTGTAACCCCGCTTGAGTAGAGCTTGAACAGAGTTAGAATGTTGAGGAGCTGACAGTTGCTCGTCGATGCTCGGTGGTTCTCTCCGGATACCCCGGCTTCCTCCACCCGTCAAACTGTCACCGTCACGGTGAGACATTGTGCATAAGTATGTGACCTTAAACACCAATAAAGAAATAAATAATTCTATCGCAACATATCATCTTCCAGCGTAAAGCCTGTGAGCTACAGTTTAAGGTGGTGTCTTAATCACAATCGGTTCAGAAATAAAACAGTTATGGATTATTATCTGTTAAAAGAAAAATAAATCAGTTTTTAAGACAGGCACTTCAGTTATCGTCGTTCAGTTTGAGTGATTTTTTCTGAGACATCCGTATTTGATATTTGTTTGATATTTATAATCTCGAAATGGGCCAATAAAATAAGATTATTGGCCTTCGCCCCCGATTGTCGTGGAATCATAAGCAAATAAAGTTATTCGAGTCGCAAGGGATTTCAGTCCCACATCATCCCTGTGCACCTTCGGCGCGCTGAAACTTTTCATTCATCAACAGATCATTAGATACTGAATCAGCCACGAGAGAAGATCGTTCTTAAAGCAGATGAAGTGGATAAGATAATGGTGAAGCGGTGAATACAAGACAAACCACAGACGAATTCAGCGGATAATACAGAAAATGAGCGAAGAGAAGTTAGAGGCCGATCAATGAACAGTGATGACAGAATACTTCAACACACAGACTTTATTTTTCACAACGGCTCTTTTCAGGGTTTCGGTTTAAAAGTGCTGCCTTTTCACCAGCACACGGTTAACGGCACTTTTCGGTGGTATTACGCCGAGGCGGTCGAACGTTAAATCTTAGGGCCAAAATTTTGACATTTTTATTGGAAGTTCATTTTTGAAGTAAAAACTTGGCTTCAAGACTCTCCAATCCAAAACGCTTGCACGTTCGCACTCAAGACTTGGCGTCAAGACTTGATTCAATTCAAAGAGGTGTAAACCTCACATAACAGTTTCCAACATGCTTTGAAAATTTAAGTTTTTTCATAGCGGCAACAACCACGAAGAGAGAAACATTTAGATGTATTCCCTTGTAATCACATTATTATGAGGTGATTTACATACTTTGTGATTTTAACAAGCAAGTAATTCAATTCAAATTGTGTAATGCTTAAACATATTTGCGTTGCACAAAAGTGTTTGTTTTCAGAATTTGTGCATTGCACAAATCCTGAAAACAAAAACTTACGTGCAACACAAATACGTTTTGCACTATACTTCAGATTACTTTTAATATGAAATTATTTTACATGCATGGATCATTTTTCAAAAGAAAAGAAGTTTAATGTACTGCAAAAACGTGTTTGTATCACACATAATATTTTTTGTTTTCAGAAATTTGTGCACTGCACAAATTCTGAAAACAGAAAAGGCTTATGTGCGACACAAACAAGTGTTTGCTGTACACCAAATTATTTTTCTAAAATGAATTTGTTTTTACTTGCACGAATATGTTTTGAGAAGAAAATAAGTTTTGAGATACCACAAAAACTTTTTTGTGTCACACATAAGTATTTTTGTTTTCGGAATTTGTGCACTTCACAAATTTCAAAAACAAAAAAAAACTTATGTGTGACACAAACATGATTTGTTTATTTATATTTATACTTGCACTCAATGGTTTTCAGAAATTTTGAGGTAGGTGAGAATCATCCCCCATTTTTATACCTTTTTGTCTTCATATCCTTTTTTTACAAAATGTTTACAATTCACCATTGTAAATGATTTGTTTTTCTTCATTTTGTGGTGATATACTTTATAAATCTGGACAATCATTTTCTGGTCTATCCATGTAGATTTTGTCTAACTTGAATTTTTTTGCAAGTGCAGATTTTCTTGGAATCACACCACTACATGATATACTTACACCATCTAATATCATGAGTGACAGTAAAAAAATAGAATCTGGAATATCATTTCAAGTTTTGTCATACTTTTTCATAGTTGAAAATATTTGTTTTAAACTATATCCATTTTCCGTTAGTGATAATATTTTATCTGGAAGTGTTTGCATACATGATGGTGGTTTGTAAAGTTGACAAGTTCTAATAAGTTGGATGTAAGGACAATTTGGTGAGAACTTAAAATGTTCTTGTAAAGGAATATCTTTAGGTTCCCAATTCATTAAACGTTGTCCACATATGAAATATGTTACTTTACTTTCTCCCACATTGAAAAATCCGGCATTAGCTAATTCTTCTTTCTTAGATTATAAAATAGGATTTGTAGTCATACTAAACCTCGAAAGTCTTGCAAGTTCTGATAAGTATACAGTATATGCAGGATTTAGTGGTAGAGACATCTTGCCCGCCCAATGTTTTTTCTTTGACATTTCTGTAAAAACACTAAAAATGTCTTTTTAATAACCATACGATTCATGTGTAGTATGAAATGTTTTATGTAACTATTGAAAAAAACCTTGTGCATTTATCACATTACACTAGAAATAAACTGTATTGAATGCAAACAATTATATTTGTTTTCATTGACATTGTATTTCCTGTTTTCCTAATAAGAGCACAAAAAGCTATCGTTTCTCAGCTTTCCGCACACTTGCTTTTAGACTATCAAGAGGTTGGGACTGAATTTCATACTGCTCAAAAGATTATAAACTTAGAGATCCAAGATTAGAAAAAGCAAGTGATCCAAACAGTTGTTACTACAAACCCTTCTTTACAACCAAAGTAAGAAGACTTATCAGTGATGATGATTGAGATGATACCGAGTACGTTGTATGTAGCAAAAACTGTAATCAATGAACTTTACGGGTTGATGAAAAAACTTAACGAGTTAAAGTGTTTTATTGTAAAGACAACATACATCTGGCTGATACATGTCCAAATAGAGGACCCTTTCCTTCTAACCATGGGGGGGGGGGGGGGACTTAGGGACACTATGGGAATTTACTATAGGAAGCCCCTTAAACGCATGGTACTTGGGAACACTATTGGATATTACTACAGAAAATAAGTCCTATGTTAATTTCCCTAAACTCATTGGGGAGGGGGGGGGGGGGCTTGAGGACCCTATGGGCATTTACTATAGAAAGGTGCTCTGGCGTACAAAAAGGTAAGCAGTTAGGGGCATTTCTGATTAACGTTCATTTCCAAAGGGTCCCTAAGTGCCTCCCCGTCAAATGAGTATCGGGAAATTATCATAGGATTTTGCCGCCCTACACTAGGGTTATTTCGCCATGCAGATTTCTTAGTGATCGACTGATAAGCAAAATGCTCCTCTAACAAAAGGTCGATGGTCCGCTTCACAGTTAGCCAATACCCGATTACGATGTCGAATTATTGATACTTTTAGCGGAGAACATTTAAACTTGAACATTAAACCTCTATTCATGGGGGTGGGGGTAGAAGGTGAGTAATGTATGTCCCACCCACCATGCAACCTTGACATTCAGCATTGATGGTCGAGTTCAGTTTTAATTCTTTGAAAGGAACATACTCAATTATCATATTATAAAATTAGGTAATATGAAACTTGTAACACCGCATATAATCTTTTTGAATATGTCATGCCTCAAACCCGTATTGGATCAACTTATTGTTGGTATATAATTGATAATCCTTTTTCACTTGCGAAAATTCCATTGTTAATTTGCAATATTTTAAATATCAAAGTGATATTTATTTGCATTATTGCTGGACTAATGTGGACAAATAATTATATTAAGTGTTGGTGACATGTGATCAAAAAATCATATCAATGTCCAATCGGGTATCCATAATACCATATAGGGACTTACGGGCTACGTTCTATTTGACATGTGACTGCACCGTGCACTTTAATTAGTCAAACACCAATACTACAGCCAATCGCAACACTATAGTAGGAATAATATACGTAATTCAACAACGAAGCAGTTATCGGGTGATATTCCAAATTTGAAGCAGTTGTGGAGACTTAATAAGCTTAACTCAACAGGCCCAACTTACCATTTTTTATTGTAACGAAACTCAACAGCGTTACTATGGGTCCTACTCAGATCGACTTTAGTGACAGATATTGCGACTCATTGGAGATCCCCTTTATATTCTTGAAGTGACAGGGTCGTGTAGTGCAATCTTGATGTATCCCACATAATTGTTATATCCGCCTGTCTGCGAAACTCTGTATCTGTTTTGGAATTCTGTTCCTGGAGATTACGATAGATCTGATGTAGGGATAAAAGAAAGATAAAATGTATCTTGGATGTTCTATGTTTTATTTCGAGGATTTCTAACGAGTCCTCGACTTATATCGATAACTACAAAACGAATTCGGTAAATTAGGTCTGGATCGAGCTTTAGCGACATCCAGACCTAATTCGCTGGACAAGTTTTGTAAATTTCGACATAAACTCAACATGATCTAAAATGCCTAAAAAAGACACTTATAAGGAAACAAGCAGCAGCTTATATAAGGCCTGTGATTTCGCTAAAGCTTAAATGCATTGTTTGTTTGCACTATCCGCGTAAGAAAAAAAAAAGTCCCCGATAAAGAATAGATTGCGAAGTATTTAATTACACAAAGTTAATGAATTAATTTACAAATAAACATCAACTGCTCTCATAGACAAATGTTTACCATCCCCTGTTTAATGAGTCTGAATCTACGATTATTAATCGGAGCTAGATGGGTGGTGCTGACTGATTTCCGGTGTTGTAATGCACGTGGCATTAAACAATACTAGAGGCCATATTTTTTTTCGCTACAAAATAGTGTTACCAGATTATTAATATTTAAATACTTTTATTTATTTTATTCTCCAGGTTGACTCTGACTGCTGATGCAGATTTTTTAACAATTTAATATTTCAGCTAAATAGACGGCTGTGTACGCTTTGTCTTTGCGAGTTGGTTTCCTTCGGGTTAAGGATGTTTTGTGAGTTGTACCCATTCGTGCTGTATGGGTTCGTTTGGCGGGTAATTTCTTTGGTTTGATTCATTTTGATTTTGGATCTTGTCATTATCAGTACAAGTTTATGTGAAGACATTCATAAAGATCCATTTTTTAGATGGTAAGTTGTTTTATTTATTGGTTTCAAATTTAACCTCAATATTAGTACATCTGCAGTTCGATCGGCGTTTCCAGTCCCGATCAAACCACAGAAGAACATATGCTGATAACAGAAGTATCCTCCCTTTTTGGGCGAATCTAAATTGTTTAATCCCTCCATTCTATAACCGAGTACTGATGTCTTTGATGCTTCTATTTTGCACCGTCAACAATAAATTGTTATTTGAAATTGTATTTTAAATGATGTTGGAGTAAATCTGTGGGTGTATAAATAAACATCTGTGGGTGTATAAATAAACAAAGAACTGTGATGTGTTAATCAAATGTATAGTTTAATTTGTTAGACGGAGTTCACACAACTTTTTATGGCTTTCGTCGGACCATAGATCCACGACTCTGCGATACTACGGCGCGTATGGAATGGAAACAAATGGTAAGACGTCAGAGGTCGAAGGTTGCCCTGCTCATGAATTCATTAAAAATCTCCTGGCGCAATTTCTATTAAATCGTTGCTGTGCCTTACCATTTTAATGAATGGGCCTTAACCCTCTACCCAACGAATCGCCCGCATCCGCCCGCGTTATATGCAAATTCAGCAGTTGAAAAAAATATTATTTTTCAAAAAATTTCAACAAAACCATATCATGTGACCCCTCGTTGGAACGAGCTCGTCGTGCTCGTTCCAACGAGGGGCCACATGATATGGTTTTGTTGAAATTTTTTGAAGAATTAAAAAAAATGATATTTAAAATAAAAAAATTTGATATCGTCTGTGTTGGGTAAAGGGTTAAAGGAGAAGAAGAGTCCCACCATATAATAAAATAGTTAAACGGCCGTGGTAGTAAACGAACAATCAAATACATGACGCCAGTAGCAATCTTTTGATTGTTGAAACATGCGAGAAAAAAACATGTAACTCTGTGGTAATTTTTGGGGATATAATAATCTTAATACACTAATACTTATACATACCACCCAATACCAAATAGTTACGAGCTCATCAAGTGGGTTATTTCCTCCAACGGACGGGTACTTTTAACTCACCAAATGAATGCAGCAACCAGATAACGACGACTGGGTTTCCTCTTCCAATCCAGTATAAATACCATTCTCTTGGTGACGTCACCGGTTCTCTCTACTCTTCTGACCAGTTTACCATTCCAATTGCTGATTCCATATTGGAGGAGTAATACTAGGGGCAAATTATGCTACATTCCCCCCAGTTTTCTAAATAACCCCCCCCCCCCCAAATGGCCCCAGGGAACATAAATAAATCCCTACCATTAAAGGGCAAAGGCGTTAGGGAGACAAACTCCCTATCAAAAAAGGATCAGCAATGGAATTCTCAGAAAAAAAGGGATCCAAAGGCATCCCAAGAGATGGATACTCTCACATTTTACTACACAAAAATTGAAGATAGAAACCATAAAAATATACAAAATATAATAACTTTTTGTACCAATCCCCTCCCTCTACTACTTTTAAACTGCTCCCAGAAACAAACAAAATGAAGGTACAAAAATTACAAAATTCAACAAAAATTAAAATATATCACATATGGTATCAGAAATAAAACCATTTCAACTTATCAATTTTGTCCTTCAAAATCCAGTTACTGGTCTTGCATTTCATCACTTAACCACGTTTTAATATTTTTTTTTTATTTTTTATTTTTTATTTTTTTTTTAATATCAATATATACCAGGGAAGGGGTCCCAACTCAACATTTTTCTTAATTCTTATATTAATAGCATCGGGGATAAATCCCCAGATTTATACACAGGAAGATGACAAATTTATTTGCATCTGGGCAAACAAATGATTAAAAAGTATGTGCCCAGCAGTGAATAAACAGAATTCCAGACAGAATCTCAGGATTTCAAATAATGCTATCCTATTGAAATTCCTACAAGCACCAGTATTTTTAAATTGGGAAAATAATTCACTACCCAACCGAAACAAATACGCCAATAGCGGTACAGTTTCATATTAGAAGTGCCTTAACAGGTCCCAAACTATCTCAAGTCCTCATACAAAATTCAATATGATATAAGAAAAATCTGTCTGGAGCCCTGTTATTTCAATTTCGGAAAACTTCTGGAAACAATATTATCAGTTTTAGCATACTAATTCTTTGGGGGCATGCCTTTGCATTGCCCGAAACTCAATTCCTGCCACAATTTCCAAAATTCATCCAAAATTATCTACATATATAATGGATATTATTTATGGGGAAGGGAACCCATAAAGGGTACAGGCATTCTGTGTGACCGAGGCCACCAGCACCCCCAAGGACATCTGTAACTCCGTAGCAATTTTCAGTGCAACTTCCCCCAAATAGAGAGGAGTGCCCCCTACCGCTAAATTCATTTCCCGCTGGAAATACGGAGCGTCAGATTCCAACACCAGACGATTCAGCGGGATGGCTTTCACACCGTCCCACTGTTCTGGTTTAAAGTATAAACTTTTTGGGCCTATACTAAAGTATACATTAGGGAAGTGGTTTACCCATCTCTCAACCACGTCCCTACTGGAGGTGAAACAGTGTAGGTGAATTTTTTGTTGCTTACCTACGTTATCCATCATCATCAAGAGCGCGAGGGAATTTACTTCCCTCCCCAAATAATCTCCTGAGGGACCCCTTAAGTGTAACACAACGGGCTTTGTTAAAGCTGCCAACTTCAATAACCCTGCAAAAACAAGGTCCTGCTGATACCATGTATCAACCGTCTCTGTTCTGTCGAGCCCCACTTCACCTAAGCCTGCAGCATATGGGAGCAAGCTCATTATTGGGAACATGAGGTTTTCTATTTCCCCCAAGGGGATATTCCTTACATGACGGGGATGAAGGCCAATCACTGCCTTCATACCAGGATCTCCAAGAAGTTCCTCTGGCCTAGGGTAGGTTGACGGATCACAATAAACTACCACCCCACCCAAAACAGACAAAGGACAAGTTGTAGGTCGGCCACCATAAAGGGAGAGAACCTCAGATTCAGATTCAGATTCTTTATTCACGGTACACATACATGTAAAATGGTTACAAATAAATATATTGCACAAATGTAATGTGAAGTATACCGTAGGAAGTGGCATAGCCAGATTGGCTGTCTACCTGCCACCCCCTGGAAGAAGATGGGGTGATTGCAAACAGACTGTGACTGAAAGAATGAACTGAGAGCCAATTATGTGACACATGATGGAGAATGACGATCGAATCATTACTTTTTCTGATATTAGAGTATTAGTGTTTCATTTTCGCCAGCGGAAAGACGGTGATTCAAGGTAGGCAAGAAGCAACCTGCCTATAGGACTCCCTCCACTACTTATCATAACACATGAGGGCGGCAACAAGTCCCATCGTGAAGTTCGTATCCTGGCTGACAAACTGGGTTTTCGGAATCTCTGGCGAACCCTATCCAAATGAAAATGTGTGTCCACCAGATTCATGGAACAAGATTCCCTGGAAGATCCAGCAGAAGAAAAGCCTGGAGGGACTCCCGACAAAGCACTGGCTGTTGGGACAACAGGAGGAAGACCTGGATTACCTCCCACCCTGGGACTAACCTCGGAGGAAATGGCACAAGAAACGACTGACAAACCCTCTGAAGAGTGAGACATGGCCGAGGAAACGGGAAGAGGCACCAACCGACCTCCCCCCAGGAACTAACCGTAGGAGCCGTTGAAGCAAAAATGGGGGGAACCTCCGAGGGACCAGTAGCTGAAGAAGCATGTCTAGCGGGAGATAATATTGAAGAAACTGTCGAGGAATCTCCCACTGAAAAATCTGCAACTGAACAGACAGTCACCTCCACCATCATGCGTGCAACTGAACAGGTAGGCACCTCCACCACCATCCGTGACTGAACCTGCGAGGTCACCACCAAATTCTCCTGGGGTTCCAGGGAGTGGAAATCCTCCCTGACTACTGTCTGGCGTTTTGAAGGAGGTGACACCGGAGACGTCACCCTGTGACTGCAATCTGGGATACACTGATCCATCAGTCGTGGTATCCTCTGAGGTACTCGCTTCAGGGGCTTTTCAAACCTATTTCCTGAGGGATTTGATCTCCTCGTCTCCTCAATTTTAATTTGAAGGAACATAAGGATCCTCCAGTGTACCAACCCAGCTGGCGTAGCCAGGTGATCTAAACTTCCTGCAGGAGGGAATTGAGTGCTTGGCACCCACTCAAACAGGCCTTCCAACTCCTGCATACGTGCCACAAATTGGGGAGTAACTTCCAATGGGAAACGGGAGTATTCCCGATTAACTAATTCTTGTAGTCCAAGATATCCCATTTCAAGAGGAGCTGTCATCCTCTCAAAAGCTCGAGCAATGGTCTTTGGACTAAAATATTGTCCTTCGGATTGCGGCATCCACAAAGCAGTGGGGAGATGATGGCAGTGTTTTCGCAACTGTCTTACCTTAACTGAACAACTTGGCAAGGTACACACTGATGGTGGTCCCTTTAACTTAGGGGTGGGGGCAAATCTACGGATTTTGGGAGAAAAAGTACATCATCCTCTCCCACCTCCAATATCGAAGAAAATCTTTTCTCTGTTTTTTGTACCAGCCTGTACTTCTGACTTTTTGTCACTGAGGGATGAATATCCCTTCGATCGTTCACTTCCAGCCGGAACTAGGGAGATAGACTATCCCCAAACTGAAGCACCTAATGGTGTCACTGGCCCCTGGGCTCCGGGAACTATGTTCCGAGTTGAGGCAGAACTAGTTTTCACCACTCTTTCCTCACCCACAAACCTAACCATTGGTAGGTTGGGATCCGTTTTTAAACGGACATCCCAGGTCTGAGCTTGAGGGTCGTAGTCCAAAGTTTGGACCCTCCTTCTTTGTCCTTGTCTCCATTTCTTAGTCTTCTTTTGGACTTGAGGCCAAGATCTCTTTGGGGATTCGTTTCCTTCATCTGAACTCATGATTATATAATTAACTGGTATCTGTTATAATCTGTGCAAAAATCCAAAAAAGTAAGTGCCTCAGTTCCCCCTGTAAACATGTCATTATTGGGGATTTGTCAATTCACAATGTGGACAATTATACAGATCTATTCTCTGAGCCGATTGCTTCGTTACTTGCACACAAGAACCATGAAACCAGTCCAAACAACTGTTACATTGTATCATGAAAGACCCTGTATCAGGCTTCTCACATATTCAGTACAATGGAACCATTGAGCCTCTAGTTTCTGAAAGATTTTTATGGCGCTCAATCCAAGGTGGTAAAATTCCACCAGTACAATGTTTGAGTTTGTCATGATTCATTGTTATTGATTTATTAATCAATTGTATTTTAAACAGAAATGAAGAAATGGACTGAATAATTATTCCTGGCCCCTTCCAAATGGGATTTAATTTTTTACAACGGCCAAGTTTACTTGCAAAATCAAGGAAATAAACAATATCTCCCACTTTGAATGTCTGAATTTTTGAGGTAGTGTCATAGTATTTCTTCATTATTTTCTGTTGAGTTTTCAATTTTTCACGGGCCAATTTATGAGATGTTCTTATAGAATTCTCCAAAGCAAGAACAAATTCAGCTGCATTTTCAAATGTTTTATTTGGAGGAGGACCAAAAACTAGGTCGGTTGGTTGTACCACCTCCCTTCCAAGCATCATTTTATTAGGAGTAAATCCAGTACTCCTATTCACCGAAGATCTTAATGCTCCTGCCAACTGCGGGACATGTAAATCCCAAGTGGACTGTCTGTTTCCCACGAAACATCGAAGGGTATCCATTAAAGTTCTATTTACCCTTTCCACTTGGCCATTAGATGATGGGCGATAAGCTGTTGTTCTTGCCTTGTGAATTTGTAATAATTTGCAAGCAGCTTTAAATAAATCACTTTCAAAATTTGCCCCTCTATCTGTATACACTTCCAATGGGCAGCCAAACCTAGAGAAACACTCATTGACTGCTGCAGTAGCAGTTTCTTCAGCCGTCTGAGACGGGAGGGGAATACACTCCATCCATTTTGTAAATTGGTCACTTATTACTAGAATGTATTCATTTCCCCTCGACGTTTTTGGTAAAGGGCCCAAAAAATCTAAATGAACACGTTCCATTGGGGACCCTGCATGATATGGGACCATTTTGTGACGGAAATGAAAGGAAGGCTTCTTTTGTTTATTACATCTAGCACAGGCTTTAACATAAGACTCAACATTGGCAGTTAATCCTGGCCAATAATATCTAGCTTTTATTTTTTCCATGGTACGGTTAATCCCCTGATGACCAGCCAATGGTAGATCATGATTTGACAACAAAATCTCCGAACGTAGGGGATGAGGTATCACCAGAACCAAGTGGCCATTTTTTTCTTTTTTTGTATATCAATTTCCTAATCATGGAAAATCTTTCCCGGTGATTCCAAAACAGTTTGGATTCGGCACTTGCCTGAAAAAGAGCATCGGGGAAGGTATTTCCCCCTTTTCTAACCAATTTCTAAGAAATTCCAGATCAACATCTTCATTTGTTTAGCTAAAATTTCTTCATATTTCATACATACCACTTAAAGCATATTCCAGTTCAGGTGGGTCCCTATCTTCCCCTGCCTGTGGATTATTAGTATCAGCATCTGTAGTAACTGTAATATCTACTCCCTTAGGCTCTCTCCCCAAATCTTTTGAAACACTCCCACCTTCCTCAGGGTCAAGTGTTTTTGTGAGGGTTTTATTTACAACTTCTAAGTTTAACATATCAAGGGAGCTAACTCTATTATCTAAAATTCCTGAGTTCAACACATCAAGGGAGCTAACTCTATCTGAAATATTCTCTGAAGTTTCAACTGAAAGAATCTCTTGTATTGGAAGCAATATTGGAACAAATTTCTGTTTATGCATGAAACACATATTGGAATCATTGTATTTTTCTACCCAAGCTATTTTACTTTCTGCTTGATTTCTATTGCTTGGTAGGGGAATAACATCGTCTACATTTTCAAAGAAATTTCCCCAATTTTGGTCTACTCTCTTACAATATCTACAACCCCCACAGGGAAGTTGTTCTAATGGCACCCCTGCTCTGTATTTTTTACAAAAGTCTTCCTCTGGACGTCGTGACAGAAAATCAGCATTCTGATGTTTTTTTCCCTGGACGGTGCTGAATTGTAAAGTCATACTGACTTAGCTCCTCCAACCATCTGGCCAGCTGGCCTTCTGGATTCTTAAAATTGAGGAGCCAAGTAAGGCTACTATGGTCTGTCCTGATTGTGAAGTGTCTGCCCAAAAGCAAATGTCTAAACTGGCGGGTAAATCGCACCACACTTAGAAATTCTTTTCGAGTGGTGCAATACTTCCTTTGTTCGGGACTTAATCCACAACTCCCATAGGCTATGACTCTCTCTTGTCCATCTTGTAATTGTATCAACTCTGCCCCTATAGCCACATCAGACCCATCAGTGTCCAAAATGAACATGTCAGTTTTATTAGCAAAAGTCAAAACTGGAGGAGACCCAAGGGCTGCTTTTAATGCCAAAAATGAATTTTCTTCATCATTCCTCCACTCAAACACTGCCTTTTTCCTGTTCTTTTATACAATGGGGCTGCTAAAGTAGCAAAGTTTTTTATAAATACCCTGTGGTAATTGGCAAGACCCAAAAATCTCTCAATCTCTTTTATGTTTTGGGATCGGGGCCAGTCTGTTATAACTTGGCTTGCCGGATCCCCCATTTCCATTCCCTGGGAGGAAACTAGTCGTCCCAAAAACTATATTTTTTGTTGAAACAGGAGACACTTTCTGGGCTTTAATTTCAATTGATACTGCCGAAATCTATCCAAGACAGTTCGCAGATTTTTTAAATGATCTGCAAAATCTGTGCCCAACACACACACATCATCTAGAAAAGCTAAGGCAATATCCCAGGTTAACCCTCTAAGGACTAAATTCATCACCCGGGAATAACATCCCGGGGCTCCTGTTAAACCAAAACTCATTTTAAGATATTCATACTGCCCATATTTGGTTATAAAGGCCGTTTTCTTACGGTCTTCCTCAGCTACTGGAATTTGAAGATAAGCTTGATTTCCATCCAGGCGACTAAACCAAGTATTTCCAGCGAGTGTGTCTAAACAGTCGTCGATTTAGGGCATGGGGTAAGTGTCCTTTCTTGTAACGGCGTTTACTCCTCGGAAATCCAAACACCATCTTACCGAGCCACAGCGTTTACGAATGAGAACCGGTGCTGAGGCCCATTCGGAAACCGATGGCTGGATAATCCCCGCCTTTAACATATCTTTCAATAATTTTTCTTCCTCGCCTACAAAACATGCCAGGGTACGGCGCATTCGGGTGTCGATATGATGTTCAAAAGCAGTGAAATTTCCCAAATCATATTCATTTTTTGCAAATACATCACTGTATTCTATCAATAGTTGTTTAAGCTTGGAAGACTCTTCAACTGTTAACAGTGTCCTAGATTTCTCAAACAATTCCCCTATGTGATCAGGCATCTTTACATTCTTATCTGTAACTACTCCAGAATCCACTTCAGTTACATTAACTTCAGTAAATTCTGGAGAATGTTCAATGGAAGAAATACCTGTACCTTCAACAGCCCATCCAACTATTTGACCTGGATGCATTACAATATCCTTATTTCCTATATTAAGGAAAGTCATAACAGGATCTGTATTTTCGGAATGAGCTGTTCTGGGGATCAACAAATTTGGTTTTAACTCTGGTTCTATCATGTACTCTGACATGGCAGAACTCAGAGCACATTGGACCTGTTTCACTGAATTGGAGGGAATTATTATTTTTTTCAATAACCCCACCTTTACTCCTTCCCTCTTTTGTGACTGCCTGAACTGAATGGGAATTTCCTCTCTTTCTTTTCCTAAATACATCATATTGTTAGCCAGATCTAAATGGGTACCCTGTTCATGCAAGAAATCAAGACCCAAAATAATTGGAGTCGAAACCGGGGCTACATAAAAATTTCTGATGTACCAATTTTTTCCCACTTTCAGCGTAATGGGCCCAACTATTTGTCCAGAACTAGTTCCTAATTCTCTTCCTACTGTTCGTACTTTAATACCCTTCAACATGCGAGGGTGTTCATCAAAAAGCTCTAAAAGTTTGTCAGAAAACACTGTTATCTGTGCCCCTGTATCAATAAGAGCATCTAATTTGACGTTTTCCAATATCACTGGTACAGTATAGTACAACGAAGTATCCACTTGGTTAATCGTTATACTATCTGGCATCTCATTTAATGTTTCCTCTTTTGGGAAAAAATGTTCAGGGAATTTATCCCTAGCAATGACAGAATTATGGCCTATATTTAAAACTGGAGTCGGCAAACGGCCTACATTTCCGACTCGTTCTCGTTTAAATTATCCTCTGAATCGTCCGAAATTTTTACCATTGGTGAAATTCGAGTATTGGGGTCATTTGGTGACCCTGATGGTGTAGAAGGTTTTGAAGCTGACCGATTACTTGGATTTCTGGAAGGGCACTCTCTTGAAAAATGGGACATCGACCCACATGTCCAACAACCCCTCCTTCCCGGTGAGGGGGATCGACTCCTTGATCTATTTAGAGTCTGACCTGGTTCAATCCATTGGGAAATCTTTATGGTCAGGGTAGCCATACTGTCATTTAAATTTGATAATACTGTGCCAATTGATCTAAATTCAGTGATTGTTTCTCCAGAAAATTTCTTATATTCAGTTACTAATTCAGACACAACACTTTGGGTATCCTGAGGCTGGGGCCCTGTTGTATTGGGTCGTACTGATGGAGCAGACACCCGAGCCGACTGCACACGGGGATGTGAGTTATCCCATGAAAGGGTTGCAATCTGAGTTGGGCCCCTGGGTTCTGGAGCTAGTTCCCTCACATTTCCATAAATAGCCAAACATGTGTGTTGAAACCATTTAATTTGATCTATAGCTTCCTCGACTGTTTTCGGACGCTGATTTGCTGCGTAATGCCCTGCCCCTTTATCTAGGGCACCATGGCAGAAACGCATCACGGCCTGGCGAAAAATATGTTCTTCGGGCAAGTGCCCAAATGCTTTTTCGGCCAATGTCAAAATCTGATCAGCCCATTCTTCTAGGGTCATGTCTGGTTGCTGATGGGCTTGATTGAACTGCATTTGTGCAGTCTTAGGGAGTTCGTACTTTCCGAAGCGTTTTTCTAACTTGTCCAGCACATCAACAAAATAGATTTGTGGGTCTTGACGAATTATGGTAGCAAAATACTCGCTTGCTTTGCCATCCAAACCCCAACAAAGGTTGTCCTTACATTCTCCCGCAGTCCATTCTTGCATGTCTGCAAACTGCATGAACTTCATTCGAAATGTTTGCCAGCTGGTGGTCCCATTGTATTCTAAGCTCTTGGGAAGGTTAGGCATCCTACGACGATACCTATTGTCAGGATCTCTCATTTCTCGCATTTGGGGACGTTGTCCCCCAAATTGACGGTACACAGGTTGGGGTTCATGGGCATACCTCTCACCCCTCCACCTGTCCCCTTGTGGACGATAAGCATCTCCTTCCCCATAAGGCTGGTACATATGAGGGGGTTCGTCATAAGCATATCTATATCGGCCTTGGGGAAGCCAACGATTTTCTTGAAAATCATCCCTGTAATTCGCCTCCCCTCCCCCTTCCTCAAAAAAAGGGCATATTCTGCCTAACTGTGCGTCTATTCTCAAATCCCCCCATCTAGTCACGTTGTGATTCACCTCCTGGCGAGTGGGCATTGGATTGGGTGGAACTCTGTCTCTCCCATCATTCCCACCATTTTGGAAAGTATCATAATCAGAACCCACCGATTCATAAGGTGGTGGAGGGTCAATATCAAAAGTTGCAGCATCTGGGACTGGACCCGGCCTATTTGGAACAGAACTTTGAAATGGCCTGCCTCTAATATGCCAAGCAGGTGTTAACGAGGGATCGTCACAGGACTCCCTGTTCTCCCCCACTGTATTTCTCGATGTTCGATGACGTGGAGGGCGCTGAGGTCGAGACCAAGGTGGAGCACCAGAAGTTTCCCCCACCCTGGAAAGCGCTAAAGGGCCATTCATTACTTCTCCACGCTGGCAAACTTGGTCCTCGGCTTCAATGCATCTAGAACAATTTGAACGGGGATTTTCATCTCCAGGAGCATGTGGGGCGAAATTTATAGTACTCAAAAGGGCCCTGGTTACCTTCAAACCAGGAACCTCTCTCAGAGTGTTTTCTGAAAAATTTCCTAACTGAGCACGTTTCTGCACCAGCTGGCGAGCTCTGGGGACATCCACCCCAGGTAAGGCAAAAAATCCCATAAAATCACATGTATTTATGTAAATTTGTGGTTCGGGAACACTAGGTGCCCGATTTTGATCATGTGTAACAGCCGTAGCCATTTTCTCTAATCCAAAATAATTTTCGTCAATATTGACAACAAAATATGAAAAAATAAATCATTTGGGAAATTCCCAACAATGTGACAAAAAAAAAATAAAAAACAAAAGCAAAAAAACAATAATTCAAAATAAATGAAAAACAAATCAAAAGAATATTACATTGGATGGGTAAGCAAAATAACTGGATTTACTGGGATTAAAATTGGCGGGTGCGTGTGTCGACAAAACAAAGGCAATATGGCCGCGAGTGGCAAGTTTAAAACTTGAAAAGTTTCGGGCGTCAGCCCACACAAATTCGGTTAATTCGTTGCGCCAATGTGGTAATTTTGGGGGATATAATAATCTTAATACACTAATACTTATACATACCACCCAATACCAAATAGTTACGAGCTCATCAAGTGGGTTATTTCCTCCAACGGACGGGTACTTTTAACTCACCAAATGAATGCAGCAACCAGATAACGACGACTGGGTTTCCTCTTCCAATCCAGTATAAATACCATTCTCTTGGTGACGTCACCGGTTCTCCCTACTCTTCTGACCAGTTTACCATTCCAATTGCTGATTCCATATTGGAGGAGTAATACTAGGGGCAAATTATGCTACACCCTGAATGCAATTGTAATGATTAAGAATGGTGTTGTGATGAATGTCCTAATAATCACTACGAGAACAAAGAGTACAGCGCTGAACGCTTTGGTAGTTTTCATTTTCTAGGACGGTGACGCGTAAAATTAAAGTATTCACAGCGAGGATGTCTTGTGAACGAAGTTTTGTGACATTCTAGCGAAATAGACTTTCTACACAGAACACTTGGGCGTAATAGACATTCAGTACAAAGTAGTGGCCACTTGGGTGTAATGGATTTGCTACGTTTGGCTTCTTGAACTTAATAGAGTTTTTACATGAGGGCTCTTGTGCATAACATATTTTCTAAATAGCAGTATTGGGGCAAATAGAACTTCACTTTCTAAGCAACTGGCGCAACAAACAACCCTGTAGGAAGTGTGCAGATAATCTATAATCGGAAAAAATAGTCCTTTGTACAGTATAATCGCCGTGGTCTCGTCGTGATCCGCGTGTGGGCAGTGATGTCCACGCATGCATTTCCCTGATAATAAAAATCATCATTAACAAAATTTTAATTAATGAAGCACCGGGTTGTACCATGTGCTTCATTAATAAATTTGTGATATTTATTCTGAAAAATAGTTTTTGGAATCTTATATTATTGCGTCCGTGTAAACATTGACCACCCGTGGAAAGTGACCAGTCCACGCCAGTACACTGTAAATAAAGAGAGATCAACAAAATCAAACCTAAGCAGCATCCGTCATGCTATGGGTGCGCGTTTCCTCCTCGACAGGTGAAATATCTATGAACTGTCGTGTGCTGGGGAAGTGACCGCTAATATCAACCAGGTCCCGATCTGATTGAAATTCTTTATATTTTTTGTAATCATATTAGGTTCAGCCCTTTACCCAACGAATCGCCCGCATCCGCCCGCGTAATATGCAAATTCAGCAGTTGAAAAAATATTATTTTTCAAAAAATTTCAATAAAACCATATCATGTGACCCCTCGTTGGAACGAGCTCGTCGAGCTCGTTCCAACGAGGGGTCACATGATATGGTTCTGTTGAAATATTTGAAAAAATTAAAAAAAATGATGTTTAAAATAATAAATTTTGATATCGTCTGCGTTGGGTAAAGGTTTAGGGTCGTATTTGTATATCGTAGTTGGAAGTGTGGTGGGTCAGTGGTAATGGTATTGTACTTCAACCCGAAAGGTCTACGATTCCATCCCCACCAGGGGTAACTGCGTTGAGTCCTTGGTCAGCATACTTAATCCCAATTCACCATGCGAGTGTTCGGGGGGGGGGCGGTGACGCTGCGTACTGAGACATATTGCGCGCCGAAGGAACTCGTGGGTTCATGACAACCATGCTTGTGCAGGGCTAATACGCTGGATAGTTGGGCAGTTTGCCGGCGCTGCTAGTTGGTTTTCTCCGGGTACTCAGGCTTTCCCCACCAGTTTTACCGTTCGACACGAGATGGTCCTGGCTGTCGAAAGTGTCGTTAATCCCCTCCCCAGTAAAGAAAAATAAATAAATAAATATATTTATTAATCGTGTTTATTTGTTCCGATGGTGGAAATATCACAAACACGATTGCTAAAGTGATGTTAAACCGCAATACAACAACGACAACAATTAGAGGTCTCGCCAATAAAGGTGACTTGTATCACTTAGTAAACCTTACACACCCTTAAACACTGCCCTATGTTTCGCTGTGTGCTAGCTCAAGAATTCCGACTTCTCACATCACATTCTGAATGAGTTCGTGGTATTGATCAAGAACTATATGCTTGTTATAATAACTTGACGCATGATTTGAGCCGATTCATAATCACCAAGAGCAAAGAGACTGTACGACGTAAGAGATATACATCGATTTGCCGCCCCATTGGAGAACCACCACGATGATTCCCATTGTGACACTTACGAATTTGTTAACAATTTTCATTTTGAGCATCAACGGTATGAACAATTTTATTTTTTGTTGTATTAACGCTCAAGTTCCCATACAGGAACAAACTGCACCTTTTATATGGATCTGGAAAAGTTGTTCCAGGTGTAAACTTTACCGGTAAGATGCATTTATCTTGATAGTGTTTTACATATTTGTTGACTGCCTGTACAGGCAGCCAACAATAATGCAGAAGCACTGTTAAGTCATCGACGGCTCTATTTCTTCTCTATTTTTTTTATTTTTTTTTTTTATTAAGCTTTCCCAAACTTCGTTTGGGAAAGACTATTGTTATTCTTAAATTTCAAAAAAATTTTCCTTGTTATTTTTTTTTCCCCCTAATTTTGTCTGTGGCATAGCTTGAAAACTAGCTGAACGATTTCATCCAAATTTGGCACACTTATGTTGCACCATGGGACCTCGCAAAATCCCATTTGCCATGTCTGTGAATATGCGTATTCTCAAAATATTCTGCCAAAACCTTCAAAATTTCACCATTTTTCGAATGTCTGAAAATTGTTTACAGTTATTTGGCTAAAATTTTCCACACATTTTGAGCATAATATGATACACCAGAATCATCACTCAAATCTTTCAACATTATCCCCCATTGGCCAAAAATGACATGAATATAGTTTTTTTTCAAAAGTGACCAACATCAAGGGCAAACCAACTTTGGATGCTTTTTGTCTGTCATTTTGGGAATGGATAATTTCAAACAATTTGCTTTGCTGTATGTAATCTGCATTTTCACATTGGAAAGTTGGGAAAGCTCGTAATTTGTCCAACAATTACAATTCTCTAGTTTTTTTTTTTCTTTTTAGTTTTTTTAATTTTTTTTTTTTTTTCTGCCGTCAATTTTGTCTGTTGTACTGCTCAAAAACAAGCTGTCCGATTTCAACCAAATTTGCCATACTTATGTAATACCATAAAATCAAGTGCCATGAGGTATTGCACAATCTCTGAAAACGCGTATTTTCAAAATATTCTGCCAAAACCTTCAAAATTTCACAATTTTTCAACATAGCTCAAAAACAAGCTATACGATTTCAACCAGATTTGGTAAACTTGTTTATTGTCACAGCGTCTAGAGAAATGAGGTATCGTCATATTCGTGAAAATGCTTGTTTTCAAAATTTTCTGCCCAAAACATTCAAAATTTCACCATTTCTCAAAAGGCTCGGAAATGTTTATAGTTATCTGGCTCTAAATTTCCAAACATTTAGAGCATAATATGGTACACCACAATCACCACACAAGTATTTCAAAATTAACACCTGTGGGCCTAAATGAAATGAATATAGCAGTTTAGTCTTCAAAATTGACCAACTTCAAGGGCAAATTTCTCTAATTGCAAGGTTGTTGTAACAATTATTTTGGTAGGGATAGATGCAACAATGATTGCAGAAGAAAGTTACTGTTTACTTTCTAATCTCAGACTTAACCCTCAAGAACAATGAGGGAGAGATTAAGAGTGTTGTTTGAAATGCAAAAATTAGCCAAATTTGGTTGCTTTTTTCTATCATTTTGGAAAGAGTTAAATTCAAACACTTTGCATGTCCGTATTCACAATTAATTACCCAGCATATTTGCTGTTGTAAGTTTGGTTGTAAAATTTAACCCTATGCCCATTCTGGTTGCATAAATGTAGGTACCGTCCAAATAAACTCCCATTTTTCAGAATTTGATAAGTTTAAGTGACAGTTTACACCATTTCTAATTGATTGAGCTCTAAATGTTTTCTATGGCTGCATGCAGCAGTCAAACTATGAAATATTTTGTTTTATATGTTATTATTAAAAGTTTATCCCTTGGCAGAGTTGAGACTTCCCATAAGGGCACTGACGGAATAATTGTTATTTTCGCCAAATTTACATGCGATTTCTCAGCACTGAAGCCATATTTTCTCAATACGTTTACGATGAAAAGCTACAGCATTCATCTAAGAACAATTTCGCTGGGATATCTTTTATTCCAAGTTTTAACCCTCACCCAGTTGTCAGGCCTTGAATTGGAGTACCCTCAAATTGTACATTTTCATTCAAATACCAATATTCAATATTGCTCCGTGTCTCTTATCAGAGACACTCAGTCCGTGATTGATGTCCACACATTTAGAGCATAATATGACACACCGAAATCACCACACAAATATTTCAAAATTAACCCCTACTGGGCACAAATAATATGAATATAGAATCTTATCTTACAAGATTGACTAACTTCAAGGGCAACTTTCTCTAATTGCAAGGTTGTTGTAACAATTATTTTTGTATTCATAGCACAATGCGTGCAGACGAAAGTTACTGTTTAGTTTTTAATCTCGTCTTTAACCCTCAAGCACAATGAGGGTAAGAGTTGCATTCGAAAATGCTAAAATTAGCTAACTTCGGCTACATGTTCCTGTCATTTTGGAAAGGGTGGATTTTAAACTCTTTGGTGGGGATGCTTAATGAACAAATCCACTGCTGTAAGTTATGCTTTGGGGCTTAACCCAACATATGCTTTGGCCACTTAAAGAATAGAATTGTCCGAAAAAATTGATTTTCTGTGAATTTTGCAAACATCTGTGCTCATTTCCTCTAACTGCAAGGTTGTTGTAGCATTTATTTTGCTATAGATAGATGAAACAATGATTGCAGAATAAAGTTACTGTTTACTTTTTAATCTCAAGATTTAATCTCCAAGCGCAATGAGGGCGAGAATAAGAGTACCGTTATAGAATGCCAAAATTAGCCAACTTTGGATGCGTTTTGTCTATCATTTTGGAAATGGTTAATTTCAAACACTTTTCTTTGCTATATGCTGTCTGCATTTTCACATTGGAAAGTTGGGAAAGCCCGTAATTTGTCCGACAAATTACAATTCTCAGGGTTTTTTTTTTTGGGGGGGGGGGGGGGGGGTTTGCCTTGAATTTTGTCTGTTGCACCGCTCAAAAAACAAGCTGTACGATTGTGACCAAACTTGGCATACTTATGTAATGTCATAAAATCTAGTGAAACGTGGTATTGTAATGTCTGTGAAAACGCGTATTTTCAGAATATTCGGGCAAAACTTTCCAAATTTTTACATTTTTTCGAAAGTCTCAAATTTGTTTACAGTTATTTAGCTCAAATCTTCCACACATTTAGAGCATAATATGATACACCATAATCACTTCACAAATCTTTCAACATTAAACCCCATTGGCCAAAAATGACATGAATATAGATTTTTTCTTCAAAATTGACCCACTTCAAGGGCAAATTTCTCTAATTACAAGGGTGTTGTAACAATTATTTAGGTATGGATAGATGCAACAATGATTGTGGAAGGAAGTTACTGTTTACTTTTTAATCTCAGATTTAACCCGCAAGCACAATGAGGGCGAGAATAAGAGTGCCGTTTGAAACTGCCAAAATTAGCCAACTTTGGTTGCTTTTTCTATCATTTTGGAAAGGGTTAATTTCAAACACTTTTCATGTACGTATTCACAATTGACTACCGAGCATATTTTCTTTTGTAAGTTTGGTTGTAAAGTTTAACTCTATCCCATTCTGATTGCATAAAAGTAGGTACCGTCCAAAAAACTCCATTTTTCAGAATTTGGTAACTTTAGGTGACGATTTACTCCATTTTTAATTGATTGAGCTCTGAATACTTTCTATAGCTGCACGCAGCAGTCAAAGTATGACACATTTTGTTCTATATGTTATTATTAAAAGTTTAACCCTTGGCAGACTTGAGCTTCTCATAAGGGTACTGTCGGAATAATTGTTATTTTCGCAAAATTTACATGCAATTTCTCAGCACTGGAGCCATATTTTTTCAAAACGTTTCCCATGAGAAGATGGGGCATTCATCCAAGAACAATTTTGCTGTTATATCTTTTATTCTACGTTTTAGTCCTCACCCAATTGTCAGGCCATGAATTGGAGAACCCTCAACTTGTACATGCTCATTCAAATACCAAGATTCAAGATTCCTCCAGGTCTCTTAACAGACACTCAGTCTGTGATTGATGTTCACACATTTAGAGCATAATATGATACACTAAAATAACCACACACATATTTTAAAATTAACCCCTATTGGCCACAAATGACATGAATACAGCATTTTATCTTCGAGATTGACTAACTTCAAGCACTAATTTCTCTAATTGTAATGTTGTTGTAACAATTATTTTTGTATGCATCGATGCAACAATGCTGGCAAAAGAAAGTTACTGTTTAGTTTTTAATCTCATCTTTAACCCTCAAGCACAATGAGGGTAAGAGTTCCATTCGAAAATGCTAAAATTAGCTAACTTCGGCTACATTTTCCTGTCATTTTGAAAAGGGTGAATTTAAACACTTTGTTTTGCTATAGGTAGAGATGTTTAATGAACAAATCCGCTGCTCTAAGATATGCTCTGGGGATTAGCCCAACATAAGCTTTGGCCAGGTAAAGAATAGTATTGTCCGACAAAAATTGATTTTCAGTGAATTTTGCAAACATCTGTACTCATTTCCTCTAATTGCAAGGTTGTTGCAGCAATTATTTTGGTATGGATAGATATAACAATGACTGCAGAAGAAAGTTACTGTTTACTTTTTAATCTCAAGATTTAAGCCCCAAGCACAATGAGGGTGAGAATAAGAGTACCGTTGTAGAATGCCAAAAATAGCCAACTTTGGATGCATCTTGTCTATCATTTTGGAAATGGATAATTTCAAACACTTTGCTTTGCTATATGTAGTCTGGATTTTCACATTGGAAAGTTGGGAAAGCCCGTAAAATGTCCAACAAATTACAATTCTCTAGTTTCTTTCTGTTATTTAAAAATAATAATTTGATCAATGCTGATGTATTTGGAATTCATAAAATTAGTTAGGTTGAAAAAGAAAAATGAAACTGATTTTAATTTCATTTTAGTTGAAAGAATCGATATTAAAGTGAAAAATATATTCAAAAAAAATTATAAATTCAATTTGGGAGGTTTCTTCCTACTTATTTGAACTTTCTACAAATTATAAGTAAAATGGTTTACACTAAACATTTGAATTCTTTTTTATTTGAGTATCATTTATGTTTGTATGTGAGAGTTTTGTTTACAATGTTGCTTAGCCTGGTGGAAACCATAAAAAGAAATTCTTTTTACAACACTCAGCAAGCACAGCAGTGAAACTTGTTTGTTGTTTCCTTTTTGAATAACAACTGACTAAATGTGTTTTAAATGTGTGAGTCACTTGTTATGCGATGAAAACCGATGAATTGCCCAAACTCTCCAACTGCTATTTAACATTTTGAAACTATTCTTCTTCTTGTAACAGAAAAATGTAATAACCGAGGTAAAAAGATACATATATTGAATAAAATAAGAAATAACAAAAAATAAATAAATAAATAAATAAATAATAACTTCAAATTAATTCACTAAAGTTTTAACTGAAAAAATAAACACAAAGGAAAAAATGTCATTTGAAAAAGAAAACGCGGAGGGTATGAGAAAAGATCTGATGTATAAGAAGTTTGTCAGAAATACATTCTACAGATAAGGCGTTTTCCAATCTCGTAGGAGAATATATTTCTTGAGCGTTGAGCGTAAAATGTCCTGCCTGCAAATTGCAGTATGACAATCGGATTAAACACATCTGTCAGCCCACGGAACACGAAGACGCCATCGTCATGTGTTTTATGCCAACATCAGAAATGGTCGAAGAGGATGGGGTAATAGTTACATAGAAGACTATGATCGACTTTCGATAGAAAACGAGGCCTTGAGATTTCGAAATTGAGGAATTTTGGAAACGGTTGAGAAATCTCACGACCTGCTGTGGAGGACGTATTTTGTGTTTATTAACGCATAGCGACTATCCCATTCATATCTTGTGAAGGAAAAAAATATAATCAAATAAATAAATAAATTGAAAAAAAATTAAGATACTTTTATGTAAAAATGACTATTTTAGAAAAGGATAAATGGCTCGATTATATTTACGGATAATTATATGAGAAACATTATCAAGAAAAAAACCCAAACTCTTCTCGATTATCCCACATCCTCTCCTTGTCATGCTCCTACCACTCCTGAATGTAATCACAGCAAAAATGTTGAGATATATTGCAACATAGAGCGTACATATCATATGAGGTATGTAACATTGGCGAGCAGTTAGTGGGCGACAGAGCTTTAGTATTTCAAGAAAGAATAGAAAACTCGAGGAGAGTACATATCGATAGAAAACGAAAACTTGAAGTTTGTCCAACTTCTCTTCAACGAGAAAGAGAGAGAGAGAGAGAGAGAGAGAGAGAGAGAGAGAGAGAGAGAGAGAAGGAGAGAGAAAGAGAGAGTGGTGGCGTAAAAAATCAATCAATCCGTCAATCAGTCAATAATACTTTCATTCCCTCTAATCCCATCAGTGGACAGTTTAACTAATGAAATAAACTTTGCCTTATGTGTAACCAGATTAGGGGGAAATGTCAGTCAGGATGAACGAACGAGCCCAACCACTTTGCCGCACTTCCCGGACTCAGCCACGGACGACAATTACCTTTCAAATTTGTGTCGATGTTGTGTCCATGGTCGAGCCCGGACACCAAAGGCAGCGACCAAGCCAAGCCAATCATCCGAAATGATAAGATCTTTTTCAGGGAGACTCACATCTGTTCAATGATCACGTAAGAGTTAGATAATACAAGTGGCCCAGGACACTCGATCGGACAGAGGTCAAAGACAAAGTCAGACACCATTCTCCGTGAGGATATCATGGGCCAAACATCTCCTTTGGCACAAATACTGTTATCACATTATGGAGTGAACTAAGAAAGAAAAATATCATTATAAAGACGGTCTGATTAATCAGTATTACAGGGAACAATATCTTATTTGTAAGAATAACAAGTGGTGGTGGAGAGGGATTAAAGAAAGGGAGTCATCGATAGTGGATTCATGGTACAACTATCCTTTGCCCCAAGCAGAAACAGATTGAATTTGCACAAGTGTCAGCATTATTTGACATCATCCTTGTGAGAAATACCCAGTGACAAACAGTGAGTAACTGACCCAAGCAAACAATTGAACATGTCGAGAAAATACCCAGAACGACACACCCATGTTAATGGATTAATCAATATGGCACGAGTGCCAGCGCGGAAGGATAGAAGGAGAGGCCACAGGCCTCGCGTTTTATCCTTCCGTGATGGCACGAGTGCCATATCGATTAACCCACTCACATGCGTGTGTCGTTCTGTGTTTATTACACGCCTTCACGTCTTTAAAAACAATTAATAGAAGGACACTCAGCAATTCATTTGACAACTGCCAACAATAAAAACGACACATTGTATCGCCAACCAAATCTGCGACGGGCACGTAGAACACATTAACACACTGGAACTCAGGGGACGATTTTCAGCTATCGCTAGCGATTCAAATTGTAATTGCATTGCAGGATTTGAAGAAAATTCCAGTGACCATTTCGCTTCTATTTAAAAGTAGTCCGTCAACGATTTCCGTTCCGCACATATGTGCGGAAAATTTTCCTCACGGTTCAGTGTCGCTGTAGCCTGGGATTACATAGAACAGGCGTGTAATAAATTAATTTACAACACCAAACCAAATATGATTATTGGCCCTCGTTTCCGATTCTCGTGAATTCATAAGCAAATAAAGATATTCGGGTCCCAAGGGATTTCAAATCCCACATCGCCCCCGTCGACGCGCAGAAACTTTTCATTCTTATCATACGACACCAATAGCTAAACTGACGTGATTGCACAACGAGATATTCCAAGAGTCCATGCATATCGGTTATTTTTTTTTTTTTGCGTGTTCTTCCTGCAATTCTGTGTCGTTATTCATTCAGGTCTACGTAGAGCTACATGTAATTTCCTTGA
Source organism: Pictodentalium vernedei (assembly GCA_031216915.1). Classification (NCBI taxonomy): domain Eukaryota; kingdom Metazoa; phylum Mollusca; class Scaphopoda; order Dentaliida; family Dentaliidae; genus Pictodentalium; species Pictodentalium vernedei. Next base: position 134,323,688 of record CM062292.1, on the reverse strand, counting down.
TAATCATTTGCTTAATTTTGATGTATATGAGTACTTAGTAGTAATGTTTTACACCTAACTAATTCCTATTTGGTATCGCGGAACTAAATATTTCGTTTAGAGTGATCTGCCGTGAAATGTTGCACACGGATATTGCATCATAGTCTAAAATAAGACTCCTAGAAAAAAAACTTATTGCTTGAGAAAACTGTTAAAGCATTTTATTAGGTTTTTACAACAATACTGAATATTTCACAAGAAAAAAAAGATTTTCTAAGTATTTTCTGGGTCTATAAAATTCAGTTAACTATTTGTGTATTTTTGTTGGGAATTCCCAGAAAAAATGAGTTCAAGGACGGTACTTCACTTCCTGGTGCATTTTCTTTCTTATTTGTTGCATGACCCCATGTTTTCTGGCCAGATGAAGTTGTGTGAAGGTCTGTACTTTATGTAGGTATTTAAATATTTAATTTAAAGTGATGCGATCATATTTTGTTCCACATAAGTGTTATAATGGTCGCTTATGGGAAAATATTTAGTTCTATGAGACCATTTGCTTACTGGATTAAGAATATATGGCTTACATACCAAAAATACCAAAATGTTAACTTTGATTGCAACTTGTAGTAAGAAATTTGACATGCACAAAAACAGTAAAATCACTCATTTATTTAACACTTGAACCAACAAATCGGCCGCATCCTCTCGCGTAAAATGTAAATTCAGCAGTTGAAAAAATATTATTTTCAAAAAAATTCAACAAAACCATATCATGTGACCCCTCGTTGGAACGAGCTCAACGAGGGGTCACATGATATGGTTTTGTTGAAATTGTTTGAAAAATTTTCAAAAATGATATTTAAAATAATAAATTTTGATATCGCCTGCATTCGGTAAAGGGTTAAGATAATTCAGTGACTATAGAATGACAAGCGAGAATATTTGATCAAATCAAAACTAGTTATTAGTTAGAAAACATAAGCAGAAAAAGTACCTCGGTTTGAAAAATAACAACATAACACTGTTGCTATCAAAAGTGAGTCAAGGCTGCAAGAAATATGGGCCACCAGAAGTATTCTTTGTTAAATTTATATGAGTATATAAGTATAGGTTTGCACAAATGTGCAGAAGCTGAGGCATGTATCATGATCTATCATGATCTGTCAAAAATGCACTAATATATTTTGATGAGAAGAGAAAATTTCGTTTGGAATCGCAAAGAACAAAGCACAAATGGAAGCTCTCGCTGGATACTATGAAATGATACCTATATAACACTCTCTATGAACGAACACTTATGTGAATGTTTACTAGTATATTGTCAAGGAAATCAGTGGAAAGTCTCTGAGTATACAATATATGGGGGCAGTATTTCCGGTGAGAATTTATGAAAAATCCAACCAGACTTTAGGTTGATCCTTGCATTTGTAACGGAGAAAAAAATGAAGTAATTGCAATTGTTATTAATTACTTTTCAAAGTAATTGCCCAATCCTGACGATAGTATGCAGGTGAAAATGTCTCAATTTATTGAGCAGAAACGATACAAAAATAGTTATCAAACATAAATAAATCTTTATGGTTGAGATAAATCACACAATTAATTATATTCATAACCTGTGTAGCATTTAATGTTTTCTATATCTTCTGTCATATATATACATGGTATATATACATGGTAAATGATACAAGAGACTGAACGAAACATATTCGATATGGTTGGTATGTAATTGTACTGACTGAACTTTATATGCTTTGTCTGAAATCCCAACAGTTGCTGTGGTGATGTCCCAATATTCGTATTCTAGTGAAAATGATTATATACCCCAGAACATACAGAATATGAGCACTTTAACCCTTTACCTAACATGAAAAGCAGACGACACTTGCAAAAAAAATTCTTGAATAACTGATTTTTTTCATTTTTTGTCTCAAAAACATAGGTTATGACCCCTCATTGGAACGAGCTCGACGAGCTCGTTCCAATGATGGGTCATAACCTATGTTTTTGAGACAAAAAATGAAAAAAATAATGAAAATTAATTGGCGATTTTTGAGAATGGCGCTGGCCGGTTTTGGCCGTTACGTTGGGTAAAGGGTTAACCGACCAAGTTAAATGTTTCTATCAATATAAAATGTTCCAAGTCTTTGATTTATGGCTAAATGCCCTTTGGATCCGTACAAGTTTATCACAATAGTCACAAGGCTTTGACAACCCCAGTGTTCATCAAACTGCAGGCTTGCACAGTGCTCGAGGCTTTACAGCTAATAATGTTATTTACTTTCTGGAGATCAAATACATTTATGGTAATTATACCATTAGAAAACAAGTGTGCACGGAACTAAATCAAAGAATACTGGTCTAAATAGAGTATGATACCTCATATACATCTTCATCGCCATCAAGTCCAAATGAAATTACTTCAATCAAACCATTATACCATTTATTTCTCCCAAATTCATCTCCCCATTCATGGAGAATATGCTTGTAGGGGAACAGGACCTTGGGATCTGCTGGTGTAGTTGAGTGGAAGGAACTGTCAGAGTCTATAGTATCAGGATGTGTCTGTTCTCTTGATGTTGAGCTTGGCGTTCTGTGTTTGGTTTGCCTAGATTTCTTCCGGGTCTTGTCTGGTTTCTCACTAGTTGTTGGAAACTGTTGAAAAGAAATAATGATCAAATAAATAACTACCCATTATTTATAAAAAAAAATGCACAGTCATAACTAATTACTGGTTGAGGGCTAAATTATTTTTTTTGGTTGTCTAAATTTGTGATTCAAAATTTGTTTTATTACTAATCATTGAAGAGTGCCCACAAACACTCTCCAATACTTAGTAATAACAAACGTATATATACGTCATGAATTGAATCTGATTCCAGACATGAGTTAAGTTTGACAACCTCAACACTACCACAAGCGATCGAATCGGTAAACATTTACACCAGATAATAAAAATTGTATTCCACCCACCTCCATACACAGGAGAATCATTTAAGTTACGTTCAAGAAAATAAACCTCTCCCCATCCCATCGTAATTCAACCAACCACACAGAGGCTAATACTGTAAATGGGATGATCGATTTCCTTCCACCCCCATCAACAAAAACACTAGCAGGGGAGCATCGTTCCATAATACACAATAAGAAGTCAGCAACCTTCGCTATCCACGTGTAGGACAAGACACAAAGCATCAACAGTTCACCCTCAAACTTGACACCCGGTAAGTTCACACGACACGCATTATACCATTCGCACTCCATTATTGCCTATTCCCTGAGGCTTCTCCAGTTCTTAAGTTCAGTGACATGAAGGAAGTGTATTGCCTGTTATCTCACAATTATTACAAATAATCGCAGTGATATTTGCAAGTGTATTGCGAATATTCGCCAGCTTATTGCGAACATTCTCAAGCGTATTGCGAATATTCGCAAATGTATTGTGTATATTCGCAAAAGCATTGTATGGCGAATCTTCGCGTGCGGGCTAAATATGTTGGAGAACCGAGTAATTAATCGCTCTTTTTCGATGGTTCTCCATGGGTTATGGGGTTTCCACCATCCGTAAAGCTGCATTAAGCGAACTGAAACTGGGTGCTGGAAGGGTCACTAAACCCCAATAAACAAACGCATTATTAACCCCCTCTATCTCTCTCTTATTTCTCTTTTAACTCAAAAGTACCATTGATTATATTTGATGGTGCGTGTTGATAATTCTGTTCACCGAAAAGCCCTATGTTTGCAATTGTATTACTACAGACAATACTAGCCTCTAATTTGTCTAAGAATCTTTACACGAAATAAAGTTATCCATTATAAATGCAAGTGGGAAGGTTCAAAACAACCCCCCCCCCCCCCCACAAAAAAAAAAAAATAAATAAAAATTAAAATGTTAAATTCATCATAAAATGTCCATTTTGGGAACCATCCAGAGGAATAGTGTCGCTAGCCGCCTTCCAAACTTTATGCAGGTGAAACCGATTTGGCAATGGGTTGTTACCGGGTTGTTATGAACGAATTGTTGGAGATCCAAACATAACAACGCGCCACGGTCGTTTCAAGTGCCAATTAGCCTACTATGTATCTGACGCCAGCATCTTACTTTGAGAGCTCTGAGATGTACAGGTCCTCAGATTTTGTGCACTAACTGTAGATGGGCTGTCCGGGTAGAGCTCAATTGCCTATAATTCAGCAACGCGGCATTGAAGTTTGGTCTTTTATTTTTCATTACAAGCGCGTCGACTCATTGGTTAGCACCTTGGACTTCAAACCGAAAGCTTGACAGTTTAACGGCGGTACCCTCCATCTGCATTGTGTCACTGGGCAAGAAACTTAATCCCAACTTGTGTACTTGGGTGTGGGATGCACGGTTATTAAGACGTACAGCAGGTCGATAACGTACTTCCCTTCAACCATTGGTAACCCTACTTGTGCCGAGTTAGTAAGTCGGAAAGCCTGATAGTTACTTGCCGAAGCTCAATGGTTTTCACCGCGTGCACCGCGTTCCTCTACCCTTTTTCTGCATGAAGCGAATTGACACTGGCTGCCTAAAATGTTATCAAACCCTCCAAAAACAAACGTATCATGAATCCTTCTCTGTTATTTTAGGTTTTTAACTCGATAGTATCATTGATTATATTGATGGTGTATACTGGCTCTTCTGTGCAACTATAAGCCCTAGGATTGCTGTGTATTACTGATGAAAATATTAGACTCTAATTCGTCTTCGAATGTTTACATGGAATGAAGTCAACTAGAAGAAAGGCACATTTTTAAACTGTTTACGACCCAAATGTCCTTTTTGCATTATCCATACACTTACTTTTGGATACAGAGGTGTGTTCGTTGATCGCCCTGTGAGATGGTCGTTCAGTTCTCACATGGTGCGAAAAGAGGCCAGAGAAAACCTGTGAATGAGGCGAATTCTCATGCTTTGACTTTGTATGTACAGACTGCTGCGATCACCGTTAGCAACCACAGTGAGCGCTGACGGAGTAATATTGTCTGGAGAATACAGCGAGCGATCGGTTTGGGGATCACCACTTCTATTTAGCTGCTTCTTCCTGGTGTTACTGACAGAACTCTGGGCAGGCAAAAATGGGAAAATGGAAAATTTGTTGTGCATGTTGCAACATGCAGGTTGGTACCCATGAGTTACCTTCAATTAAACTGTTTAGAAAATCCGCAAAACTTTGACATTTACCAACAAATGTTGCAGATGTTATGTATTTCCCGCCCATTTTCTTGCGGGTGAAATGGGATGATTGGGAATAATATGAGGTACTGTAAATATTTATGTTGTGGGAAAGCCCCACGCAACAGTTCCCTCCCTTCTTTTCCAACTGATGAAGAAGCCAACGCACCTTCAGATCTTGATCATTTTTGAAAGTTTTTTTTCCTCGATGTTTGATAGAACATGAATTTGTGATGTTAAATAGATCGGTATTAGTTCATTTATTGCGAGTTCCAGAAGCTCTGACAATAACTAACGACACAGTATTTTTCTTTTCGTGGGTTTGGGGATTTTTTTTTTCTTCTCGTGTTGGAGGTCATGAGAAACTGATTTGAGGAATACCTTCGGTTTGTTTGTGACAACATTCGTGTGAGCTCTAGAAACTCTTGAATATTTAAGACAGGGTCAATTTGGTGAATTGGTCTTGTTCTCTTTTTTCTCTCTCCCTCCCTCCCCCTCTCTCTCTCTCTCTCTCTCTCTCTCTCTCTCTCTCTCTCTCTCTCTCTCTTTATTATCCCCATCTCTCTCTCAGCGCAAGGTGAAATTTATAGATCACCCCTGTTCAGGCTCATGGCCAGAGTGCCCAAACTACCCAGCATTTACCAAAAACGTTTCCGATAATTTTGGAGGAATTTTGAGTTGCATGACAGAACATGAAATTATGATGGCAACCGCGTTGTGTCCTTGGGCAAGACACTTCACCCCCATTGCCCACGTGGGGGCATGGTGACGCTGTGTACTAAGGCGTACTGCACGTCGATGGTGCACCTGTCTTCAACCAATGCTAACCCTGCTTGTGTGGAGTTAGTATGTTGGGGAGCTGACAGTTGCTCGCCGCTGCTCGGTGGTTCTCTCCGGGTACTCCGGCTTCCTCCACCCGTAAAACTGTCGTGGTCATGATTAGCCATTGTGCAGAAATATGTGACCTTAAACACCAATAAATAAATATTATCATTGGCACATTTCTAGTTAACTTATTTGATAGACCGCGAGAAATTGAATTGAATTGAAACCTTTATTCGCAGTATATTGATTACATATAGAATATATCTATAGTAGCTTGGTGTACTAAATGTTCGCCACTTGTGGTGAAGTGGTGTTAACCGCGCGCCTTCGCGCGGTTAACACCACTTCACCACAAGTGGTGAACATTTGGTGCACCAAGCTACTTTGGGTATATTTTATTTATACCATGATTGTCAGATTATTAAGAGTCGCTATTAATTTTTATCGATTTTACTTAACAACAGACGTACATACGTGCGAATATGTTTTTGTTTACATGAGCATCGGCGGGCGGTACTTCCGCTATCAATTTTATCGCCGAAACGAAATGGAAAAAGAAACTGAGCCTTTTTCGTTTAATAACATAATAACATACTATTTCGAATTTTGGATGCTTTATTAAAATGAATCAATGTATGTTTATTATTTTTTTGGCATCTTATGGGGTAAACCCATTTAAAAACGTAATAAATAATTGCCACTTTCATTTCACTCTTCGCGAGGCATCGTGCGATAAATTAAAACAAATTCGCATTTGGGTCGACGTCACCAAAGGTCAACTTGGATGTAGTTCCACTGTAGGTGTACATTTTAACTATTGAAATCCCATTGCTGACGTGTTCATCGCGATTGGTGTGTAAAACTAAAATTTATGTTATAGGTTTTTTTATATATAGTAGAATTGGTAATCATGGTATAAATTGAAAACAAAATAATTAAAATAAACAAATCACTTACCTTATTTTGATACACTGCAAGGGAGCTACATAGCAAAGGTAGTTGTCTTCCTGTCGCCCCTGAGACAACGCAAAATTTCTCAACAGCAGACGAACACTTTTTTTAGGGGGGGGGGGGGGTGCAATGTTATCTCCTTAACAACATGTAATAAGGATCACAGCCATTGAGAGTTTAATGCATAAATTACCGAGAGTATTAAACAAAAGTGACTTGATTGGGTTTATGTAGTACAAAGTTCCATGGTGCTCGGACTTGGTGGTGACATATAAAGTTTCCATCTTATAATAATGTAGCCAGGCACGGCGGACGAGATCTCTATTAGAAGAAATTTCGGGCTATGGACATTGGTTAACGCATCTCGAAAAAGCTGCGCTTAGTTGCTGTCGGAGTACATCATGGAACAGAAGTTAGCCGAAGCAGGAGAAAGTAAGTGAGCAGGACTCTACAGTTGCAAGGGTATGAAATCATCAGGGTTCATGAATACTTCCATATACCCCAGTAGTTCACAACAGATGTTTGAGAGACAGCTATTTCCTTGAGTTTAATATGACGTGTAGGGTATCTTTAATCTTATTTAAGAAGTAGGCTCCATTGTATTTGCATAACTGGACGGTCATACGAGTGTCCTGGAGGGGAACGAGTCTTCTATATCCTCAACTTTTTTATGGGATCTATGGTCTTCGAAACGTTATTACGCAGGCTACCTCGTAATTATAGAGATAGACTACCAGATGTTGACTAACTTGTAATTACCCGGGGGAGCAGGATTTTTCTATGTATTCAAGTTAATTTATAAAACTTGGGAGCCTTGTTAAGCTACAGGCTATATTGGGATTACTGCAATGGATATTTATATGAGTGTGTGGGGGAGGCAGCAGGGGCCTCTTGTATCGTCAAGATTATAATGAGATCTGGGGTTTTGGGAACCTTATTAAGATGTAGGCAGTTTTGCGATTACAGAACTTGACAATTATAAGTAAGTGGATGGGGTGGGAGTCTCCTGTATCCTCAAGTTTTTTATAGGATCTTGGACCTTGGGAAGATTAAGTGTAATTATATTGCGATTACAGAAATGGAAAGCCATACAAGTATGTAGGGGAGCAGGAGTCTTCTGTATCCTCAATATTATTATGGGATCCAGGATTTGGGGTAGCTTAGGTGCAATTATATTGCAATTACAGAAATGGAAAACCGTAAGAGTGTGTGTACAGTAGTATTTTATTATTATCATTTTATCTATTATTATGGGATCTGGGATCTAGGATCTTGGGGAGTTTGAGTGTAGTTACCTTGTAATTACAGACATGGAAAAACGTAAGATTGTGAATGGAGAGGAGAGGAGCAGGATTCTTCTTTATCCTCAAGATTATTATGGGATCTTGGGAAACTTATTAAGATGCAGGCTGCATTGCCATTACTGATCTGGAGAATCAGAACAATTTGTAAGAGGGAGCAAGGGTCAACTGTTTCCTCAAGTTTATTTTGGGACCATGGGTCTTGGAAGCCTTACTAAGATTTAGCCTAGTTTATAATTACAGAACTGGGCAGTTATATTTGTTTGAATGCCTTTATTAACGTGACATGTGTGGTAAGTATAACGATAACAATATAATGAAAATAGTCTCAACATATGCACCTGGCCCAAGGGACCTATATGTCACCTACTGCACAAATACTTTATTAGGTATGCCAAATATTGACGAAAAAGTAAGTACAGTCATGTCCTGCTATCCATATAGGTCAACGTGTGATAAGTGAATCCGAATAGTGGAACAAACAAGATCCTCAGGCTATCGCATGGAGGGTAATTTGTTAGAGCTACTGGTTGTTTAACAGTTCGAACGCACAAAGCGGACTGCACAACCATATGCATCGATAGACTCGTCATGAATGAAACATGTATACATGCACTCGACAAGAGGACCTATATACAGCTTAAAATTAATGTTTAACAGTATGAACTCACGGAGGACTACTCCACCATATACGATGCCAAAGAGATACTCAAGATGAGCTACTACAGGCTCAGAAGTAAAATATTCAATAGCCCAATGTTTAATTTAAAAGATACAGCTTATTTCGCCTGAACATATTGGCGTCCAATAGAAATTTAGAACACTGTCTTGGATAATTATTAAGGGTGATGGACAGTGCATACCCACTGTTCTGGCGAGTTATAAGAGTGTGTAGGTGGGCCTTCTAGATTATTATGTGATACAGGTACCTCGAGGATTTAGAACTTTATTAGCATGTAGGCTACAATACAATTACACAGCTGGGTAATTATAAAATATGTAGAGTATGTATAAGAGGGAAAGGGGGGGGGGGGGGGTCTTCTGTGTCTACTAATTTATTAGTGGATCAGCGACCAAGGAGGTTTGAAATGTTATTAGGATGTAGGATACAAGTTTATTATATGATGAAAAATACCTTTGGTTTGTAGGCGACGACAATAGTATGTACTCCAGAAACTCTTGGGCATTTAAAAAGCACATTGGAATACGTACTGTATCTGACAAGACAAGTGTTTTTGGGTAGTAAACTCACCTCCACCCCACCCCACCCATCTGTTGCTCGTGATACATGAGATCGCGCACTAGTTATTCATAATATTTTGCATTCATGAATTGTTTGTTTGTTTATTGGAATTCATCGACACTTCCAACATCCAGGGTCATATTGAGTGGGAGAGTTTTATGGGAGGAGGACGCTGGAGTACCAAGAGAGTGTCATCTAGAAATAGCGAGTAACTGCAACATACTAACCCAGAAAGAGCAGGGTTAGCATCCGTTGAAGTCGAGGGTATCGTCGTCGTGTTCTACACCTTCGTACACAGCACAGTCGTGCTGCTGCGTAGGCAATCGGGATGAAGTGTCTTGTTAAAACGATGCAGTACAAGATCAAACCATATACCTTTTAAATCCATGTCCAGTGTACTAACCAACTAGACAACATCTTGCATTTATGATCACATAAGATAGTAACTTTAAGCTACAAGGAATATAGAGTGAACTCTCGCTTCAATGACACTATAATGAGTACACAGAATGTTAATTTAAAAAGATAATTTGTTTTCATTTGACACAACAAGAGGCCAATGTGTCATCAAGGTATATAATGCCCATCAACACCACCCTTCTTTTGCAATAGATTGTTGAAACATTCTAGATAAATCATTCAATTATGTATTATTTTATGAACAGTATGGGACAAGAAACGTTCTTATTCAAAATAACTGATAGTTGAGAAAACACATACCACAGGCCAGTTCATCTGTCTAAAATGGTCAAATGATGCTTATCGAAAGAATTCTACATGATTTAGGATGTACAATTTTTATTGGAATTAACACTTGGAGTCTTGCAGATCGCAATATAGGATATCATAAATGAGTATATACTGCGAGATGTGGACGGGAAATATAAAGTTTAAAATGGATTACTACAAAATCGCATTGGGGATGTTTTTCCACTTGACAGTTACTCACTATACTGTAGCAATAAATAAAATGAAACGCTTTGACCGTTTCTAGCTGTGTTCATGATTTGTCATTAACGGATATCAAATAGTTTGGGAATATAACCAATCATAACATAAAAATAAACCATAGATCAGTTTGGGGTTTTAAATTTTTATTTCTCTTGTGAGATAGGCCTGGATAGGTTGATTGACTGAATGAATCCCATTGGCTTGTTTGTTATACATGTACCATTACTTTCAGCTTTGGATAAGTATGCACACGGTAACCCGACTTCAAAACCGACCATAAGCCACCGGAATGGCTCCATTCAAACACCAAATTACGTTTTCAACAGACCAACATAATTGTGTACATGCTGACAAGGGCCAAGTCAAGAGACTGCCTTGGACGAGTTCCAGACAAATTCAAGTCGAGAATATTAATTCACAAAGGGCAGTCTCACAAAAAGGTCTATTGCATATTATATACAACTCAAAGTTTGCTAAGCACCAAATATTTGACACATCATTGTGAAGTTTGCTTGTGACATATTTGCGATATTTTTGGTGGACATAATTGAAGAATGTATTGAGATGGTCTCCAGTGATCTCATTAGCTCTCTTGTCAGGCTGACTTTTCGTGATAGTCATGGAAAGCATGTACCCCTTGATTTTCATGATGTTTTCGTGTACTGTCAACATGTACATGACATGTGTAGGGTATTCAATCTTCATTTCAACACAAACCCTTGTGATTTAATGATTGAATATGGCAAATGCAAATGTAAGAAGACATTTGTCTGAAGAAGAAATGTGGCGGACTGTAGGGATGGTGGAGCAAGGGGCTACCCATCGTCAGGTTGGTGAAGCTCTTGGTGTGTACAATACGGTGATCACTAGAGCCTGGGCAATATTTCAGCAGTATGGCACACCAGTAAGACGGCATGGCGGTGACAGAGACAGGTCAACATCTGCAGCTGAAGACCGGTTTTTGATCATTCAGACCCGTAGGAACCGCTTTGCCACAGTAACCCAGCTTCGCAGTGACCTTCAGAATGCATCCGTGGTAAATGTTTCGACGCAGACTATCCAAGCAAGGTTGCTCGAGTGTGGTCTCCGATCGAGAAGACCATGTATTCGCATTCCACTGTCCTTGAACCACCGCCAGGCACGATATGAATGGGCCATGGACCACGCTGGATGGACCAGAGAAGATTGGCGACCTGTCCTTTTTACAGATGAGTCAAGGAACTGCCTAGGCCACACAGATGGGCGTTCTAGGGTATGGAAAAGACAAGGAGAGCGATTCCACGCAGCCAACATTGCTGAGCATGACCGCTATGGTAGAGGGTCAATAATGGTCTGGGGCGGCATCAACAGGGTTGGACGTACAGAGCTCTGTGTCCTTGAACTTGGTACATTTACTGCACAACGGTATATTGATGAGATCCTGGATGTCCTCGTCAGATTGTATGCAGGTGCAGTGGGTGATAGATTCATTCTGATGGACGATAATGCCCGTCCTCATGTTGCCCAAGCTGTCGGGGAGTACCGACAGAGGGAGGGGATTGAGCGTATGGACTGGCCAGCACGATACCCTGACGTCAATCCAATCGAACATGTCTGGAATGAGTTGCAGCTTGCAATTTCAGCCCGTCCAGTCCAGCCAAGAAGTGTCCAGGAGCTCTGTACCATCCTGATCCAAGAACGGAACAATACCCCACAAAGGACCACCAGGAACCTGATTGGGAGCCTGCGAAGGCGTTGTCAAGCTGTAATTATCAGTAGTGGGTCTCAACTTTTTGGCAAATTGAAAAATTTCCTCTTTTACCAATAATATCCATTTTCCATGGTTATCGTATTCAAAAGCTAAAAAATAATGCCAAACACAAATAAAATCTTAATTTCTGTTCTTAAATCATTAAAGATATAATTAAATAAAAAATATGTACACTTTTCTTTACAATATTTCAACTAAAACGAAAAACAGGTAGTTGGATATACTTGGTGCTTAGCAAACTTTGAGTAGAATATTTTTCATTCTCCCTATAACCAGCTTTATTAATAACTTCGTTATTTATCCATATTTGATGGTATGTGATAATCTTGTCTTTGTGTCATGGGTTGGGTATAATGTATTTTTTTGTTTAGTACGAAATCGTTGGCAGAACACCAATCAAATATTTTTTGAAGTTCCTCGTTAAAATCCAAGACTAGAGAGTTTATATCCGCACCAGATTTGTATACCGAGGTGTCATCTACAAACGACTGGAGGTTCAACATTGTTGACTTATTTATATCATTTATACATATATGAGAAAGAGGGTAGGGCCGAGGATAGAATCTCGAGGAACTCCATTTGTTAGTTCAGCTGGACTAGATTTACTGTCTCCAAGAGAGACATATCGAGTCCTACTATGGAGATAGCTCTCAAACCATTTGTTTGCCTTGCCTCTTATTCCGTAATATTCTAGCTTTTTAATTAATGTTTCATGACTTATGGTATCAAATGTTTTCTAGAGATCCAGGAAAGGGCTACGGGACTATCCTTACTGTCTTTGTTGTTATCAAAGCCATCTTTTTTAGCAAGTCATAGTCGGGTATAATGCACTGTGCCTATTCCTGAATCCATATTGATGTTGGTAAAGAATATCAAATTTATTGAGGAATTTTACAAGTTTTATAGACATGGATTTTTCAAGTATTTTGGAAAATACGGGAAGAATACTGATCGGCCTGTAGTTTGTAAACTCATTTTCGTCCCCCGATTTAAAAACAGGTATTACTTTGGCAATTTTCATTCTGTCGGGAACTTTCCCCTGACTAAAAAAGTATTCATAATATATGCGTGTGGAGCAGCAACCAAGTTTATTGAGTGTTTAACCCTTTACTCGACGAATCGCCCGCATCCACCCGCGTAATATTCAAATTCAGCAGTTGGAAAAAATATTATATTTCAACAAATGTCAACAAAACCATATCATGTGACCCCTCGTTGGAACGAGCTCGTCGAGCTCGTTCCAACGAGGGGTCACATGATATGGTTTTGTTGAATTTTTTTGAAAAATTTGAAAAAATAATATTTAAAATAATAAATTTTGATATCGTCTGCGTTGGGTAAAGGGTTAAGGATGTTGGAAGTAAGATCTTCACAGTCTTGACTTAAGTTAGGTCTCATGGCATTTGCAATTCTTGTAATTTCAAAAGGCGATGTTGGTGTAATGAATAAGGTATCGTAATGTGGATCATTCAGGGACTCCGTAAGTAGCTTACGCTGTTTGGGTATTAGCTTGGAGATCTGATTTCCTATATTGTCAAAAAGTGTCCCGTGCCCCTGGATCTCAGTGCTGCCTTCGACACCATTGATTACCCTACCCTCCCCCATTAGACGTCTGGAAAATAGAATTGGCATCAAAGGCAATGCCCTTCAGTAGTTCCGCGCGTATTTACAAGGTCGTACTGTGTGTTGTTGTAATCGATGGAGAGCGAGCCGAAAAAAAATCACCCTTTATGTGGTCTGTGCTTGGGCCAATTCTATATACCATACATGTCCTGCTATGGGTGACATAATAAGAAAGTATTGACTAAATTACCATTGCTGTGCTGATGTCACCCAGATAAATGAACTTTTTTTATAAAGATAGTGCACTCGTCTTATTCCTCCACCTCTTCATCCTCTTCCTCAACCTTCTTTCTCGTGCTCTCCTGATACTCTCACTAGAATTCCTCCTTCTTCCCTACTTCTATTCCTTCTACTTCTTCTGTTTCCACTCATCCAACTTCTTATGTTTCTAGTATGATTCAATCAGGTATATCAAACTCACAGAAAGTCAAATCACCAAGCTGCAACTCGGGCTACTCATTTTATACTAAATTCTCCCAACTGTGGCATCCGAACGGAGTTAATTTGGACAAAAAGAACTGCCGCCTCCCTGATGTTTGTAAGAACATCCTCATGATTGGTAGCTCAAATTTAGGACGCATTGATCGAGATCCTCAGCCAAACATCCAGGAGGAGTTTTGCCCCAGCGCCAAGTTCAACTATTTGCGCTCTATATTTAAAAGGCATAGGGGGCAGTCCAGTCCGTTCCCCAGAAAATGGTAACTAAATATTGGCGTAAACTCTCAAAGAGAAAATACTGATCTCGTAATTAAGGGTATGCGGAATATGTTTAGCGATATCAGGGTTAAGTTTAGATCAGCACAAATTTATTTCGCTGAACTAAACGTTTCTCAAAATCTCCCATTGGCTGGGAGGAGAACACCGAACACCGCCAGCGAAACAATTCGGAAAGTGAAGGACATTAAAGTTATACCAATAATTGATGATGCAAAGTTTGATGTTGTCCAGGATTTGATTCATTATATCACGAGAACCGTCAATATTATGTACGATCACTGGTTGAATAATCTAGACATAAACAAAGTAAAGGCAATGGTAACAAACGCCTAACAGCTGTGGGATTAGAAACTAATGTGGTTAACCTATCTGGAAAGAAAGGTCTCTTTTAAATCGCGGTTTAACTTGCGGTTTAACTTTTGTACCAGCACCGAAGCCAATCAGTCAAAAATGCCGCCGCTGTACTGTAATTTTATATTGAAATTAGCAGACCGCTTTAGAAACTTCACCGGTCGGAAACTTCCTTTTACAGAATAATCTGGTTGGTCATCTCCAGATAGTGCAGTAGATACCGAAATATTTTAGGCTAACAAGCGAATCCTCCAAAAGGTGTTCAGCTGAACATACTCTCCGATAAAAATAATTTAACAGCTAATGAACGGAGAGCTCTCTTGAAAAAATAAGAAATTGGTTATTAAAGCAGCCGACAAAGGTGGGTCGGTGGTCGTTCCATCTGGAGATAATTATATAAAGGAAGCCATGAGACGACTAAGCAATAGTAAAGAAAATAGATTCACTTATTTGGCCTCGTAATATTGAAAATATCAACAAGATCCTGACATTTCTCCCCGACGAAGGTCATATAAACCCAAAACAATTGAAATGTTTAACAGCTAAGCTCAGTGCTGAAACGAGACAATTTTACACCCTACCAAAGATACAATTGATCAAAAAAAAAAACGAGGAGCTTTTTGGATAAATACTGACGCTTCAAACCCTCTTGCCATTTGGTATGAACATATCAGAGGGGGAATGCGACAGGATGTAAATGAGGAATTCAATTTAACCAACTCCAAATTAATAGAGCCTTTAAATTTTCGACCTGTCATCGCCGCTTATAAGAAAAACAAAAGTTTGCGTAACATCCTTGTAAGGACAAAATTAGAGCCCATAAAGGCAAACCGAGCATAAAGGTAAACAATTCCAAACATCAGGTCATTTAGATTATAAGGTATATTTTAAACCAACTGCTTCACATCAATTGTTGCACACAAAATCGGTATATCCACCACATACATTTAAAGGTATCATCAAATCACAGTTCATTCGTTTCGACCGCAATTCGAGTGATAAGATAAATTTCAATGAGGCTTGATGTACCCTATTTGGCGCCCTCAGATCGAGGGGGTACTCACTGGAACACTTCCTTCTTGAATGCCCAAAATACCAGTCTAAAAGAATAAGATTCACTGGGAGTGTAATGGGGAAGTGGGGTTGGAGAATGAAGGACATGTGGTTAGTGGGAGACTCAAAGGAGAGGGTTAATATGCTAATCGGAGAGATTGGGAAGAATAGGGCAAGGGATGTCACCAAGCAGTTCGTCTCCGAGTGTTGGGAGAAAAGCCGAAGCGTGGGAATGGGAAGGCAGTTGGGAGTACAAGGGTAACCATGGCCTTTTTATCCGAGAACTGCGACAAACCAGCGGCCGGCCAAAGTGTTATTATTATTACAGCTCATTTTGCGTAGCGTGAAATCCCAAATTCTGAAAAAGCTGGAAAGTCCTGCAGAAATTATTGATTTCGAACCACTGAATATTGAACTCAACAAACCGCTGCAGAATTGCAATGGCGCGGCATTGAATTGCAAAAAGCTCCCGTTATAGATTGCATAATTTTATACCTGATGAAAAAGAGGATTTTTCCTTTAAAGAAGCGAAAAATCATTATCAGATCCGAAAATCCCCCAAAGCCCCCCCCCCCCCCCCCCCCCCCATTGTTATTCACCCAGCATCATTTACCTTATCACCAGTAAAAGCTGTAGGAAGCAGTATGTGGGTCAAGGTCAAAATCCTTTCCGAATGCGCTCTACTCGACACAAACAGGATATAACACACAATGTTGATGCCCCAGTAGCACAGCATTTCAACCTTCCTGACCATTCTTTGGACGATCTTGAAATCCATCAAATTGAATAACCACCAAGTAAAGATGCATTAGAGGAAAAAGATGAATTTAGAGAAAAGGATCAAGCTTTTTTATCAATACGCTTCAAACCCTCTGGCCAATTGGTATGAACATATATCAGAGGGAGAGTGCGAAAGGAGATGCATCATTTCTTTCACTTTAACAAAGAAAAGAATGAATATCGAAATAGCAAAAATAGTAAAAGGTGGATCTAAGTTAACCAATTTTAAATTTAAAAACCTTTAAATCGTCAACCTGTCATCGCTTATAAGAAAACCAAAAGCTTGCGTATGATCCTTGTTAGGACTAGATTAGAGCCCATCAATGAATAACATGAATATTTGCCAGTCAGTTTAACCAGTTCCTAAGCCCAACACTTAGATTAAGGCAAATTTGTGTAATTTGTTTTCATGTTTCGAAACCCATCAAGGTTAACTAAATATATATTTTTAAGAGAACAAAAACATTTCGGCCGCATATTACAAGAAAAAAACGTTTCAGTACGAAATGCCTGTCTCAGCAAGTATTTTTGTACACACGTATTCACACACTTGTGCAGTCTTGCATAACCGCTTTTGCGGTGGACTTTTGTTTTGTTTTTTTTCTTTTCTTTTCTTCTCTGAGAAAAACAAGTTCCTATAAAATCGGGAAGACAAACCATAACCCACAGTTTTCTTTGCGAGAAAGCAGTGAAAACCTATAAATCGTTGTTGGAACCTAAATACTATTGTCTTGGTTCTGACAGAATCAGAATAACGCCTTTCCCACCCAGCCACACACACGCACGCACCTTCACACACCGCTCACCCCACCTCAAGGTCGCTCAATGCACCCTCACGGGCACACACAATCACACTTTGCCAAACCTGCTCCCAGAGAAACAAGCCATCCTTAGACACATTTTTCTTCTTCGTAATATCTTTTTGAAATCTTTCAGAAATGTAGATTCGACATATTCAGCTTCTGAAAGGAGCTCTCAATCTGTTTGCCTTATTAATTCATTTTCTTTCGAATTGTGTGACCCCCCCCCCCCCCCCACACACACACACACATACACACGACCCCCCACGACTTCCTCCCCCTACCCCCGTGATCAATCTCGTGAATCTAAACAACGGGATTTGTCTTTTTTCTCGGGAAATGATGTACGTTGTAGGGTCGGTTATTATGTGGGAAATTATCCAAACGAACACACAGATCGGTTTTGTATTTAAAAACTGCATCTGCGAGGAAGGGTGTTCACAATATGTGTTCAGATCAAACAATTCTTTTTGAAAGATGTTATATTTTTTAGTTGTGTATTCTTCGTATTGTTGTTTATGTTTTATAGGTTTTTCCCCACACTGTTCTTTTCTATACAGGAATCGATGGGACGCATTAGTGGCGCGCCATCAGTTTTTTTGTACGAGTCGATAAAACATACTTTTTGAACATTGTTTCGAGCCAAAAGGGGAGCCCTTATCCGGTTTGAAAAGAATGCCATTAGACCAGGCATTCTCTTTTTTTCTTTTACGAATATTACTAATGGACATAAATAATAAATTGCTCAAAACGATGTCATTTTATCAGCTACCCGTAAATTATTCAAGGGTTTGTCAGTATTATAAAGCTGCCATTGTTGAAATATTTTGAAACCTCTTTCTCAGGTTTGGTTTACATTGTCCTTAATAATCAATTCAGCCAACTGATGGACATCTACTTTTTTGGCCGCACCCTTATATTCCGAGACACTAGCGATACTACAAATACACTTGCTGTGCAGGGGGTAAACACACGCCTCTCGTTGTGATGGACGACCAGGAAGTAAAAAATCGAAGCCAAACCATGAAATAATGTCTTATGATTGTTTTCTTTGGATAGTTCAGGGTCAATATGCTGAGAAACTATCAAGTGGCACCTTGTCATGGTTGGTTCCATTTCTATGGCACACGGCTTACCACAGATTAAACGATGCACATGAAATTTAACACGTTTCTGAAGGAATAGAACTGTTTTTTGTTTGTTTTGACTTTTTTCTTTGGGGAGGAGGGGGAGTATTCTGTATGCATATCTAAGTGTGAGACTTTTCGTTTATGTCTTTGAACATTAGAGGTTGGGATAGACTCAGGTTTTGTGGCATTAACCCTTTACCCAACGAATCGGCCGCATCCGCCCGGAAAATATGCAAATCCAGCAGTTGAAAAAATATTATTTTTGAAAAAAATTCAACAAAATCATATCATGTGACCCCTCGTTGGAATGAGCTCGTCGAGCTCGTTCCAACGAGTGGCACATGATATGGTTTTGTTGACAATTTTTAAAAAATTTTAAAAACTGATATTTAAAATAATAAATTTTGATATCGTCTGCGTTGGGTAAAGAGTTGAATAGTCAGGTCAGGATTCATTTTCCTTTTGCTCTCAAGAATGTCCTGAAAATTATCACCATACATCTTGCTATGTCTGAAGATGTTCTGAATCCTTGCGTTAATCAAAAGTGTTTTCAAATATTTCACATTAGTTAAAGAAAACTCAAATACAAGAAAGGGGAATGCAACACAATGGTTGAGATTCTCAGTTCTGAAGGCGGATTTAAACATTTGATGAAAATTCACCATAACAGCATCAAGTCTTAAAATATGAAAATGTCCAACGATGACATGGTGTCACCCGACAGTTTCTTAACATTTTGGCCCTGATTATCAAACTCTACAGAAAAAGAATCTAAGAAACCGAAGACAAGCATGTTCTTCGAACCGCGTCATTGTCTTATAATGTATATATTCTTGACAGCAATGTAATGTGCTCTAAAGCCCTCACATAGTTCACCGGAAGTCAACTTATCTAACTTTTCATAACTTGTCCTGATAACTGACCTCGGAACTTGCTTGCGCCTCCATTTCCTTATAAACGAGCATCGCTGACGATATCACTCTTAATGAGATATAGAGCAACAATTTTGTGATTATATCTCTACGTTCCTAAGCCATTTATAAGCCCTCTCTGAGCCATCTCTAATCCACTTTTGAGCCAATTTCAGTATTCGAGATCTACAGAAATTGCCGCCAGTACTGTAGCACAATAGTTTGCAAACTCTACAGTAAATAAAAACAAAACCTTCTCCTTGCTAAACTTCAATTGTGGAAGCCTAAAAGTCAACTGGCAGAACATCACAACTGAAGTTGTGACTTACAGTCACGATTTAATTCTCTCTAGATATTGTTGAAATAACAGAATCTTTAACGTGTGTGTGTGTGGGTGGAGGGGGGGGGGGGGTAATGATTACATAGTCGATTGTTACCAACCGTTGGAAACACGTATGCGACCTGACCAGGACGATGGCCGCGAAGGAGTTGCAATGGTCGTGACAGTTGATATGCAGTATAAAATTCGTAATGATCTCTCAGTTTTTATCCTGCGTGTTTTTTTAGTCCCGGATCATAGAAACCAGTTTCCGTAAATATTATTGTAGGTATAATTTAAAGACCCAGCACAGTATCGAATGCTTACCTTGATTTGTTCGTGGCAGCGCTGGCCTAGTTGTCCAGTGTGATAAACAAGGAAAATAATTTTTAAAAAACATATTTGATGGGAGCCTTCAATATGGATGTACAATAAAAAACGTTTTGGTAGCCACAATAAAAAACAACTATTTATCGAAGTAATGTACAGGGAAGGCTTCTCGTTTACATTCACACGACCAATAGGAGTTAACGATTCTTCGGCGGCGTTAATCGACCATATCCTCTGCAATGAAACGAAGACAACAAATCAGGATTAATGATCAGATATGTGAGTGACCACTTTGCAACATTTTACTTTGACGAGATATCACGTAGTAGTTTTAAAAGTACAGAAATCCTAAAAAGGCAATTCACGGAAGGGAACACCACCAGCTTTAAAATCATTATGTCTATTTGTGACTTCACAAGTGTTCATAATGCCATCTGTCCCAAGGATGTATGGTGATCTGATCAACAAACCTCACCAAGCCATAAACGTGGCAATCCCGTTAAAAGATGGTTGCTTCCTAAAAACACATCACACATGAACCATGGCGACAACCGGCCTGCTGTAATCCTCCCAAAATAAGCAAACTGTATTCATATAACAAAAACTGAAAAATCCCTCAATCCGCAATATTGAACAATATAAAAATCCTGTTGCATTTTCAACCGTCTGAAGCATACTTTGAATGCAGAACATTATAACTTCGAGCTTATGGAGAATAAACACGATGTCAAAAAGTCTTGGAAAATCCTATGCACTGCTATTAACTAATCAACCGTACACGCTCCTTTAAAGATGGCAGTTGGGAACTAACTCACCTTAACTCTTTTGGCGCGACAGGCGTCAAAAGTCGACAGACGGCAGACCGCGGAAAGGTACTGCAGTAGTCATTTTAGCACACTGTTTGTGTCCATTTCCAATTGCTTTTAACCCTTTACCCAACGCAGACGATATCAGAACTTATTATTTTAAATATCATTTTTTTAAATTTTTCAAAAAATTTTAACAAAACGATATCATGTGACACTTCGTTGGAACGAGCTCGACGAGCTCGTACAAGCGAGGGTCACATGATATCGTTTTGCTGAAATTTTTTGAAAAATAATATTTTTTCAACTGCTGAATTGCATATTACGCGGAGGAGGGGGTGCGGCCGATTTGTTGGGTAAAGGGTTGAACAAACATACGTATTCCTATGTCTCATGCATCATTTATGTCCTATCCATGAACAACGACATCGTCCCTTGAAAGTATAAAGGTGCCATTTAAATATATACAGGAAATCATTTGAAAAACTGTCAATGACTTCATTGGCACATCTTTTAAAATAATAACACTTTAGTATAACAACCTATACTTTTTTGTAAAATTTCTGATGAATATTAGGCGCTAAGAATTCTGTTTCTCAGATTATTCCGCGCCAAAAGAGTTAAGCACCTAGCAGAGATATTTAACATATTCTTTGCAAACATCGGTAAAAATATAAGTAACAAAATTAAGAATGCACATTATCATTTTCCACACTGTATTAAGTTTAATAACTGGGACTCGCTTTTTATCTCGCCAACATATATACAGAAAGCAGTCTTATTCACGAATGGTCTCCGATCAAAAGTGAGCAAGAACTGTCGCCCATAATTAAGGATGGTGTTTTTTCTTTGTTAAGCACATCGGCTAAGTAATTGATTTTTGAATGAAACAGATCCAAATCCGCTTTATTGGCTGTGTTAGGTTTATATATTGTTCCAACGATTCTCGATGAGTTTTTGTACCTTAGTTCGACGAACAATGACTCAGAGACATGTGGTATGAAGATGGAGAGGTCATCTCGAATACAAAAAATTGTATCAGACTTGATGAAGAGTCCAACACCCTCGCGACCATCATCGTCACCGAGTCTCATTTTTTTAATAAAGGGTGATATCCTTCCAGGGCATAAGTTATATTGTCAGGAATTTGAAATATTTCTGTGAGACCTATGACGTCGAATGTGTTCTGATGATTATTCATCTCGGAAAGCAAATGATGTAAGGAATCCCAATGTGCATGGAGACTCTGGCAATTAATATATAAAGCTGAGAAGGATTCTGGTACATCATTAAGCTCGGAGTGCACTTCACTGGGAAGTAAATACTTACAATCTACTGAGTTGTATATAGAAGACAAGTTGTCCTCGGTGTTGTCATCAAAAAGATGACTACAATTATATTCGGGACTGGTCTTCATCTCGTCCAAATTTATATTACCCGCCATTATCAGCGATCCCACCACCAGTAACACCGATGCACATATAGAAATTAATGGTTGCTAAAAATATGGGGTCAGTAAATCCTGCAATGTATTTCATAAATCTAGATGAGGCTTTACACAAGAATGGCGTGATGACATGAGAATAGAAATACAATGTTGCACAATAGAAAGAAAATGTCAATATTATTGAGAAGACTGTTGCTAGTCTAAGTTCCATAATTCGGGGATGGCGGGTTGAGTATGTAGTTCTCTGGTTCTGCAGGTTTATGTTATTAGGTCCATTATTAGGATCACTGTGATTCTATTTATTAACAACTTTTCATTTGGGGGTGTGCCTGGGAGTGTTTTGAACAGATGCATGTATTTTAATATGATACACTGCTATTAATCACGATGGTTATGTGGTGAGGCTAAGTATTGACTGTGAGTGTTTAAACAACAATAAGTGATGATTAACGCCTGTCGAAAATGGCATCAAACAGGGTCCAGGTTGGCCCGGCACAGTCAGGACTTCGGGACACTTCTTTCCAAGGTCTCATCATCAGTCCGGGTTCATCTGTTATCTGTGTTCGTCGTTAATCTTAGAGAGTATTGGTAATACTTTTAATTGATAAGCGTTGGGAGATTGCGATCCGCTTCAGAATATGTGGGTCAGTGCTGGTGAAATATATATGTATTAGCATAAAAATCACTCTAGACAGGACTACCAATGTGAAGCAATTCAGCAACAATGCTATTTGAATAACTGATTTAAGTAGTAGATAAGTAAATAGATCAACTGCTTCTTTAATATAATGGCTTTGTTGGGTCGGGCTAAGGAGGTCTATTTGGTGTAAATGAATCAGTCTATACACGAGTGTAAATATTGTGCAGTCTAGCACCAAGCATCCAGTAACTGGCTGCTGATGGTAGACAACTCATCAGTTACATTCCTGTTATTAATCTGGTCTCTACTCAGAACGTAGCTGCTTCAAGGACAAAATTAATTTCTGAGCATGGCTTTCAAAAACGTGCATGGCTGCGTTCAGAAAACAAATAATATAGGGCACGGAATGGCTGCTTCGAGAACATAATTGAATATTTAGCACAGCTTTCGACTGTTGTTTGTAGTTCAAATAGTGCCTCTACATATTATAGATATAGGCAAAACTTCTTTCAAATGGTAAACAGAAGTGTAACTCTACACGTGATCTATGATTGTTTCATCGACAAAAGTGAGCCTATATAGGACTGCAGATGTGGTGCAGTCTAGCACCAAGCAATCAAGCTGTCCTGAAGCTGTATATCAAATATAATTACAGGTTGTCTAGTGATTCTCCACATAAGGTATGGCTGCTTCAAACATATAGGACTGTAGATGTGGTGCAGTCTGGCACCAAGCAGTCAACAGATGGCTGCTGATGATAGACATCACCACATCTACATTCCTGTCCTGAAGCTGTATATCAAATATAATTACAGGTTGTCTAGTGATTCTCCACATAATGTATGGCTGCTTCAAACACACTATTATTGTTTAAGCATGGCTTTAACTAATGTTTGAAGAGCTGGTTTCAGGTGGTACATTCTTCCTATCAATGATTCACCAGCCTTCTTTGAAAGTGCAAACAGCAGTGTAACTCTATACACGATCAATGATTGCTTCAGCGACAAAAAATCAGCCTATACAGAACTAAAAATGTAGTTCAAATGGTGCCTCTACATACTATAGATATGGGCAAAACTTCTTTCAAATTGTAAACAGAAGTGTAACTCACAGCCTATACAGAACTAAAAATGTAGTTCAAATGGTGCCTCTACATACTATAGATATGGGCAAAACTTCTTTCAAATGGTAAACAGAAGTGTAACTCACAGCCTATACAGAACTAAAAATGTAGTTCAAATGGTGCCTCTACATACTATAGATATGGGCAAAACTTCTTTCAAATGGTAAACAGAAGTGTAACTCACAGCCTATACAGAACTAAAAATGTAGTTCAAATGGTGCCTCTACATGCTACAGATATGGGCAAAACTTCTTTCAAATGGTAAACAGAAGTGTAACTCACAGCCTATATAGATCTATAAATGTAGTTCAAATAGTGCCTCTACATATTATAGATATGGGCAAAACTTCTTTCAAATGTTAAACAGAAGTGTAACTCTACACGTGATCTATGGTTGCTTCAGCCACAAAAGTGAGTCTATATGGGACTGTAGACTCGGTGTAGTCTAGCAGCAAGCAATCAATAGATGGCTGCTGATGATAGACATCACCACATCTACATTCCTGTCCTGAAGCTGTATATCAAATATAATTACAGGTTGTCTAGTGATTCTCCACATAAGACATGGCTGCTTTGAACACACTATTATTGTTTAGGCATGGCTGTAACTAATGTTTAAAGAGCTGGTTTCAGATGGTACATTCTGCCTGTCGAATGATTCACCGCATATAATATGTCTGCTTCAATGACATAATTATTTTTTACATGGCTTTTAACTCTCATATAAAAAACTGGTTTCAAGTAGTGACTGTATACATACTTGTAGGCATGATTGCTTTCAGAGGGCAAATAACAAAAATAGCATTACATGTGGGGCATTGATTGGCTGCTTCAAGTACATGGGAATTGTTGCTTTCGGAAAGCAATTAACACTGAAGCATTATTTACAGGGCACGGAATGGTTACTTCAAGAACATAATTATATTTTAGCACAGCTTTCAACTATTTTTGAAGTTCAGATGGTGCCTCTACAAACAGATATGGGCCAGTCTTCTTTGAAAAGGCAAACAGCAGTATAACTCTATACACGATCAATGATTGCTTCAGCGACAAGAAAAATCAGCCTATACAGAACTATAAATGTAGTTCAAATAGTGCCTCTACATATTATAGATATGGGCAAAACTTCTTTCAAATAGTAATTAACTTCTTTCAAATGGTAAACAGAAGTGTAACTCTACATGTGATTTATCATTGCTTCAGTGACAAAAATGAGCCTATATAGGACTGTAGATGTGGTGCAGTCTAGCACCAAGATGTCAACAGATGGCTGCTGGTGACAGACATCACCACATCTACATTCCTGTCCTGAAGCTGTATATCAAAAATAATTACAGGTTGTCTAGCGCTTCTCCACATAAGGTATGGCTGCTTCAAACATATAGGAATGTAGATGTGGTGCAGTTTGCCACCAAGCAGTCAATAGATGGCTGCTGATGATAGACATCACCACATCTACATTCCTGTCCTGAAGCTGTATATCAAATATAGTTACAGGTTGTCTAGTGCTTCTCCACATAAGGTATGGCTACTTCAAATACACTATTATTGTTTAAGCATGGCTTTCACTGATGTTTGAAGAGCTGGTTTCAGGTGGTACATTCTTCCTGTCGAATGATTCACCACATATAATATGTCTGCTTGCCTAGAACTGATAATTGCACCCCAATCCATATGAACCCTTGACTACCGATTAGGGCGAGGGTATACTTTTTTGTGATTTTTTTCAGCTTCAAAATACGTTTTGAACGATTTTGAATGATTTTATGGAAGAAGAAATCTCTTCATATGAATATTACGATCCCTTCGTCCGGTTAGGGTGGGAGAAGGGACTATTAAAGTGCTGTTTTCTGCTTTAAAATGACCTTTGAATGATTTTGAGTGATTTCATGCAAAAGAAAGAAGAAAGTCACCCCTTGATCTCGAAAGGGAAAAGTCCATTTGATGATATGTATTCATATTAAAATGACTGTGTATGACGGGTAGACCAAGTAAGGGGGTGCGTGTGGATAGGTGTGGGGCGAACGGAAGGCCAGAAAAAGGGGGGAGGGGTAGGCATGTACATTAAAGAGGATTTAAAACCGTCGCTGATCACAGACCTGAAAGATGTCAGCACCTCGGCTGAGGTATCGAAAGAAATTGGATGCGTAAAGATCAATCTAAGAAAGAAAAAATATTGCCCTTGGGGTTGTGTACTGTGCGGTGGAGGGAAGCAAACTCGAGTGGAATAACTCGATATACTCAACACTAAGTTCCAATATCAAAGAACTAGAAAACAGGGGGGGGGGGGGGGGGGGGGGCTCTGTATAATTCTGATGGGTGGCTTAAATGGACACATAGGTGGTAAGGAAGAAGACATAGAGGGTGGGGACAAGACAGTCAACAGGAATGGAAGTAAGCTGTTGAGCTTCAGAAATGAGCTCGGTCTGAAGATGCTGAACAGGGACGCGAGGAGGTGTAAGGGGAAATAGACCTGGGAAAATCAATAATCGACTATATTCTCACAGATATTAATGTATGGAGGGAGGTAATAGGGGTAGAAGTGGATGATGAGGATAAAAGGGAGGTGGATAGTGATCACAACTTGATTGCAGTGATGATCAGGGCCAAAAATCTTGTTAAAAGCAAAGGAAGCTTCAAGGAGATTTGGGAACTCAAAAAGGATGCTGACTGGGCGAACTTTGAAGAAAGAAATTGAAAACAAAGCTTGCAACCGTACACAAGGGGGTTGGGAAGTGTCCAGAAGATGGCCGACGCCATAGTTATGAGCCCAGTGGAGGCAGGAAAGGAAAGTGTCGGAAAGATTAGGGTGCCAACAAGGGAACTTGGGTACAGCGTGAACGAAGAACTGGAAAAGGGCCATAAAGGGTAGAAAAGCTAAATATGCTGCATACAGGAGAAGTAGAAAACTTAAGGGGGCGGAAAGCAACGTGGCCACAGTAGCAAAGGAAGAATACCAACAGGCACGAAATAAAGTAAATAAGATTAAAGACGATAACCGGAAAGTGCGAAATAGCAGTCTTATTAAGACGATAAGAACGACAGGGCGGGGAGGTCGAGTGGTCGAGTTCGAAAGTATTTTAGAAATGGGTAAATAAACGTAACAAGGGAAGCAACCAACAGAGTATTAAAGTAGATGGCAGAGTTACAGACGATCAATATCAAATCACACTAGAACTAGTCAAGCACTGGGAAAAGGTAAACGATAAGCGTTGGTGAACCAACCGGAGTGTCTGAATAGTCTAAAATTCTTTCGTGTGCAGCTATCTTCGTGTGCAGTGAAATTAAAACGCAGGAGGTGCGAAAGGTGATCTCATAATTACGAAATGGAAAAGCGGGAGGGGTGGACGAACTTCCTAACGAGTTTATCAAGAAAGGGGGAGAGGAACTCTTGGAAAGCATAACTGCCCTATTCAATTTAGCCATAGAAAAACAAAAGGTCCCAAACGAGTGGAGAGAAAGCAAAGTAACATTTATTCACAAAAAGGGAGAAAAAGACGTTTTGGATAATTATCGACGGATCTCTGTCAGTAGCAACATTGGAAAAATTTTCTGTAAAGTCCTGTATAGGAGATTATAGGAGGTGATCGAGGAGAAGGGTTTTTGGGAGAGATACAGAATGGCTTCAGGAAAAGGAAGGAGAATCACTGACCATCTGTTCACGCTTTCCCAAATGATAGAATCCGCGAAAGCAAAAAAAAAAGAAGATGTCTATGGCATTTTTGGATGTTAAAAAGGCAAACGATAGAGCATGGAGGGAGGGTATGTGGCGCAGGCTTTATGCTCTGGGCATGGGATGCGAGTTTGTTGGAATTATGAAAGTATTATATAAAGATGTACAGAGTAAACTTAGCCTGGGAAACATAACAACAAAACGTGTGCCTATGGAGATAGGGCTAAAGCAGGGGTGTATCCTTTCGACAATTCTTTTTGCATTGTACATCAAAGGTTTAGGAGATGAACTCTTGGTAGCGACGACAATTGCAACTTATAGGGAGAAACAGTTTCAATAAGGTTTTCGTAGGGAAAACCATTTGGGAAATGGTGGATCTGCCAAGTATAACATGCGGTACGGAAGTAGTACCCCTAAACCAGACGGCCGTAAAGAGCTTTGAACGATGCAGGCCGACGGATAACGGGGTCGAGTAATGCCGCAGCACTAGAAGCAATCAAGGGTGAGCATGGGTGAACGAAGATCTAGGACAGGATAGACTTATTGAAACTCGTTTATCTTAATTATTTGGGGGCGCGGTGGCTCAGTAGGTAGAGGTGCAGGCTGCAAGCCGAGAGGTCCTCGGTTCAAATCCCACCTACAGCAACCGCGTTGTGTCCTTGGGCAAGACACTTCACCCCCATTGCTCATCTGGGGTCACGGTGACGTCGTGTACTAAGGCGTACTGCACGTCGATGGTGCACTTGTCTTCAACCAATGCTAACCCTGCTTGTGTGGAGTTAGTATGCTGGGGAGCTGACAGTTGCTCGCCGTTGCTCGGTGGTTCTCTCCGGGTACTCCGGCTTCCTCCACCCGTAAAACTGTCATGGTCATGATTAACCATTGTGCAGAAATATGTGACCTTAAACCCCAATAAATAATAGTAATAATAAATCTTAATTATTTGGTAAATCTCCCAGACAGCCGACGTTGTAATGTTATGTTCCTGAGATTTTTCAACTCAAATATCAAGACAGGGTGCATGGTCCAAGTGAGGGAGCTAATAGTGAACTACTCACTGGAGATCTCGGACCAAGACGTTGGGATAAACCAGGGTAAAAAATCGTCAGAGAAAGGATCATGGAGGATGGTAACCGTAATTGGCGAGAGGGAGGTCAAATCAAAGAGGTCTTTGGAGGGCCTGCGTAGTAAAGAGAAGCCTGGTTCTGAAGAGTACCTTGATGGCACCTTTGCGGGAGGGGGGGGGGGGGGGTCACTGTTGTTCACGCTGAGGTCGAGGTTCCTGGAGCTGAGGAGAAAATTGGGAAAAATAGTGAAAAAGAGTGCCAGCTGTGTAATTTGGGCGTAGTGGAGACCCTGGAACATATTCTTCTTGAATGCCCAAAATATCAGTCTAAAAGAAAAAGATTCTCTGGGAATATAATGAGGAAGAGGGATGAGAGAATAAAGGACATATGGTTAGTGGGAGACTCAAAGGAGAGGGTAAATATGCTAATCGGAGATATTGGGAAGAATGGGGCAAGGGGTGTCATCAAGCATTTCGTTTCCGAGTGTTGGGAGGAGAGAAGAAGCGTGGGAACAGGGAGGCAGTTGGGAGTACAGCGTAACCAAGGCCTTCTCCTGCGAGAACCGCGATAAATCAGCGGTCGGCCAAAGTGTTATTATTATTGAAGGATTTTGAAAGGTTTTAAAAAAAATTCCACCACATGACCCTTATGAACCCTTTTCCCTCGAGTTGGAATTGAGCTACTTAAAGGGTTAAGCAAATTGGCAATTGATCTGTTCAGAGTGTGAAATCAACAACACACTTTGAGATCTCAGTAGACGTGAAAGTTAACTGTGTTGCGTTGGCTCCTTTGAACTCTCAGGCAGTGTTCTTACTGCACGTGTCTCAATACTGTTAATGGCATAGTTATTTGGTCTTGTCTCCATACAATAATATATCAGCTGAAATTTGTCACCTGGGGTAAGGTTATCAGAAAAGGGACATGGGATGGGTCCCGGTCGTGTTTGATGTTGCGTTAATGGTAAAACATCCAAACACAGTAAATCTTGGCCCCAAAGGGCTAGTGGAATAATAGTGAACAGTATAAGTTGTGTACGAATTGTTTGGGGACCTTGACACCAATTTCTCTAGAAAATCGACTTTAATTTGAATACAGGTGTAATTCGATTATAGTCAACTGAAAGACAACCTCCAAATTGTGAGTTTGTTTTGTTATTCCTTTGCTGCTATACGGCTATTGCCAAGGGAGCCTTCATCAGAGGTACTTGAGAGCACACACCAGCTCACAGTCAGTCGTCCATACAAACATTCCACTGCCATTGCGCCCACGTTGTTTCCAACAGTTGTAGCGCAGATATGCGAGAACAGTCCATTATTGACGAATTTTCCTGACTAACAAAGTTGCTCTGAGCATTGTCACGAACGCCTCTATAACGACATTATGAAGAAAATAAAAAGTAACCTATCACTACCATGTCAAACACAAACAAGGCAAACGCCACGATGAAGATTTTCAAAGCAGTGGACTATTATTCCCATAATTCCTCCAAAGCAAAATGTTTTTGTACGTCTGATAAAGCCTGTGATTCTACACAATCACTCTGTCTTGTTTCGGGGTTTTTTTTTTTTTTGTTTTTTTTTTTTTGTTTTACACGCATTTTGTCCGTACGATTCTGTAGCCATCTCCGAACCGATCTTCACAGAATTTTGCACACTCACAGATGGACACAAAGTCTAAAAATGTACCAATGCGGAATTTTCGATTTCACCCTATCTTTGCAAAATTGCCAAAAAAACTGTCAAAATCAGGGTTTATCATCATTTTCCTAAAACGCGTCGTAGAGTTTTTGTTAAACATTCATCATTGTTAGACCTGTCTGCGACACTACAGCTGACATACAAGAGATATTGGCCTCAGCTATTGTTAACCCTCCACAACTGGTTCGATATGCCAACTGTTCATATCTCCTTTGTTTCAAAATGTTTGGCGACTGCGTTGAATAAGCTCCAAGTTTACTGCTGAATCTACTTCAGTTTTTGTAATATTCTGTTAAAATTGAATGCTAATCTTGGTAAATTTATTTGATTTGAAATAAATACTGTTTAAACAGAACTGGTCCCATCTCAGGGACAAGATTAGAACCAGTTTTGGTTCTAAAGAAAACCTATATTTTTTGCAGTGCAGGGAACAGAAATCAACATTTCAAATTTCTCCAAAACATGATTGTGTCCAATATGCACACACGGATCGTGCCAGTCTTCATTCGATGTCAACCCCAGCACTTTCGTCGTATAGCGGCCTGCGCGTTTCACACTTCCATGTAGCTGTCGTAAGGAAAGTGAACCAAGTAATTATGAAAACATCATCTGATAAGCTGGATTGCAACCATCTTTTTTGACGGTGTGCAATGGTCCATTAGTTTAGGTGTTGCACTCCTCATTGCCAGGCTGTATTGCCGGTGTCACAGGAATGATAGTCCGTAGGAAAATTAGTCCCTCTGGACTATTATTCCGCGGAATTATAGTCCCAGGTCTAACATTTCTAGGAATAGTAGTCCGCCGGACTACTATTCCTAGAAATGTTAGACCTAGGACTATAATTCCGCGGAATAATAGCCCAGAGGGACTAACGTTCCTACGGACTATCATTCCTGTCACACCGGCTTGGGATCTGAAATCAACCATTGAGTAGCGCTATCTAGCCTCTTGTTATTCCTTTACCACCTTCTACTCCTCAGCTTTCTTTCTCTTGTTCTCCGAGTACTCTCTCTAGAACTCTAGAACTTCGCCGTCTCCCTGAACTTCTCCTTCTATCTCTTCTACATGTTCTGTTGTTCCTCTTGCTTCGTTTTCTTTTAGTATAGTTCAACCATACTCACACAAACTCAAAGTCAAGTCACTGAGCCGCAACTCGGACCGCTCATTTGATTCTAAATCGCACAATTTCGACAAAAAGAACGAGCGCCTCTCTGTTTGCAAGAATATCCTTAATTGGTAGCTCAAATTAGGACGCACTGATCGACCACGCGAACATCCATGTGGTTTGTTACCCCGTCGCCAAGTTCAACCATTTCCACTCTACAGGCCCGTCCTCCTAAAATATTACTAAATATTGGAGTAATCTCACGAAGTGAAAATTCTGATCGCGTAATATCAGGGTCAAGTTTAGATCTGCAAAAAAATTATTTCCCTGAACTAAACTATTCTCAAAATATCTGATTGGCCAAGAGAAGAAATGAACACGATCACGAAAACTATTCGAAAAGTGAAGAACGTAAAATCTGACACCACAAATTGATGATACTAAGTCTGATGTTGTTTAGTTTTTGATTTATTGGGCCACGAGTACTGCCAATATCAGATACGATCACTGGTTGAATCATCCAGATTTAAGCTTAGTGAAGGCAAAGGTAAGAACCGCTTAACAAATGTGGGATTAGGACTGGTTTGGTTAACCTGTCTGCCACCGATGACGTAACAGCCCAAGATTCTTTGATGTTCTCGATGTGAGAGTGTATAAAGTGTATCTGGTCATTTCGATTATAAGGTGTATCTCAACCAACTGATTCACATCAATTTATTTATTTATTTAAATTATTTAATTATTTATTTATTTATCTTTATTTTTTTTATTTCGTACATTTGAAAAGGGGTCGAACGCCCATTTACGCTTTTTAACCCTTTACCCAACGAATCGGCCGCATCCGCCCGCGTAATATGTAAATTCAGCATTTGGAAAAATATTATTTTTCAAAAAATTTCAACAAAACCATATCATGTGACCCCTCGTTGGAACGAGCTCGTCGAGCTCGTTCCAACGAGGGGTCACATGATATGGTTTTGTTGACATTTTTTTAAAAATTTGAAAAAATTATATTTAAAATAATAAATTTTGATATCGTCTGCGTTAGGTAAAGAGTTAAGGGAGTGCAGTAGCTCAATGGTTAGATCATTGGTCTTCAAATCGATGGGTCAACGGTTCGATCCTGACAAGCGTAAAATGCGTTGTTCCCTTGAGCAAGACACTTAATCTGGAGTGCCCATGAGGGAGCACAGTGGTACTGTGTACTAAGGTGCTCGCCTTCAAACGATGCTAGTTCTGGCTGTGTCGAATTAGTAAGATGGAGAGGCTGCCAGTTTACTTACAACTCTCAGGCGCTTCTCGCAGGTAATTCCGGCTTCCTTCTCCCACAAAAACGGTTCGACACCATGTCACTCTGGCTGTTGGAAGCGTCGTTATAATGTCCTTAAACAATAAGCAATGAACTTCTTTTTGAAGGTGAACAGTAGCAGTCGGAAAAATATCCAGTAATCATAAAACCAAATGACGATCGGGGCGTGACACACTTGCACGCCACTGAGCCAAGATTTCAGAAATAAAATATTGCGAGATCAGAACCCAATAATGAAAAGCAAACAAGAATACAATACAGTCGCCGTGGACTGGTCGTAAAAATCATCAGCAGCAACGTTTTAATTAATGAACCACCGGTGTTTTTTTATGATTATTCCTATAATTAGTTTATTTATTCATTATTGGGGGTTTAACGACACTTTGGACATCCAGGGTCAACTCCCTTCGGACTTTTTTACAGGTGGAGGAAGCAGGAGTACCCGGAGAGTACCACAGAGACACGGCGAGCAATTCTGGGCAGTCGAGATTAACCCTTTACCCAACGCAGACAATTACAAAATTCATTATTTTAAATATCATTTTTTTTTTATTTTTTTAAAAAAAATTCAACAAAACCATATCATGTGACCCCTCTTTGGAACGAGCTCGACGAGCTCGTTCCAAAGAGGGGTCACATGATATGGTTTTGTTGAGATTTTTCGAAAAATAATATTTTTTCAGCAGCTGTATTTGCATA
The DNA here is from genome assembly GCA_031216915.1 of Pictodentalium vernedei. Taxonomy (NCBI): domain Eukaryota; kingdom Metazoa; phylum Mollusca; class Scaphopoda; order Dentaliida; family Dentaliidae; genus Pictodentalium; species Pictodentalium vernedei. The sequence continues at coordinate 134,289,914 of CM062292.1, read as the reverse complement.
TTACGTGGGCGGATGCCGGCGATTCATTGGGTAAAGGGTTAATTAAGTACCTTGCCCAAGGACACAACGCAGTTACCCATAGCGAGGATCGAACCGTGTAGCTTTCGGTATGAAGATCACTGCCGCAACCATTGAACCACTGCTATCCCTCCTATAAATAGTGTTAGGTATCTAAAATTATTGCATCCGTAAAAATATTACCCACCCGTGGAAAGTAACCAGTCCACGGCATCTGTACTGAAGTATATCGGATCCAATGTTCTCGCATTTCTTTTCTGACAGATGAAATTCTACAGTGCTGTTGGAAGAAAGCCAAAAAGAGAACTTCGACAGGGCGCGACCTGGTCGGTGAAAATGTTCTGTCCACTTTTGCAATCACAATACTGTAACAATCAATACTGGGCCGTTTTGAAGGGAGGAGCGCCTGGGCTACTTAAAACGTTCTAGTCCCATAAATATGAAAATATGATCATGTTAAACTATGCACTATGGGGATGTGGGAGTGTGACCTCCATCATCATAAGTTTCCGTATGGATTGAAGTCTTAGATATCGATTCGCTCCTGTTAGTAAGCATTACTTTCTTACAAGACTGTATATTCTTCTTGTTTTTTGTTACGCACGAAGTTGATCTCAAGTTTACTGAGGTCTGTTGTTGATTCGGTTCCAGCGTGACCAATTTTGAGTTCATGAGTCACAACAAACCTGGAGTTTTAGTATCACGACATCAGTGTGCAGAGGATTAAAATAAAGAGTGAAAAATTATTCGATTATTTATATGTGGAAACCACCTATTCGTGTGTTAGGTGAGTCTTGTCGCGAGATTTCCGGGGTTAAATTGATGTTCAAAATGATGGAGGAAAATTTATGTTCTTATCAGTGCTCAGCCGACAGCCAGTGACTGTCTCTGAACCCCAGTTCGAACGTAAACCCTGCCACCTATCAATTCCCTATCCGCTTGGAACTTTTTCATCGCACCTATCGTCGCGCTTAACCCTTCTACGGCGGATAATTATTTAGCTACAGTGTCATTTACTTCTGAATCCACTTAAATTTAAAAATTGCAAAACTTTAACCCTTTATGGCTCTCCACTATTTCCCCAGCGCATGTTGATAACAATTTGCAAAAAACTCATATGTAAACTTCAAAAAGCATGCTCCATGAAATAAATTATCTTTGTGTGGATCGTTGATCTTTACCTTTAAAAATGTTACCTTTTAGAACATCCTGTGTACGCCTCGTCAGTGTCGCAGGATTAGCGGGGTTAAATTGATGTTCAAAATGCTGGAGGAAAATTTATGTTTTTATCAGTGCTCAACCGACAGCATAGCCAGTGACTGTCGTCTGAACCCCAGTTCGAACGTAAACCTTGCCATCTTATCAATCCCCTATACGCTTGGGACTTTTATGATTCCTGAAGGTGCCCGTGGCTTACAACGCCAAAGGGTATTCAACGATAATTCACTAAAACGATTATTTATTTACATGTACGAAGAAATATAATATGAAACAAATTACTCACAAAAGTATCCACAAGAATACACTAATTACGCGGATAAAAGTTTATTCTTTAAGGCCCTCGACGTCTCCCACAGCAAGCTGTGTCCGCTGGATCAACCTCACTTCATCTTCATTTTCTCAGGGTTTTTGATACATTCAAAGTGTCTGTTCACTTCTCGTTGCTTCCTCCTCGCAGGGTTACTTCACAGTCATCCGGGCTTAACACATATAATGTTCTGCTTGTGTGACTCTATCAGCGTTCTCACAGTTCAATCACAATTCAATCGGCGTCTGCCGCAATTCACGATGACTTTGCGTCTTGCCTGGCTCTCAAGGGGTTAAGTTTTTCTTCGCCTTCATATGTATACTTAACGAAGCTTACATAAAAATATTCTGCTACAAAGCTTACATAAAAATATTCAAGCGCTTACTCAAGCTCTTAATACGGTTTCTAGACCTCAACGTCACAGCTTTTACTTATTTGGCTACTATGCCACTACGGTTCGCAACCGTTAACAAACTGCTATCGGTTCCTTACAACCCTCACAGGCTTACGACAATACGCGGACTTTCAGACTCGGTGTCTATGACCCTCGGCGGCCAAGGCTAAATTCGGACCTCTCAGTGCCCTCAGGCCAACTGCCTACCCCAGAATTCTGCTTCACTCTTTATACAGTCGGAATGCAAAGTTTAAACATATTAATTCTGATTTAACGAGTGCTTTGTAATTCGGTATGGATAGGGATATTCGTTTGAGGTAAACTATTTTGACCTTTCGGAGACAGGACAGATGCGTAATATGGGTGTTTGTCCAGAACATGTGTGATGCACTGGTTTCCAACAATTACAATTTAACTGGCCTTAATTACCCAGATAAAGATTACCGAAGAGAATATCGTCTCTCTTACTATTGATCTGTTATCAGATAGCCCATGTGGCGTTCAACGAGTGCGCCATAATGGACATTAAACTTTCATACTAAGTTACAAGAGTTCGAGTGACAAATTGGTTTTCGGGGCCGTCATATACCTATCTTTACATTTTATGTTTAACCCATTCAGAAACATTATCGAAAATATTTACACTTTTAAACAAGAAAGTCGCCACTTTTAGCTATCACCTTGACAACCCCCTACCAAGGAACATACTCTCAGTTGTTCCAAATAAACGAAGGGGATAGCATCCACGTGCATCCACTTTCACACCTTCATATTTTGGCATCTCCGCAAAAACCTTCTGTGGTAACCCACTCCACATCCATCTATGTCCACTCGATATTGACCGTTGCCCATTATCTTTGTTACAGCGTATGGCCCCTCCCACTGTAACCACGGTCTACCTAACCGTGTCGGTCGGAGCATGGTCACCTTTTGACCCACCCGAAAGTTCCTAACCTTTGGTCTACTCACCTGCCGACCCTCATTATGCCCCCTCTCGTCCACATACATTGGCTACTTCCGTTCAGCCACTCCCTTGACTTCCGTCGTCAAAGGGTTATCCTTTGGGGCCTCCATCGTGCACCCTATATGTGCCTCCTTACCCAACTCCACTGGTCCCTCCAGTGATTTTACTGGTCGCACTGTCTCCGCGTCTTGGGCTCGGGTGACCGCCTCCGATGCCCCTTTGGGTGCTCTCCTCTCCGACCATGTCATGTCCGGTTCTGAACATACCCCGGGTATGTTCCCAAGTGCGAGGTCATAGATGGGCGCCTCAATACACATTGCCTCTGCCTCACCGCAAAAGAAAGGGGTATCCACCCTCACCCTCGCAAGGGGGAACCTCCTAATCGTCCCATCTATTAGCATGCACATGTGGTCGCGGCCCAAAAGCTGGTCGTCCTTGACTAGTTTCCTACGCACTGCAACGCTACTGCATCCTGTGTCGCGAAGCATTTGTACTTCATGTTTACCCATATACCCCGGGTACACGGACATTTTCCCTCCATGTTCTGAGGCTGTGACTTCCTCGCACACTCCACTAATTATAGGGAGGACCTTTCCACCCTCTAACACGAGCTCCCCATTTCAATAGCACCTCGGAGTGGACTACTTTCTGGCCCAACTGTCTGGCAGAACCGTCTGCCTTTTGTCCTAGGTCGGACCGCCGCTACCTCCGTTTCCCAAATTCTTTGGTGAAGGGTCCCTCCTTCCATTCCTATGGGGTCCGCCATTTGGCTTTGTGGGGGGAGTGTTCTCCCAACAGGCCCTCGCTAGGTGCACCTTCCGCCCACAAACAAAACAAGGCAAATCTTTAGGGCTCTGTGGCCCAGTATTACCCCTGTTACAAGTCGGCTCTGGGATTTAATCCTAACCAGTGCCTTTGCAACCTGCCCACCCCCCCCCCCCCCCCCCAATCTTCCCGACCGGAACTGGGTTATACCACCACCGTGGGCTTCCAAGTACTGTTACCCTAGTCATTTCATCAACACTGGCTTAGCCCTAGCTTATCCCGGAATCCGTCTTCGGTGAGCTGGTGCCTCTTTTAAATAGCTCTCTTTAGCTCACCATAATCATTTGCCAAATCAGGAGGCATACTTGCATATACTTCCAAGGGGTTTTCTCCCAAGAGGCCCTCGCTAGGTGCCCCTTCCGCCCACAAACAAAACAAGACAAATCTTTAGGGCTCTGTGACCCAGAATTACCCCTGTTATAAGTCAGCTCGGGGGGAGGGGGGTAATCCTAATCAGTGCCTTTGCAACCTGGTCCCCCACTCCTAAATCTTCCCGGCCGGGACTGGGTTATACCACCCTCGTGGGCTTCCAAGTACTGTTTGGCTACCTTAGTCATTTCATCAACACTGTCTCTCCTTAACAAAGAGGGCCAACTCTGGAGCGCAAGTTGAAATAAATTGCTCTCGGATGAGCAGACCTTTGAGGGACGGAAAATCTTCGTTGATTTCAACTCAACCCAGCGGTCAAAATACCTAGTGGACCGCGCCACAGACCGGAATGCACTTTCCCCTATCTCGGGCTTACCTTCCCTAGTTTAGCCCGGAGTCCGTCTTCGGTGAGCTGGTACCTCTTTAAAATAGCTTTCTTTAGCTCACCATAATCATTTGCCAAATCAGGAGGCATATTTGCATATACTTGCAAGGATTTCCCCATTAACAACGGGCTCAAGTTTACTCCCCATGAATCCTGAGGCCACTGATGACACGATGCAAACCTTTCAAACCTGTGAAGGGATGCATCAATATCATCAGAATCCTCTGATAATTTAGGGAGTTTTGAGAAAGGGGTCCTACCATGACCACCCCCGTTCGTTTCCCCTTGCCTCCCGTTGGTTTCCTGAACTTGGGCCCTAGCTCTTATGAATTCGAGCTCACTCTCTTGTGTTCTCTTTCGGCCCTTTCTCTTTCAATCGCGGCCTGCCTCTCACCCCTTTCACGCTCAATCTCAGTCTGTCGTTCAGTCCTTTCACCTTCCTTTTCACACTTGGCCGCCCTTATTGCGGCCTCCTCGCCTTTCAAAGTCACCCGCCGTCCCAATTCGGCCGCGGCCCTTGCCCTCTCGCGTTCCGCCTCTCATTCTCTCGCCCTGTTTCAGCAGCTGACGCTTTCGTTACTCGCTTTTGTTCGTCCCTGAAAAACTTTTGCTGCTCACTCCCCAAAAAAACCAGGCATTCCCCCGCCGAAATTAACTGGTCCAAAGTGATGGGAACCTCCATTATTTCACTTGAAAATACTTAAAATCTATACAGTTACGATAAATAACAATTTACTAGCGCCTATCGTCGCGCTTAACCCTTCTACGGCAGATAATTATTTAGCTATAGCGTATTTTACTTCTGAATCAACTTAAATTTAAAAATTGCAAAACTTTAACCCTTTACGGCTCTCCACTATTTCCCCAGCACATGTTGATAACAATTTGCAAAAAACTCATATGTAAACTTCAAAAAGCATGCTCCATGAAATAAATTATCTTTGTGTGGATCGTTGATCTTTACCTTTAAACATGCTACCTTTTAGAACATCCTGTGTACGCCTCGCCAGTGTCGCAGGATTACAGGGGTTAAATTGATGTTCAAAATGATAGAGGAAAATTGATGTTCTTATCAGTGCTCAGCCGACAGCCAGTGACTGTCGTCTGAACCCCAGTTCGAACCCCAGTAAACCTTGCCACCTTATCAATGCCCTATCCGCTTGGGACTTTTAGGATTCTTGAAGGTGCCTGTGGCTTACAACGCCAAAGGGTGATCAACGATAATTCACTAAAAAATCACAATCACAAAATTATCCACAAGAATACACTAATTACGCGGATAAAAGTTTATTCTTCAGGGCCCTCAACGTCTCCCACAGCTGTGTCCGCTGGATCAACCTCACTTCATCTTCATTTTCTCACGGTTTCTGATACACACAACGTGTCTATTCACTTTTCGTTGCTTCCTAATCGCAGGGTTACTTCACAGTCAACCGGGCTTAACACATATAATTTTCTGCTTGTGTGACTCTATCAGCGTTCTCACAGTTCAATCAGAATTCAATAGGCGTCTACCACGGTTCATGATAGTAGAGGGAAACGCTGATTCAAGTCCACTTCACATTTTTTTATCTCATTCGCACCTCACCAAAAAACTTAAGTTTTTTTCGAGCAATCGCGTTCATCACCATCGAAATGTATGGATTTGTACGATGCGACACGTTCACATCGTCACTTTTCCTGGTTTTTACAGTGTTTGCGGTAGACGAGGCATGGTGGGTTTAACGTTCAATTCTCTTACGATCAACGTGAGCCAACGTGGGCTGGAGGCGGAATTTTAACAAACTCTATAAAATTCCTTCTCTTAAAAATTCATTTTTGCTGGGCTAGAAAGAATCTGACACGATCGTCTTGGGAAAACACTCACCTTTTCGCAGAGGTAACACGAACCCATCATTTTATGTGAATCTTTCGACAGAATACCCTCAAAAAGACACCCCCTGTGCGGATGGAAGACCGGCGATCCAACGTCGATTCCAGCGGAAAAACAGAGTTCGAATCAAGAGGGTGAAATTTTCGGTAGGCCTGAACACGCTGGCGATGACCTAGTGAGGTTTTTGGCAAGGAGAGAGAGATAGCTCGCAGAGTCGAGTGGGCCAGCTCCGAGGTTGCATTTTTAGTGATCGGTGGGCCCGTGGGTCTCGAGCCCACCGGCGATGACTTGAGGGGAAAACCCAAGATATTTCTGATTAGGGGAAAACCCATATGTATGTAAGACGGACGATAAAAAAATTGTTTTGACCAACGAATAACAGAATTATCGATTAATCAGCATCAAAAGCTCGAAGAGCTTGAAATAAGTAATCACCCAATCACTTCACGTTCCTGACGCTAATTAACCAATCAGATTGCTTCATTCCCATAACCTGTACTTAACCATACAAAAACTGTAAACAATTTTTTTAGCATGGTTAGAACAATGTACTCCAAAAACCAAAAGCTCGAAGAGCTTGAAATAAGTAATCGCCCAATCACTTCACTTTCCTGACGCTAACTAACCAATCAGATTGATTGATTCCCATAACCTATACTTAACCATTCAAAAACTGTAAACAATTTTTTTAGCATCGTTAGAACAATGTACTCCAAAAACTAAAATCTCGAAGAGCTTGAAATAAGTAATCATCCAATCACTTCACTTATCTGACGCTAACTAACCAATCAGATTGCTTGATTCCCATAGCCTGTACTTAATCATACAAAATTATCTACCCTTATTACAAAGAAGTCCTATTCGATTCTTATCACCGGATTATTCAAGGAGATTACAGAACATAATATTTTAACCCTCGTCGTGGGGTAGGGTCACGACCAGAGCCGAAAAACGTCTTCCTTTTTACGAAGCCAGGCATGAGAGGTACGAATTTGAAGGGCTGGATGAGAACATTACGACAATGACATTTTTTTTTCATTTTACGTGGGGGTCACACCCATCAGAAAATCGAAAGCTTTGAGAAGGTAGTCATGTGATCTATCAGACTGAAAGTATCGACGAGTGGATTAAGAAGATCATAATTTTAACCCTCGTCGTGGGGTGGGGTCACGACCAGAACCGAAAAACGTCTTCCTTTCACAAAGCCAGACATGTGAGGTACCAATATGAAGGGCTCGATGAGCACATTACGAAAATGACATTTTTGTTTATTTTACGTGGGGGTGTGGTGGGGTCACGCACATCAGAAAATCGAAAGTTTCAAGAAAGTAGCCATGTGACCTATCAAATTGAAGGTATCGACGAGTGGATTAAGAAGATCATATTTTTAACCCTCGTCGTGGGGTGGGGTCACGACCAGACCCGAAAAACGTCTTCCTTTTTACAAAGCCGGGCATGTGAGGTACCAATTTGAAGGGCTCGATGAGTACAGTAAGAAAATGTTCAACCCTCGCCGTGGGGGTGAGGTCACGCCCATCAGAAAATCAAAAGTTTCGAGAAGCTTGTCATGTGACCTATCAAATTAAAGGCATCGACAAGGATAATATGGAAATCATCCCCCCACCCCTCCCCTTCTTCTAACGGTGGAGTTGTGACCATCTTGAAATCGAAAGTATCAAGAAAGGTAGTTATGGGACATATTAAATTTAAAAAAAAAACAACTTGAATCTGATGCATCATTCATTTCGATGTCTCTTTTCAAACACGGAAGTATGTTTTCAATATATGATTCTTATGCTAATTAGAGATACACTCACCTGTTTAACAAGTGACTTTGTGAGGTCACCGAACCATAGATTTGTCAATAAAATTATAAGTTGATCTTCTAACACGGCACGTTTCTTCATTTTTAGGATAGCCTATTTCACCATTTCCGAAAAGTATTAATCCAGACAAACTATTTTTTTAAGGAAAAATGACCATAACTGAACGAGTATAACCTTGATTAAATTAAATTAAATTAAATATAACTATTTATCGCGTGCTAGAAAAAGATTTGTAACGCACGTGTGGAAAAGTTTTTGTTTTTGTTTTTTTACAACAGGAGTTAAAATATTTTAAGATAGGTGGAGTTATATAAATACAGCAACAACAAAAATCAGTGTTTACAATGTGCCAGCGTATGACTGAATGAAAATGAGAAAAAAACTATTTTTCTAACCACCTGCTAGCGAAACATTGCACCGTTTACTGCGATATTTATTACAGGTGTTTAACACGTGCAAAGATTATGAGAAATAGTGTATCAGATGTTTTTTGTTTAGAAATTATGTATTTTTTCCATAATTATGTATATAGGAGAGAAAAGGTACGCAACTTCATGGCTTGGAAGATTTCGACCTGTCTTATTCAAACTCGCAGAAAAAAAAATAAACTCGTGAATTTGTAGTCGCGATATTGATGCCATCCAACAGCATCCAAGACATTAAGCTTTTACGTTGGTATACCACTTGCTCAATTAAACATTTTTTTAACGTTAAAACGGGTGAAATATATCTCGGGAACGGTTCCCTTTTTTTCTTGGTTGGACGCGGTTTTTGACAGAAAGTTGACTGAGAGGTCGTTCAAAACAATTGATCAAATATATCGAAAGAAAACGACTCATTTTCTAACTACGATTGTCGCTAAATTCTAAACGTCTCCACACTAATCTTACAATACGGTATTAGAGCTTCAGGACTTCTTGAATATTATAAATTTACGATTTGTATTACCTTCAACACAAATCGTAAATTCCTCCCCATCACCATACTTGTACTATACCGCATCGAATTTGACCTCACCATCATCCCTTTGGTAGATGAACCTGCTGAAATCGTCATCCGAATGGTCGGTAATTAAAAATGAAGGATTCCCCCGCATTTTTTCTGTCACAAATATGGCAACCGATTGGAAGTCTACTCACTGCCAACAACCGTATCCGACTAAGAACAAAAAAGGGGAAGTCGTATCAGAGAGATATATTTCAGCCGTTTCGTGATAATGAGAAGTTAAAACCTTGTAAAATCTTGTAAATTTTCACCATTGTTATTGAGACACATCAAACCTTGAACCTTATGAATGTTGCATGTCTTGACGTGTGCCAATAATTCGTACTAATCTCGCACACGCGAATTTTAGGGGTTAGAAAATAAGGATTCATCTTGGAATTGCTTTGAATGGAAGGAATGAAACTTTTTCCCCAGTTAGGTTCAAGGGAAGTAACTCTGTAATAACCCATCCGTAGGTTCAAAGAAAGTAACTCTGTAACAACTCATTCGTGGGTAGAGGTTTATTATGAGGTCATCAAAGGTCTTGATACGGGTTAGGTTCAAGGGAAGTAACTTTGTCATCCGTCAAATGGTTAGGTTCAAGGGAAGTAACTCTGTAACACCGAGGTTTATTATGAGTACATCAGAGGCTATGATGAGTACTTTAGATGCCATGATGAGGTCATCAGGGGTCATGATTCAAGGGAAGTAACTCTGTAACACCGAGCTTTATTATGAGTACATCAGAGGCCATGATGAGTACTTTAGAGGCCATGATGACGTCAGCAGGGGGTCATGATACGGGTTACGTTCAAGGGAAGTAACAACTCATCTGTAGGTTGAAGGGAAGTAATTCTGTAACACCATAGGCAGAGGTTCATTATGAGGTCATCAGTGGTCATGATATGGGTTAGGTTGAAGGGAAGTAACTCTGGCATCCGTAGGTTCAAGGGAAGTAACACTGTAACACCGAGGTTTATTATGAGGTCATCAGGAGTCATGCTACAGGTGAGGTTTAAGAGAAGTAACTCTATCATCCGTAGGTTCGGGGGAAGTAAATCTCAACTCATCCGTCAAATGGTTAGGTTCAAGGGAAGTAACTCTGTAACAACTCATCCGTAGGTTCAAAAGAAGTAACTCTGTATAACAATTCATCCCAGGTTTATTATGAGGTCATCAGAGGTCATGCTACGGGTTTGGTTCAAGGGAAGTAACTTTGTCGTCCCTCAAATGGTTAGGTTCCAGGGAAGTAAGTCTGTAACACGGAGATTTATTATGAGTACATCAGAGTTCGTGATGAGTACATTAGAGGCCATGATGAGGTCATCAGGGGGTCATGATATAGGTTAGGTTCAATGGAAGGAACAACTCATCTGTAGGTTCAATGGAGGTAACTCTGCAACACCATAGATAGAGGTTTATAATGAGATCATCAGGGTCATGATACGGATTAGGTTCAAAGGAAATAACTCTGTCATTCGTAGGTTCAAGGGAAATAACACTGTAACACCGAGGTTGATTATGAGGTCTTCAGGAGTCCTGATACAGGTGAGGTTTAAGGGAAGTAACTCTATCATCCATAGGTTCGAGAGAAGTAACTATGTAATACCAAAGTTTATTATGAAGTTATCAGGGTAGGTTCCCGGGAAGTAACTCTGTTTAACAACTCATCCCAGGTTCATTATGAGGTCATCAGGGGGTCACGATACGGGTTAGGGTCGAGGGAAAAGTAACAGGTTCGAGGGAAGTAATCTGTAACACCAAGGTTTATTATGAAGTCATCAGGGTAGGTTCTAGGGAAGTAAGTCTGTATAACAACTCGTCCGAGGTTTATTATGTGGTCATCAGGGGTCACGATACGGGTTAGGTTCGAGGGAAAAGTAACTCTGTAACAACTCATCAATGTTTATTTTTATTTTCTGAGATCTCTCTTTATGGGAATGAGGAAGACTTTTTTGGGGGAAAAAAACACTTTTCTGATTGTTTTTTTTTATCCATTATATGATATGTCTATATTCACGAGTCTTATCGAGCATATTTCCACTGTAATACTTATAATAAAGATTTTTTTAACTTTTTCATTCGATAATCATGCAAAGACATATCTTTTGAAATAGATTGCCTTTTTTGAAGTTCATTGTCACGGTATTATTCTCACAAAAAAAACCCATTTTTTATTACTAATTTTTGTTGACGATCACTAAGGCAAAAACATTAATAATATAAAGTATAATTAGTTGTATTTTTTGTCCCTTTTCTGTTTTAAAAAAAAAAAAAAAAGAAACAAAAATTAAAAAAATTAAAAATTATATATATAAAAAAATTAATAATAGAAAAAAAAATAATAATGTAATTAATAATACGCCATTTTTTTTTTTAAATCATTTTTTTTAACTGATAATAGTGTCGTTGTTATGACTGATAGGTTTGTGTTTTATTACGAGTACATCGAGGAGGGCAGCTCTATTCGGTTCCCTCACTCGAGTCTTTTTTGCGCGAAGATATTTTTTTTTTAATTCAATTCAAGAGGTGGTAACCTCATCTGACGAACAATGTCTATGGAGAGTTTTATCTTAGTTCGCCAAAGTGTCATCACCTCTTAGCACTGATTTCCCCCATAGACAATCCTGGAGGCACTCTGGCAACATTTTTTATTCCAAACATGTTTTTAGGATATCTTGTTTCTACTTCCCTGCTTTTGTTTTTTGAAAAGCTGAGAAGAAAAAAAAACAACAACAAAATAAATTAAATAACAATCGTCATCATATATGGAAACGGTTTATAACTTCATGAAATATATATTTCTCTTGCAGTTTGCTTACTTTTTTAAGCGAGAATAATGTCCGTAAGAGTTCGTTGAACCAAGAAACGTCTTTTAGGTTTTCTCCTTGATAAGACGCGAAACACGATATCAAACGCAATTTATCTTTCTTGTTTTCGAGAGTTAAGAATCGTTTGCGTTTGACCAATCTGTCGTGAAAATCGAATATGTGTTTGGTAAACGGGTCGAACAATTTTTCATCGTTTTTACCTTCCAGAGGAATTTCAAATTCTCCTTTTTCGCTCACGAAAACCCATTGATCTTTTCCCTCTTCAGGTTTGGTTTCTACAATCTTTCGCTTGGAACGTTTGACAGAAGAGTGTGGAGCTATCTTCACGAACATTAAATTTCCTTGAGCCGCGCGCATGGTTTCAAGATGTTTCGTTTTATAAAATGTGTTTTCGCGCGATTTTCCGAACGCGTATTTCTTTACGAAAGGATTGTAGATCACGTAGTCTTCTTTGAAATATTCTATTAATTTTTTTGTCGTTGTTCATTGGTTTTTTTTTGTTGTTTATTATTGCTTTTTTCTTATATGTAAAAAAAATGATTTAATCATACAATTTTTTAAATTGTTTTATTGAGTTGTCTCCTCTGCATCACAAAAATGATTATATATATATATTTCAACCACTAAAGTGGCGGCTTCGGGATTATTGGTTTTCGTCTTGAAATTGACCCTATCCCACCCATCTGCACCTTGCGAGGCGAAAATGCTGGTGTTCGAGTGTTGAAATGTTTTTGATTAATATAACCAATCATATTACACATGAGATGAAGATTATCAGCAATTGTTCTCCGTGGAACAGAATAGGTCTGATCCGGGTGAGCAATATACTGTAAAACTTCGCGCAATCACAAGGACAATGCTTTTGTAAGGATTTTATAATCTACATTAGGTAGGGATACGGGCCTCCAGAATTTCAAATCCTCGGCATTATTCCTATCTTTTACTCAGTAGAGTAATAAAACCTAATCTATGAGACTCTGACAGATTTCACCAGAGATAAAACGCTCATGTTGAGATACTTCCACTTCATTTTCTAATGATACTGAAGCGGGAGTTCTCTCTCTGAATACTAAAAATATTTCCTGTACACCTCCCTAAGCAGCACCCTCCCCTCCCCTCCTTCTAATTCTCCCTTACCCTAATCCTCACCATATCATAATCCTCACCCTCCTCTCCCCAACCTCCTTCCCCCTCCCTATCCCCTCCCTCCCCCCCCTCCCTCCCTCCCTCCCTCCCCTTGAACCTAACCCGTATCATGACCACTGATGACCTCATAATAAACCTCTTCCTATGGTATTACAGAGTTACCTCCCTTGAACCTACAGATGAGTTGTTACTTCCATTGAACCTAACCTATATCATGACCACCTGATGACCTCCTTGTGGCCTCTAATGTACTCATCGTGACCTCTGATGCACTCGTAATAAACCTCGCTGTTACAGAGTTACGTCCCTTGAATCATGACCCCCTGATGACCTCAGCATGGTCTCTAAAGTACTCATCATGGCCTCTGATGTACTTATAATAAACCTCGGTGTTACAGAGTTACTTCCCTGAACCTAACCATTTGACGGATGACAGAGTTACTTCTCTTGAATCTAACCCGTATCATGACCTCTGATGACCTCATAATAAACCTCTACCCTCGAATGAGTTGTTACAGAGCTACTCCCTTTGAACCTACGGATGGGTTATTACAGAGTTACTTCCCTTGAACCTAACTGGGGAAAACGCTTCATTCCGTCCAACGAAAGCAATTCCAAGATGAATCCTTATTTTCTAACCCCTAAAATTGTGTTCGAGATTAGTACGAATTATTGGCACACGTCAAGACATGCAACATTCATAAGGTTCAAGGTTTGATGTGTCTCAATAACAATGGTGAAAATTTACAAGATTTTAAATTTTCATTATCACGAAACGGGTGAAATAATATCTGTCTGAGACGACTCCCCCTTTTTTTCTTAGTCGGACACGGTTGTTAGCAGTGAGTAGACTTCCAATCGCTTGCCATATTTGTGATAGAAAGAAATACGGGGGAATCCTTCATTTTTAATTATCGACCATTCGGATGACGAGTTCAGGTTCATCTACCAAAGGGATGATGGTGAGGTCAAATTCGATGCGGTATAGTACAAGTATGGTGATGGGGAGGAATTTACGATTTGTGTTGAAGGTAATACAAAATTTATAATTTTCAAGAGGTCCTAAAGCTCTAATACCGTATTGTATGATTAGTGTGTTGAAGATTAAAATATAGCGACAATCGTAGTTGGAAAATGAATCGTTTTCGTTCGATATATTTGATCAATTGTTTTGAACGACCCCTCAGTCAACTTTCTGTCAACAACCGTGTCCGACCAAAAAAGGGAGCCGTTCCAGAGATATATTTCACCCGTTTTAACGTTAAAAAAATATTTAACTGAGCAAGTGATATACCAGCGTAAAAGCTACATGCCTTGGCTGCTGTTGGATGACATCAATATCGCGACTACAAATTCAAGAGTTTGTTTTTTCTGCGAGTTTGAATTAGACTATTTTTCATGATCTTTGCACGTGTTGAACACCTGTGATAAATATTGCAGTAAACGGTGTAATGCTTCGCTAGCAGGTGGCTAGAAAAAGAGCTTTTTTCTCATTTTCTTTCAGTCCTACGCTGGCACATTGTAAACACTGTTTTTGTTGTTGCTGAATTTATATAACGCCACCTATCTTAAAATATTTTAACTCCTGTTGTAAAAAAAAACAAAACTTTTCCCCACGTGCGTTTAGATTGTTTACAAATCTTTTTCTAACACGTGACAAACGGTTATATTTGAATTTAATTTAATCAGGGTTATACTTGTTCAGTTATGTAATATCTTCTCATGATTATTTTTCCTTAAAAAAATAGTTTGTCTCGACTGATACTTTTCAGAAATGGTAAAATAGACTATCCCCAATATGTAGCAACGTGTCGTGTTAGAAGCTCAACTTATAATTTTATCGATAAATCTATGATTCGGTGACCTCACAACGTCAATCGCCAATTAGCATAAGAATCATATACTGAAAACATATTTCCGTGTTTGAACGCAGACATCAAAATGAATGATGCATCAGATTCAAGTAGCTGGTTTTTTTTCAATTTAATATGTCCCATAACTACCTTTCTTGATTCTTTCGATTTCAAGATGGTCACAACTCCACCGTTAGAAGAAGAGGAAAAAATATGATTTCCATAATATCCTTGTCGATACCTTTACTTTGATAGGTCACATGACTACCTTCTCAAAACTTTTAATTTTCTGATGTGCGTGACTCCCACCCGCACGTAAAATGAAAACAATGTCATTTTCGTGATGTACTCATCGAGCCCTTCATATTGGTACCTCACATGCCTGGCTTTGTAAGAAGGAAGACGTTTTTCGGCTCTGGTCGTGACCCCTACCCCACGACGAGGGTTAAAAATACGATCTTCTTAATCCACTCGTTGGTCTCTTCAATTTGATAGGTCACATGACTACCTTTTCTAAACTTTCGATTTTCTGATGGGTGTGACCCCCAGCCCCACGTAAAATGAAAAAAAGTATCATTTTTGTAATGTACTCATCGAGCCCTTCAATTTGGTACTTCACATGCATGGCTTTGTAAAAAAAGAAGACGTTCTTCGTCTCTGGTCGTGACCCCATCCCACGACGAGGGTTAAAATATTATATTTCGTAATCTCCTTTAATAATCCGGTGATAAGGATCGAATAGGACTTATTTGTAATAAGGGGGGATAACTTTGTGTGATTAAGTGCAGGTTATGGGAATAAAGCAATCTGATTGGTTAGTTAGCGTCAGGAAAGTGAAGTGATTGGGTGATAACTTATTTCAAGCTCTTCGAGCTTTTGGTTTTTGGAGTACATTGTTCTAACCATGCTAATGTTGTTTTTTTTACAATTTGTGTATGGTTAAGTATAGGTTATGGGAATCAAGCAATTTGATTGCTTAGTTAGCGTCAGGAAAGTGAAGTGATTGAATGATTACTTATTTCAAACTCTTCGAGCTTTTGGTTTATGGAGTACATTGTTCTGACCATGCTATTTTTTTTTTACAGTTTCTGTATGGTTATGTGTAGGTTATGGGAATCAAGCAATCTCATTGGTTAATTAGCGTCAGTAAAATGAAGTGATTGGATGCTTCTTATTTCAAGCTCTTCGAGCTTTCGATGCTGATTTATGGATAATTCTGATATTCGTTGGTCAAAACAATTTTTTTATCGACCGTCTTACATACATATGTGTTTTCCCCCAGACAGAAATATCTTGGGTTTTCCTCTCAAGTCATCGCCGGAGGCTCTGAGCTGGCATACTCGACTCTGCGAGCTATCTCTCTCTCCATGCCAAAAACCTCACTAGGTCATCGCCAGCGGGTTCAGGCCTACCGAAAAATTCACCCTCTCGATTCGAACTCTGTTTTTTTCCGCCGGAATCGACGTTGGATCGCTGGTCTTCCATCCGCACAGGTGGTGTCTTTTTGAGGGTATTTTTTCGAAAAAATCACTTAAAATGATGGGTTCGTGTTACCTCTGCGAAAAGGTGAGTGTTTTCCCGAGGCGGTCGTGTCAGATTCTTTCTAGCCCAGCAAAAATGAATTTTTAAGAGAAGGAACTTAATAGAGTTTGTTAAAATTCCGTCTCTAGCCCACGTTGGCCCGCGTTGATCGTTAGAGAATTGAAAGTTAAACCCTCGATGCCTCGTCTACCGCAAACACTGTAAAAAAACAGGAAAAGTGACGATGTGATCGTGTACGTGTCGCATCGTACAAATCCATACATTTCGATCGTGATGAACGCGATTGCTCGAAAAAACTAAGTTTTTTGGTGAGGTGCGATTGAGATAAAAAAATGAAGTGGGCTTGAATCAGCGTTTTCCCTCTGATCACGATCACTTTGCGCCTTGCCTGGCTCTCACGAGGTTAAGTTATTCTTCGCCTTCAGATATATACTAAACAAAGCTTACATAAAAATATTCTGCAAAGTGTTCTCAACATCACCAATTCTCGCACCGCCTAAAACTATTTTAACTCGCGAGCTATTCAAGCGCTAACTCAAGCTCTTAATACGGTTTCTAGACCTCAACGTTACAGCTTTTACTTCTTTGGCTACTATGTCACTTCGGTTCGCAACCGTTAACGAACTACTATCGGTTCCTTACAACCCTCACGGGGGCGCGGTGGCTCAGTTGGTAGAGATGCAGACTGCAAGCCGAGAGGTCCTCGGTTCGAATCCCACCTGCGGCAACCGCGTTGTGTCCTTGGGCAAGACACTTCACCCCGATTGCCTAGATGGGGGCACGATGACGCCGTGTACTGAGGCGCACTTCACGTCGATGGTGCGCATGTCTTCAACCAATCTAACCCTGCATGTGCTGCGGTGCAGAGTTCAGAGTTACGATGTTGGGGAGCTGACAGCTGCTCGTTGTTGCTCGGTGGTTCTCTCTGGGTACTCCGGCTTCCTCCACCCGTAAAACTGTCACGGTCACGATTAGCCATTGTGCATAAGTATGTGACCTTAAACACCAATAAATAAATAAATAAATAATACTTACAACCCTCACAGGGTTACGACAATACGCGGACTTTCAATCTCGGTGCCTATGACCCTCGACGGCCAAGGCTAAATTCGGACCTTCTCTCAGTGCCCTCAGGCCAACTGCCTACCTCAGAATTCTGCTTCACTCTTTATACAATCGGAATGCAAAGTTTAAACATATTAATTCTGATTTAACGAGTGCGTTGTGATTCGGTATGGATAGGGATATTAATGCTAATTTTGTTTGAGGTAAACTATTTTGACATTTCGGAGACAGGATAGATGCGTAATATGGGTGTGTGTCCAGAACATGTGTGATGCACTGGTTTCCAACAATTACAATTTAACTGGCCTTAATTACCCAGATAAAGATTACCGAAGAGAATATCGTCTCTCTTACTATTGATCTGTTATCAGATCGCCCACGTGGCGTTCAACAACTGCAGCATAATGGACATTAAACTTTCATGCTAAGTTACAAGAGTTCGAGAGACAAATCGGTTTTCGGGGTCCGCCATATACCTAACTTTACGTTTATTTTTAACCCATTCAGAAAGATTATCGAAAATATTTACACTTTTAAACAAGAAAATCGCCACTTTTAGCTATCACCTTGACAGAGTTAACAGTCATTCGAGGGGTTAACAGTTGTGCATAATGTTTTGCGAAAAGAGAAGGTTGGCAGTCCTAAAGTAAGCAAAAAAGTAAACTCCAAATTGTTTGTTTGTTTGTTTATTGAGGTTTAACCCTTTACCTGACTTAACCGGCCAAAACCGGCAAGCGCTATTCTCAAAAATCGCCAATTAATTTTCATTATTTTTTCCTTTTTTGTCTCAAAAACATTGGTTAAGACCACTCGTTGGATGGAGCTCGTCGAGCTCGTTCTAATGAGGGTCATAACCTATGTTTGTGAGATAAAAAAGGAAAACATTAGTTATTCAAAAATTGTGTCTGCAAGTGTCGTCTGCTTTTCATGTTTGGTAAAGGGTTAACAACATTTTTAACATCCAGGGTCATATCGCGTCGGACATTTTTAAATAGTACCCTAATAGAACCACAAATCAGGGGCGAGCAACTGTCACACTCTGAAACTCACTAACGCCGTACATGCAGAATTAGCAGCGGTTGAAAGCAAGAGCACCATCGGTCTACAGAAGGTCTGAGTAAATAGCGCCGCCGTGCTCCCGGATGGACAATCGGGATTAAGGTGTCTTGCTAAAATATACAATGCAGTTACTGCTGGTCATGATTGAACTGTCGATTTTTCGGTTTGAAATCCAACGCGCTAACCACTAAGCCACCGCGTCCCCCAAATACCAAATAAGGAAGGAGAATCAGTAATAATTCATTTATCTAACAATCCTGTCACATAAACAGATTAAATCCTAAATTATTAAAACAGTTTTGGGACATAATGTTGGGGACGAAAAAGATGAAAACAAAACACATTTTATGGAACAACATTGTTGTGCACTTTAACAAACAATGCGTAACGCGGTCACCGCAAATTTTCAAAGTTGCATGCGTTGAAAAATTATTGACTCTCAATGTCACTTCCTGTGATGATACGCTTGAAGTTACAAGTGTGGAATATTTAATTGTGCAGTTTCTATTTAATATGTGTGTGTGTGGGGGGGGGGGGGGGGGGTATGCCATACGTACCGTTTCTCGTGGTTTTCAAGCCAAAATGTACATGATTGTTACATAAAGTCGCCTATCTCGCTACAAATACAAAAGAGACTCGTCCATATCCAAGTCTACGGTACTGCATTGGGCGATACCATTCAGGGTGTCAGAGTATACCAATAACTACTACATCACCTACCACAGCTTCATTTTTGTCCACATCAACCACTACTACATCAACAATTAACTAAGCCAACACTCACGAACACTATATCAGCCACGACAAATATTACATTATTAACTGGTAGAGTTCTGGAAGCCCATATTTGGGCTTTATTCTGAAGTGCAGGTGCTGCAACTTAATGGCTTCATATTCTATGGATGTGCGTCATATAATTTTTGAACTGAAATTATTTAGTCTGTGAGGATTTGTCTTGTGAAATTGGACATGTCGTTTGACAGCAAAATAACTCATACATACAGAACGACTGATCGCGTAACCCAAATATAGCAATTATGGTTAGGGTGAGACTGGTCGAAAGACATTATGTGGGTGCATAGACTATTGAGGTTGAGGAGTGGGATTACATTTCCAAGGTTTGACAGAAAAAGATAACCCATACATACAGTACGATTGGTCGCGTAATCCAAATATGACAATTATGGTTAGAGTGTGATTGATGGAATGGTGTTATGTAGGTTCATGGGACATAATCGCATAACCCAATTTGGTAATGGCACTTATGGAAAAACCAATCGACTAAGGTACAAGGGCCACACTGGCTGGATTTAATTCAACAAGCATTGTGGTACCCGAAACTTGTTATAAATCGATGATGAATACTTGGGGGATTACTGGGCGCAAAAGTGGTGCTAATTTCCCGAAGTGGTGTGTAAACATGTAAGGAGGGAATATGGCTTTGGGGTGAGTGGTGGTTATGAACACGTTAAATAAGGCATAAAGACACACGCTCGAATGTAGGACTCCATTAGATACTCCCAAAGCCTTCCTGGAAGTCGATGGCAACATCAAGTAATCCTTCATTTGGCTGGTCGGTAAATAACAGAGGCGGGCTTCTCGTGAGAATCCTTGGAGGAATGACGCTGTTTGTGTATAAAAATTTATTGCTAATACTAGACGTAATGTGTCTGGCGAATCATGGGCTTTTCCAGACGAGATTCCGGGTTTTTTCATTACCCCAAAGTCGCTGAAGAATTGTTTTTAACTGTATCACTAAAGTACCTTTATAGAACGGTGGGTATAGTAGACTCAAATGACTCAATTTGACAAAACAAAGTTTAGGTTAAAATCATCATTATTAGTGGACAGAGTTAATATCAATATTGGCATATGAGATGTATACGTCCGACAAAGGGAGTTACGTTTGTTTGCCATATACCCACTGAGTGCTGTGAAAACAGACCATTATATCTCAGATTTATCTAAATTTTTATGCTTGGTAGCATTGGAGGGTTAATGATTGCAGAATAATTCTGCAGAAGAGTCTATGTTTCTTGAAAATCTGTAAGAACCGCTCGAGGAAATCCTTTAATCTCTCAAAAGAGGGTTACGGCTTGATTTTTGAATAGCCTTACATATTTTCAAAAATTATCCTCATTAAATTTTTGGTTCGATAAAAGAGGCTAATTTTATCTGTGGGACACACCCGTTGGGAAACAGCCTATTTTATCAAACTTTTACCTGTGGTGTATACAAAATGTTTGTGCGCTCTTCCCGATAAGCAAATCAGTTTTTTTTTCAGAAATGGACTATAACATTGTTCGATATAGCTGCACGTGCCCCTGGACTACTTTTGATAACGTCAACGTGTTTTGGTGGAGGAGAAAAAATTATCCCTTTTGGGGTGGGCGTGAGAAGGGGCAATCTCACCTCGGAACAAGATATTTGGTCCAGATACTCGGCAAGCCTCGTGTCTGGCCCATTTTTAGCTGTTCTATGATATCCCATGTACAGCAACACTAAGCTATGTGGAAAATAAAACTCTGTTCCGCACACATGTGCGGAACAGAAATCGTCGACGAACTATTTAGAGAGAAGGACATTTCAATGGAATTTTCTATAAATCGTGCATCACAATTACAATTTGAATCCCTGCCGATAGTTAAAAATCGTCCCCTGAGTTCCAGTGTGTTCCATGTGCCAGTAGGCACATGGAACACATTGGAGCCCGGGAGACCAATTAGTAACACGGATTCCCTCGCAAGTTTTGTTCGCGATAAAATGTGTTGTTTTTGTTGATAGTTGTCATATGAATTGTTGAGTGCCCTTCTAATAATTGTTTTATAGACGGGAAGGCGGGTAATAAACACAGAACGACACAATCGTGTGAATGGGTTAATCGATATAACACTTGTGCTATATCGATTAACCCATTCACACACGCGTGTTGTTCTGTGTATATCTTGCCCGCGGGTGAGATTTCCCCCATCTCACACCCTCACCCACCAGGAATAATAATAACCCCAATTATCTCAATTTTTGCGCCCTAGAATCTTACTGGAACCATAGTCCATTGCCCTGGTGAGGGGGGGGGGGGGGGTGCTAACGGGCGTAATTTGTGGACACGTGGACATACTCGAACTCTCACAGTTTCGAGTATTAAGACTGTAAAGTGGACTAAAGTGACTTTTAACACCAGCGGCTGCGAAATGAGGGATGGGGAATTTTGAAACGCAAGCCTTCCTTTTAATTTGAGCAGTATACTTTTTCTGGCCCCTATGGTCTATTAAATACTTGTACTAGATGGAGGATGTAACTACAGTTTCAACTGGAGACTGGGGATTTCCTGTGGGGAACCTGGGAAGTGGGGTAGTGCTCAGTTAACTGCGTTAAAGAAGCTTTACTCTAGCAGTAAAATAAAATAGAACCCTGCATAAACGTGGTTTAAGTCGTTCACAGTGGGCAGCATAGATTTAAACAATTGACAAAACTTGACTTCATACCTGTGTTGCTCTTACGATATAGCGAACGATGCTGAAAACTACTTTAAACGACAATAAATAATTAACTAAATAAAAAAAATAAAAAATACTTGTTAAGAATTGTTTTACATATGTTGTGACGTGGTATTTTTAGGGGAAGAGGGCGAGTTTTAGATCCACAGCAGACCTTTATAATTTAAAAACACTCAGGTTCAATTGTAACGGGTGACAGATGTTGCCATTGTTCGGACGTACATCTGCTTTCCAGTATTGGATAAACGCAAATGACTCGCTATCGTATTTAGTGAAGAAATGGTTTGACATTGTCGCATTTCATTTATTTATTCATTGGGGTCAGTAGAATGACTCGTATGTTTTAGGACTCATTGGCGGGGTCTCATTCAGGATCTCATGTGACGTCATAGTTACGTAACCCAGTGGTGCCATGTTGTGTTGTCATGGTAACCCGCGTGAGCTGCCATCTTGTCACGTCATCCCCATTGTCATACGCGGCTTTAGTGCGCATGCGCAGCACGTGTTGTTAGGGTGAAACGTGTTCGTCGTACATTTTGTAAACTGAAGGCCGCCATCTTGGTTTCTATGGTTGCACGTAATTGTTATGTTACTCAAAGGCTTACAGCAAGACAGGAGTATGTTTGGAGGGTATGTTCCTTTGTACAAAAGTAATTTCCCGATTCGTAGAATTACCACAAATAACCCAACAATCTCTCCAAATCATCAAAACAACTTTATTTGATATGAAACCCAAGATTTGGCATATAATAGTAGCACGTATTGCTATGTTACTCAAAGGCCAACAACGTGACGGGGATTTGTTCTATATAATAGGAGTACTGTTTCCGATAATCCCATTTTTCTGCCGACTACAGATGCTACTACTCAAACACTAACAGTCTGTCTAGTCCCAACTATCTCATGTTCCCTAGCCCAACACTTATAATCACCAGTGCTTGGTGGTTTCCCATAACCTGAATACAGATATCTCCCTTGTGCACAAAGAAAGCCTATATGATTCCTAAAACCAGGAATATATCGAGTAGATAAAGGGACGTCATTGCGCGAACGACTCGAATCCCATTGAGCAAATGAGCTATAGAGCAATTGCACGTTCGAGTGACTCGCACATACTGCTCTTCGACCCACTGCGGTATTTGCGGATACCTATGGCCTGGTATTGTATTATTCGAGGGTACCTTTTATAGGATACGTATATAAGGATACTATTACCTGTTTGGCCCAGCCTTCTAGACCACCCCAAGATATACCTATCCCAAATTCCCCTTATAAGCTATCGTGCAGTGACTGAAACTTCATTGCTCGAACGACGCGAAGCCCATCGAGCAAATGAGTGTTTGTGTAATTGCTCGATCGAGTGACTCCACATACTGCTCGAACGACTCGAAGTCCATCGAGCAAATTTGCTATCGAGCAACTGCTCGAACGAGTGACTCGCGCATAGAGAAAAGGGGTGCCGAAGGCCAGGAGTTTTTCTAAAAAAGGGGCTCCCTAAGTGGGATACCTAGAAACAATGTTGATGATTTTCCCTAATAAGCTAAAGAGCCAAGAGAGTAATTGTTCCACGAGCAACTGCACGAACGATTCGAAGCCCATCGAGAACACGAGCTTCAGAGCAATTGTTCAATCGAGTGGCTCCACGTTCTGTTCGGATAACTCGAAGTCCATCGAGAAAATGAGCTTTAGAGCAATTTCAATCGAGTGAATCCACGTACTGCTCGAATGACTCGAAGTCTATCGAGAAAATGAGCTTTAGAGCAATTGCTTGATCGAGTGACTCCACATACGACTCAGATTCAGATTCAGATTCTTTATTCACGGTACACATACATGTAAAATGGTTATAAATAAACATATTGCACAAATGTAATGTGAAGTATACCGTAGGAAGTGGCATAGCCAGATTGGCTGTCTACCTGCCACCCCCTGGAAGAAGATGGGGTGATTGCAAACAGACTGTGACTGAAAGAATGAACTGAGAGCCAATTATGTGACACATGATGGAGAATGACGATCGAATCATTACTTTTCTGATATTAGAGTATTAGTGTTTCATTTTCGCCAGCGGAAAGACGGTGATTCAAGGTAGGCTAGAAGCAACCTGCCTATAGGACTCCCTCCACTACTTATCATAACACATGAGGGCGGCAACAAGTCCCATCGTGAAGTTCGTATCGTTTAGACTGCGACAAGGAGGTTGGTCATGATGTTTGGATGTGGTGTCTACGTTAGCTGCATCATCATCGTAGGATGACGAATGTTATTGATTTATTTGTGTAGACTTTTATTTGCAAGTTCTTACTTATATCCATATAGTATTTTACATAGCACCACTGTAAGGAGGAAGCGCGACAGGTTGCACAAGACGAGGATTCCAGATTTAGACGCGGACCACGACTTTGACAATTTACGAAGTTTATGAAGTGCAATCAGGGCAGTAGGGATTGTTGCAGCTGACATAACTGGAATATGAGGAAATGAATGTGGAAGTTAGCTTGTTCTTAAGCATGCTTCTGTCGCTAATATTACGAGTTGTGTCGTCCAGAGCATTCCATAGTTTCGGGAAGGAGTATAAAGGAAATTTATCCAGAGTTTGGGTCCGTGTTTTTTCTATGTATAGGAGGCCTGACTGTCTAGTTCTCCTACCAGATGGATTGTCAGTAATTTTAAATATATCATTGAAAGACACCGGTAATCTGTCGTTCTGCCAGTCAAACACGAACAGTAGAGCATGTAGCCTAAACAAATCATCAACCTTGAGTATTTGGTTTTCTTTAAACAGGGGATCTGTATGAGAATTGTACTTTTTGTTATTAATTATTCGTATTGAACGTTTTTGCAGGACAGCTAGTTTTTTGATAGCTCTTGAGTTGCCCCATGCCTGGATTCCGTTTACCAAATGGCTATGTATGAGGGCGTAATACAAAGTTTTCATAGCTCCGTGGGGGAGGATATTTTTAACTTTGTTTAGACTATAGTTTGCGCGTGCTATTTTCGAGCATAATCGGGATATGTGAGCCTTGTAGGATAAATGTTCATCAATGCTAATTCCCAAGAATTTAACAGATTTTTCTGTTTCACTGGCCCCAATTTTGTTAATGTTTTGGTTATTTATTTTTACCTCTTGACAAAGATTATTGTTCCTACCTTTATTTGGATTAAGTATGATGTACGAGGTTTTCTTAGCATTCAGCATTAACTGGTTCACAGAGCACCATTCGAATAGTTTCTGGAGCTCGTCATTGAAATACGATGTAATGGGATTATTATCGGAGCCCGGGCAGTGTGCAGTGGTGTCATCGGCAAATGATAAAAGATTGAGTGATGTTGAGTTACTTATATCATTTATACATAAAAGAAAAAGAATAGGGCTTAAAATCGAGCCCTGTGGTACACCACAACTCTGTTTGGCTAAGTTCGATTTGTGTTCTCCGTACGTGACATATTGAGACCTGTTGGACAAGTAACTTCTAAACCAATTGTTGGTGACACCTCGGATGCCATATTTTTCCAGTTTACCTAATAGTATTTCGTGATTTATGGTGTCAAAAGCCTTTGACAAATCCAGGAACAGTGCTAAGGTGCTGTTTTTTTTCTTCTTTATTATTTTCTATTGCAATGCTCTTAAGGAGCTGAAGAACTGGATGAATAGTACTATGTCGCTTTCGGAACCCATATTGGTGAGGGTATAAAATATTAAACCTATTGAGGAAACTCTCTAGCCTCACTTCCATGAGTTTTTCCATTACTTTTGAGAATACCGGAAGTATACTGATAGGTCTGTAATTTGTAAAGCTGTGCTCGTCACCCGCTTTAAATATGGGTATCACCTTCGCGATCTTCATCCTGTCTGGTACTTTGCCGTTTAGGAAAGAGTTGTTAATTACATGTGTTAGAGGATCCAATACTTCGGTTATCGTATGCTTAAGAAGACAGGTTGTGATGTCATCGCAGTCTTTAGATAATTTTGGCTTCATTTTATTTACTACTCGGTTGACTTCTGTGGGATTTGTGGGTATTAAATAGAGATTATTGGAGACATTGTTGTCCATGTAATCTGTGTAGGACTTATTAGTTTTCTGAATCTGTTCGGATGTGTTTTTTCCAATGTTGATAAAGAAATTGTTGAATTCTTCTGCGATGGCATGGGGCTCGCTTAACTCTTAGCCTCATTTCGGAAAAAAGGGTGCCGAAGTCCAGGCGTTTTTTTTTTTAAAAAGGGATTCGGTAAGTGGTGATTATAAGAGTTGGGCGAGGGAACAGGAGATAGTTGGGACTAGACAGACTGTTAGTGTTAGAGTAGCATTTGTCGGACAGTTTTACGTTTGGGGGAAGCCAGAGTACTTGGAAAGAATCACCGAGCAACGGCGAGCAACTGTCAGACTCTCCAATACACTACCTCTGCGCAATCAGGGTTAGTATTGGTTGAAGACAACTGCACCATCGACTTGCATGACTTAGTACACAACGCCACCGTGCCCCCGGGTGGTCTATCGGGATAAAGTACCTTGCCCAAGGACAAAACTCAGTTACCCCTGACGGGGATCGAACAGTGAACCTTTCGGTTTGACGTTTAACCCCCCCCCCCCCCCACCTTACCCAAACGCGGGACGATATCAAAATTTATTACTTTAAATATAATTTTTTTAAATTTTTCAAAATATTACAACAAAACCATATCATGTGACCCCGCATTGGAACGAGCTCAGTGAGCTCGTTCCAATGCGGTGTCACATGATATGGTTTTGTTGAAATATTTTGAAAAATTCAATTTTTTCAACTGCTCAATTTGCATATTACGCTGGTGGATACGGCCGATTCGTTAGGTAAAGGGTTAATGCCATTACCACTAAACCACCGCGCTCCTGTCGCGTTTCATACCGATAACATTCCAATGATTTTTTTAATAAACACGTGCGTGCGTGCGTGCGTGCGTGCGTGCAGACACGACCTATTTTTTCATGCTAATAATTAAGCAGATTTTACCAAAACGACCCGTTCGTAGCTTTTGTTTGAGTTTGCTTTATACAAGAGGTTAAAGGCAGAAACAGACAGCTAGTTTCAAATCGATCGTATTGAGGTATCTTAACAGTTCGTGTTGTGTGTGTAGAAGTTTACATTATGTTGCTTTATTCTATTTTCTATGTTTGTATTTAAAATGTTTGGTACGTTTTGTGTAATATGAGGAGGGAATGGACAGGAGGAAGGCGTTTAACACATATTATGCCAACAGTCAACAGGTCAGAGCTATCATATAATGCAGTGTTGGCGAGACCTGATCAGCCAAATCAAATAACTCGCCGCATCCTGATCAGGCTTCGTTGTACGGTTGTAATAATTTCTTCATAATGTTACATGACACTGGATATTTAATAATTTAACACATCCTCTTAAATGTAAACAAAAACGCAGTTACGGAATATTTGTCTAAAGAGTTCAACGCAAAGACACTTCCGATTTTATTTCACGCTTGTAAAATTGTCGCCTCGAAAAATGCACAAGGCAGCGACATCACGTCAATGATGTCAGGTCAATGATGTCAGTCAGCCTAGTTGGGGACAGGCATGATATCGAGGTAGAAAAAATGAGATTCTCAGTTTCTTGCGAGACAGAATTGATGATCAAGTTCCAGCGATATCGAATAGCTTTTTGTGGTTGCCAAAAATAAACATTGAACAAGACTTCTGTCAAAATACGTTTATCAAAACCATACATGGTACGTAGTTTAGAATTTGTTTTGAATGATTACATTTGAGGCACTTCTCATTTTGATCATTTTGAATTGCTGTATGTTATAACGTACATTGCATACTAGGTGCATGTGAGTTATTTTTATCTACTTTCAGGCTGTCAAGGCTTAAATGTGGCATATGGAGGTAAGGCGTGGCAATCGTCAACACGGAACGCTGGTGTAGCTTCGAGAGCAGTTGACGGTAATACGGATACAAATTTCAAGAATAAAGCATGTAGCCACACAGATGCAGAGGTTAATCCGTGGCTGATTGTGGATCTTGGGAGAGTGGAAACTATCCAGTCAGTTGTTGTTTTCAACAGAGGAGTTATGTGTGGTAATTGCATTTATTATCATATCTGACTTAACCCTTTACCTAACGAATCGCCCGCAACCGCCCGCGTAATATTCAAATTGAGCAGTTGAAAAAGTTAAATTTTTCAAAAATGTTCAAGAAAACCGTATCATTTGACCCCTCATTGGAACGAGCTCATTGAGCTCGTTCCAATGAGGGGTCACATGATATGGTTTTGTTGAACATTTTTTGAACAATTAAAAACAATTTATTTAAAATAATAAATTTTGGTATCGTCTGCGTTGGGTAAGGGGTTAAATTGTCATGAAAATCGACTTTCAATACCAGTACTGTTATCTGTTCAAATTATTAGATGCTTGAGGAAGGTCCACTTAAGAAGCAAACAGTTGTTGAGAAAACACCTACGACATTATTAGAAAATAAAGCTCAGTTTTCTTTTGTAACTTAATAAACGAAAACAAAAGACAGCTCCCAGAGTTGTCTGTTGTTTACATTTATTATTAGTAACAATCGGAAACATTCTATGGCATGCTAATTAGACGCAAGTATTTCACAGATAATCCGTCATTGAAAATATATATCGATATTTTACCTACCGACTCCAAGTAAAGGCCACTTTGGCTCTTTGTTCGGTGAATGTAATTTTACAGTAATTTGCAGGTTTTTGTCTGTCCAATAAAAACATCTAGAAAATCTCACCTCGAAGCCTTTTGTAGAAATGGAAAGGACAGTGTGTCAGGGACTCCTGAGGCCCCGTAAGGCCTGGGCTGACGTGGGGTTATTTAGTCCCGCTGATGAAGTTGCGGGAAAATTAGACCAACGTGGAGGGTCGGAATCCAAGTGTCGCGAACTCGGCGCAGAGAGCTGAGTTAGACCGACGCCGTGATTCCTTCTCTGCCAAATTGTCCTGAAATAGGTTCGATTTCCGTTAGGTGTGATTCCTAATCACTTCAGGCTGTATAATGGAAAGAATGATTTAAAGTAACAACGATTCTTTTATTTACACATAAAAATAAATCCGTTTCAATATTTCAACAATCAACAATTCAATTCTTTTCACAGAAAATGGGTCACTACGGTTAAATAATTCTAAACAATCATATAGTCATTCTATAGCCCTGTACTGGCACTATAGTCTACACGCTGGAAATGTTACTACCGTGAGCTCGCCATAAGAGCTTCACAAATCTGAAATGTTATTACTGTGAGCTCGCCATAAGAGCTTCACCCGCTAAGGCTCAAATGTCAACGTCTGCGCGTAACTGTACCTCTGGCTGTCGGAGGATTCCGACCAGCAATGTTCGTCATCTATAAAAACACCGTACTTCTGATTTGGGTCAGATATTGTCTACTCATACCTTATGTACCTTTTGAAAGTCCTCCGTGAAAGTCCTATTGAAATATTCACCGTTCCTGGTTGAATTCACGATTCACAGATGCCCTTTTTGTGCTAGGGCGAAATTGTCACTCACACCGATCTCCAGTCGGTATTACGATGCTTCGACAGCAAAACAAACTACTCAGAACGCAATCAGTCTGACGCTTCAAAGGGTTAATACGCACAATACAATTAACCTACACTTCTGACTATTGCAGGCCGATACCTGCTACTCGACAATCTAAACTTCAATGTTCCACCTGGGGTGTTCCTTCTCACGAATTCGGCCCCGTAGCCGCCTATCAACGTTAAGCTAAATCAATCATGGAATGCCCTCTATGGCGATTCCAGCCGTTTCAGGGTCCTGTGATCGAAGGTACCCTTATGCCAGGAAACAGAGTCCGACTGTCCTGGACTTCACCAACGTGTGTGTGACCCCAAGTGTGTGTCTAATGCTCTGCTCTTCCAGGTATATATACTTTTTACCCTAAACTGTCAGGTGGACCGACGCTCATCTGTCCACCTGTCAAAACGGTGGGAGATGACGTATATCGAGGCAGAATCAATACAAGTCATCTCACGCGTGACTTCACTTGTCGAGAAAACCGATTCGTTCTTGCCATGATTGTTATAACTTATGATGACACGACATTTCTATCTTTTAGAATCTCGTTTCTCAATTTACCGTGACGACATCTTGACATCAACCGATTACGTCTCGTAAGACTCCGACTACTGTATAAATTAAACGAGATGATTAGACCTTATCTAACATACCGTTTCTCCCCTGGGTCCCTGCGCTAAAGCTGGATATACACCACGTGTGTTTTTTCTATGTCCAGCTTTACAGAGAAGTGAAATTCACGTGGGTTTTTCGCCTTGGTGCGGAATATATTTTGAACTTACAATATCTTTAAATATGAGGCCCCTTGCCCCTATATTTAGGCTGGCTTTGCCCTGACAACTCCCTTCCCGAGAGAAACACCCTGTGTATCTCTTAAAACGCAAGGGGCAAAGCCACGCACGCTCGCCTCTCCCACCCTTTTACAACCTACCATCATGTTCAAGACTACAAAACTGTACCCTAGTGGTCGTGGGGGGTTCATGACCGGGCTCATGCGTCGGCCATACCGATTCCCACGACACACACGCTACCACATGCTCCCGTCTTGCGGGTTTACATATGATATGGGGAGTAGCCTTATCCTCAGATTTGCAGCACTCTCTCTCTCTGTAATACTATATATTTACACCTAAACATACACATTTTTATACACGTTCGCCCATTTTGCAAACAGTTCACTTGGCACTCACTCCGACGAGTAACACCGTCCGCGCCTTTGCGTCAGATGGGTTAATTCCAACGGAGCGTAACTTCGCCTCCCGTTCCCCTATGTCTTGTGAAGGGGCAAACGACCCCTGCATTATGTTGAGCCTCACCCTCGCAAAGCTCGACCAGGGGATTAAAATTGTGACGCACACACTCACACATTCAACACACGGATTTCCCGACCGCGCCTTTGCGACAGAGGGAGTTATTGTGCCCCACACTTACAAAACTCGACACACAGGCTCCCCGTCCACGCACACGCGACAGACAGGGCAGTGTATCTCACATTCGCACTCACAACCAACTCTAGTCGGCAGTCAGAGCAATAATAATACTAAAAATAAGAAAATTTCTTCCGGGCCTTAACACCGGGTTTACGAAACTCATCACCTCACCCACAAAAATATTTGCGACTGGAGCCCCCGTCCCAGACACCAGGCCCACAGCCACCCAACTATTGCTTCTTTATAACCACCGACCATTGGTAGGGGCCCGGTTCCCAGTATCCCCTTGGGTAACCCTTGACACACCCCTACTTCTCGCCCCGCCATTTCTACGGGTATTCCACCAGGGTCCCCATACCCTGTCGTTGTCGCATTCCCAAGAGCTTCCCTTGGCGCTATATCCCCCAGGCTCACTCGTCCCGGCGATTACCGTCGTTCGAACGACACTGGCCGTCCTTGGCCCTTGTGCCGTCGACCCCCCGGTCCATTGCGACGACTTCTTGCGCATATTGGGCACTGTGCGCCCCCGGCACTCTCTACGTGGTCTCCGCCACCTAGGATGCTTCTCCTTTGATTTGTGGACCCCTTTCTCGGTCCCCTGGGCGCCCACCTTAGCGGTCCCATCCACTTTAACATACTCAACTTGTGTTGACCCGTGCCCTCTCAATTCTGGGGAAGTTTGCCCAGCCATTTGCGTGGGTCTGGCCTCCCCTCTCCACACGGGTGACACCGACTTCTTGGGGCGCTCAACTCCCCCACATAAATTTTCTTGAGGGTCTTTCCCCAATGATCCCATCGGTTTCCCTCGCTGTTTGGCGTTTAGCCTGGACCGCCTGCGGCCCCTTCTCCCTAATAGGACAGGAGTCGTCCCTCCTGAAACTTCCCGACATTTCGTCGTGTAGGGGCCATCCCCTGGACCATCGGATTGGTTCCCCCTGGGAACCTTCCCTTCATTACTCGTTGGGCCCTCACTTGGCCCCCTATCCCTGGACCATAACTCATCAGGGCTTGCCCTCACCCCTGGGATATTACCTATGACCAGGTCATACACAGGTGATTCAATGCACATGGCTTCCACTTCGCCACAATAAAATGGGGTATCCACAGTTATCCTCGCGATGGGGAACCTTCTAACGGTCCCATCTATCAAAATACACAAATGGTCGCGCCCCAACAATTGCTTGTCGTCAACCAGTTGCTTTCTAACCGCTGCAGAGGAGCACCCAGAATCCCGGAGCAGACGAATCTCCCTTTGTCCCACATACCCTGGGTACACTGGCATATCAACCTTCTCCTGCGAAGTTGTGAGCCTCTCACACATGCCACTTATTATCGGGACAACCTTCCCGCCTTCCAGCCTTAATTCTCCCTCTTGTATACATTCCCGGAGGGGGTTGTGTTCTGGACCGATGGTTTGACAGAACGCTGCCGTCTGTCTACTGGGCCCTGGATCTACGCGGTCACCTTGCTTCCAACCCCTTGGTGCTGCGTTCCAGGCCCCCTGCTGGGGTGGCCTAATGTTCCCAGTGGTCCTTACCTGTTTCTGCCAGCAGTCCCTGGCAATATGACCCCGCTTGTTGCAGATAAAACAAGTGGTGTCCTTGGGAGCGCTCCCCTTCCGGCTGGCCTGCGACGCAGGAGGGTCGGGGTGGTGTTGCCTTACGGGTGCCATTGCCAACCCGTTTGCCCCACCCCTAGCCAATTTGGGTGCGTTTACACTCCCACCGTGGGCCTCGATGTAGCGTTCTGCCACAGTTGCCATCTCATCATAGGTGGGCGGACCCCTTTCCTTGATGAACAGGCCCAACTCCTTGGAGCATGTAGTTAAAAACTGCTCCCGGAGAAATAGATCTCGCAGGGCTGCATATGACTCATTCACTTCTGCGAGATCAGTCCAGCGGTCAAAGTACCGCCTAGCTCGGGCAAAATACTGAGGCACTGTTTCTCCCTTCTCCTGCTTAATCTCTCGGAACTTGGTCCGGAATCCTTCTTCAGTGAGCTGGTATCTCCGAAGGATGGCATTCTTCAGCTCACTGTAGTCGTTAAGAAGTGCAGGAGGCATACTGGTATAAGCCTCGAGGGCTTTACCTGACAACAAAGGGCTCAAGCACATAGCCCATGTGTCTTCTGGCCACATTTGACTGGAGGCAAAACGCTCGAACCTCTCCAAGTACGAGTCCAAGTCATCTGTGTTTTCATTGAAATGAGCGAGATGGGGGCGTGGGGCATGAATTGCTACCCCTGCACTCCCATCCCCTGAGCGCCGACTTTCATTCTCCACATCGGCCCTTGCTCTGAGGAGCTCTAATTCTCTCTCGTGCCTCTGTTGTTCGAGCTCTCGCTCTGCCTCCCTTGCCTCCCTTGCTAATTGGGCTTCCCTCTCTCTCGCCTCATTTGCTAATTGAATCTCTCTCTCTTTCGCCTCTCTTGCGTCTTTCTCACGCTCTCGTTCTAATTGGGCTTCTCTCTCCCTCGCCTCTCTTGCGTCTTTCTCGCGCTCTCGTTCTAATTGGGCTTCTCTCTCCCTCGCCTCTCTTGCGTCTTTCTCACGCTCTCGTTCTAATTGGGCTTCTCTCTCTCTTGCGTCATTACGTAAGGCAATCTCCTTGGCCTCATGTTTCTGCTCATCTTTAACGAACTTATGAAGTTCTGCCCCCTCAAGGCCCATTTCCTTGCCTAATGATACCAGTTGGGCGAGGGGTGTAACAACATCCATTTTGATTTTTTCTTTCTATCTTCAACACTCGTCAGAAAGAACGAAGAAGGAAAAGAAAAAAAAATATGGCAATTAATCTTAATTTACCTCTGTAATTTAACGTAATTAAACGCACCAAATATTCTGAAACCTACCGCAGTTATAGTGGCTATTAAGTATCCTTTTGGGGACTACTGTATTGCGATATTAAACCCTTGAACGGCATCAACTGACCGAACGCGTCAAAACCTAAACAGAACCGCCATTAAAATAAAACAAAATTTCCATATAGCCATTTTTTACCTTTTAGAAATATCCTGGTAGCGCTCGCCAATCAAAGTCAGGGACTCCTGAGGCCCCGTAAGGCCTGGGCTGACGTGGGGTTATTTAGTCCCGCTGATGAAGTTGCGGGAAAATTAGACCAACGTGGAGGGTCGGAATCCAAGTGTCGCGAACTCGGCGCAGAGAGCTGAGTTAGACCGACGCCGTGATTCCTTCTCTGCCAAATTGTCCTGAAATAGGTTCGATTTCCGTTAGGTGTGATTCCTAATCACTTCAGGCTGTATAATGGAAAGAATGATTTAAAGTAACAACGATTCTTTTATTTACACATAAAAATAAATCCGTTTCAATATTTCAACAATCAACAATTCAATTCTTTTCACAGAAAATGGGTCACTACGGTTAAATAATTCTAAACAATCATATAGTCATTCTATAGCCCTGTACTGGCACTATAGTCTACACGCTGGAAATGTTACTACCGTGAGCTCGCCATAAGAGCTTCACAAATCTGAAATGTTATTACTGTGAGCTCGCCATAAGAGCTTCACCCGCTAAGGCTCAAATGTCAACGTCTGCGCGTAACTGTACCTCTGGCTGTCGGAGGATTCCGACCAGCAATGTTCGTCATCTATAAAAACACCGTACTTCTGATTTGGGTCAGATATTGTCTACTCATACCTTATGTACCTTTTGAAAGTCCTCCGTGAAAGTCCTATTGAAATATTCACCGTTCCTGGTTGAATTCACGATTCACAGATGCCCTTTTTGTGCTAGGGCGAAATTGTCACTCACACCGATCTCCAGTCGGTATTACGATGCTTCGACAGCAAAACAAACTACTCAGAACGCAATCAGTCTGACGCTTCAAAGGGTTAATACGCACAATACAATTAACCTACACTTCTGACTATTGCAGGCCGATACCTGCTACTCGACAATCTAAACTTCAATGTTCCACCTGGGGTGTTCCTTCTCACGAATTCGGCCCCGTAGCCGCCTATCAACGTTAAGCTAAATCAATCATGGAATGCCCTCTATGGCGATTCCAGCCGTTTCAGGGTCCTGTGATCGAAGGTACCCTTATGCCAGGAAACAGAGTCCGACTGTCCTGGACTTCACCAACGTGTGTGTGACCCCAAGTGTGTGTCTAATGCTCTGCTCTTCCAGGTATATATACTTTTTACCCTAAACTGTCAGGTGGACCGACGCTCATCTGTCCACCTGTCAAAACGGTGGGAGATGACGTATATCGAGGCAGAATCAATACAAGTCATCTCACGCGTGACTTCACTTGTCGAGAAAACCGATTCGTTCTTGCCATGATTGTTATAACTTATGATGACACGACATTTCTATCTTTTAGAATCTCGTTTCTCAATTTACCGTGACGACATCTTGACATCAACCGATTACGTCTCGTAAGACTCCGACTACTGTATAAATTAAACGAGATGATTAGACCTTATCTAACATACCGTTTCTCCCCTGGGTCCCTGCGCTAAAGCTGGATATACACCACGTGTGTTTTTTCTATGTCCAGCTTTACAGAGAAGTGAAATTCACGTGGGTTTTTCGCCTTGGTGCGGAATATATTTTGAACTTACAATATCTTTAAATATGAGGCCCCTTGCCCCTATATTTAGGCTGGCTTTGCCCTGACACAGTGTCTGTATTGTATGTCACGCTGTGCACACTGTTCATATGATGAATATAAAAAAGTTACAGAACATCACATGGTGGTGAAAACGCCATTTTCTTATTTCTAAATGGGTTTCAACGGAGAATAATATTCAAATGTTCAAAATGATTGGGACAAAATTGTTAAACACCAGAGTAGTAAGTATGTACCCCATTTTCCCTATTCTGCCGAAGGTGGATTCTGTGATTTGAATTTTAATGAGGATGACTTCATTTTAATTGGTTTATTTTTTTTAATTATTTTTTATTGTTTTTTAATATTTTGTTTTGTATTTGTTTTTTAAATGGTGTATTAATTGATTTTAAATTAGTTTTAATTAGATTTTTAGGAAATCCCAGCTCACGGTCATCTAAGGTCAGAGTTCGAGTCAGGGTAATTAGCCACCTGGTCGATAGTGTTCCCATTTTTGTTTGTCAACCTGTCAATCAACTCCAACTGTGTTTACTTAATGGCAAGTCTATGAAGGTTTTCATATACTCTTCTAAATATGTTTGGCAATCATGAATCAATTAGGAGATAAACAAATTTTCTCAATCATGCACAGGTGATTTTATCCGAATGTGTGAAACTGGGAGAAAAAATAATTATTACTTTTACAGAAGGGGCTTGACGGCTCACAAATTAGCGTGCGTTCCCATCCAAGAGTCACCCTTCTGCTCACTCAGGGCGCCACAGCACCCTAAACGGTGACAGCCATGCTTCCCAATACCACTGTGACAATATCACGACCATGCCACCCAAGCCTTATGTCCCTATCCAAGACCCCACCCTTCTGCTGACGCTGCCTTAATCGGAAACATCCAACACTTCCGGTGACCTAACCAGGTCGCCCAGATCATCGTGTCCCCACCCAAGCGTCCCCTATATGTCCTCTCTGAATGAAGACACCAATTTATCCTAAAACCTCTAGTGATCATCTCGTGACCCTGTCTACAAACCCCTCTTCTGTTAACCCTTTACCCAAACGTAACGGCCAAAACCGACCAGCGCTATTCTCAAAAATCGCCAATTAATTTTAAAATATTTTCATTTTTTGTCTCAAAAACATAGGTTATGACCCCCCTCGTTGGAACGAGCTCGTCGAGCTCGTTCCAACGAGGGGTCATAACCTATGTTTTTGAGACAAAAAATGAAAAAAATTAATTATTCAAGAATTTTTTTTGCAAGTGTCGTCTGCTGTTCATGTTAGGTAAAGGGTTAACTGAGTTTCGCAAAGACATCTGGACAAAAAAGAAAATAACGCAAAGGGTTGGTTTCTGGTTTGTTTCTCTTTTCATGACAAAAAAGTCTTGTAATACACAGTGTGTTTTCGAGAATCTTTTTGAAGAATGTGCTGGACCTGAAAAGGTCCCTCACGAAGCGATTATGGTGGTTAGCAGCACGCCTAATGCATCTCAGCTTCTGTGAAGCATTCTTCTTCCGGGTTTACTTTTTTCCCTACTATCACTTCTTCTTGAATCCATATGGGGAGTTCGAACCAGTGTTTCGGCCTGTTTTACTCTCCAGTTGGGGCTCATTATATACCATTACTGGGCGATCAGAAGATTCCACCAGGTTCTTTGATTGGATTTTATTAGTAATTAACCTCCGATCGTCTCCACGTTTTATGTATGTTGTTTCTATCTCTTTCAGGTTTGTAAGGAATTATCTTTTAAGACCGTGGTAGTTACTTTCGTTGTGCAGTGGTTCTTTGCTGGCACAACAGCAAGGTTGTTTGTGACACCCCAAACTCTGCATATTCAATAGATATCTAATAGACTTACACAAAAACAATAATTTATTGACATAAAATTTTTACACATTTTATATTAAAATATTTCATTTTCAGTAGAGTGTTCATTTGCTGTAAGTCCTTCATTCAATTTTCGCCAACCGGAACTCTATGTCCTTACGTTGAGCATGCATTTATTGACGACACGAACAGAGTTATCTGCCGTAATCTCCATCGATCACCACATTTACTGTAATCCCACTTGTGGAATCCTTTTTTAGGATATGTTTGTCGTTACAGAATCCCTTTTCGTCGTATGAGGGGTTGAGTGTGTAATGAGTGTTATTTCAAACCCTTCATACCCTCATACGACAATCACCACGTTTACTGGAATCCCACTTGTAGAATCACTTTTTAGGATATGTCTATGCTTACAGAATCCCTTTTTCGTTGTATGAGGGGTTCTTTTTGAGTGTGTACTGAGTGTTTCTTCAAACCTCTCATACCCTCTTACGACGAAAAGGGGATTCCATCAATGACCACGTTTACTGGAATCCCACTTGGGAAATCCCTATTTAGCATATGTCTGTCGTTACAGAATCCCTTTTTTATCGTATGAGTGTATGAGGGGTCGTTTTGGGGTGTG
Organism: Pictodentalium vernedei; assembly: GCA_031216915.1. NCBI lineage: Eukaryota > Metazoa > Mollusca > Scaphopoda > Dentaliida > Dentaliidae > Pictodentalium > Pictodentalium vernedei. The sequence goes on along the minus strand of CM062292.1, from coordinate 134,251,737 downwards.
TAATGAGCGTTTTTTCACACCTCTTATATCCCCATTCGAGGAAAAAAGGGATTCCATCGATCATCACGTTTACTGAAATCCCACGTGTGGAATCCCTTTTTATGATATGTCTGTGGTTACAGAATCCCTTTCCCGTCGTATGAGGGGTTGTGTTTGAGGGAGCAATGAGTGTTTTTTTCAAACCCCTCACGCAATCATATGACGAAGAAAATGATTCTATAACCACAGACATATCCTAAAAAGGGATTCCACAAGTGTGATTCCTGTAAACGCGGTGATCGATGGAATCTCTTTTTGCGTCGTATTAGGGTACGAGGGGTTTGAAAAAACACTCATTACACACTCAAAAACAACTCCTCAACCCTCATACGTCGAAAAGTGGATTTTGTAACCACAGACATATCATAAATACACAGAACGACACACGCTTGTGAATGGGTTAATTTATATGGCACGAGTGCCCGCGCGGAAGGATAGAACGAGAAGCCAGAGGCCTCGAGCTTTATCCTTCCGCGATGGCACAAGTGCTATATCGATTAATCCATTCACACACGTCTGTCGTTCTGTGTTCATTACACGCCTTCGCGTCTATAAAAACAAGCATTACACGGACACTCGCAATTCATTTGACAACGATCAACACAAGGAACACACATTATCGCCAACCAAATCTGTGAGGGGAATCCGTGTCACTTTTTCATTCCCTGGGTTCCAATGTGTTCTATGTGCCCACTGGCCCATAGAACACATTGGAACTCGGGGGACGATTTTCAGTTATCACTAGCGATTCGAATTGTAATTGCGTGTCACAATTTGTAGAAAATTTCAGTGAAATTTCGCTTCTATTTAAAAATAGTCCGTCAACGATTTCCCTTCCGCACATATGTGACGAACAGATTTTTATTTTCCGCACGGTTTAGTATTGCTGTAGATGGGGATTACATAGAACAGGCGTGTAATAAAAACGGATTCCACAAGTCGGATTCCACAAGTCGGATTCCAGTAAATGTGGTGATCGGCGGAATACTTTTTTGTCGTATGAAGGTATGAAAGGTTTGAATAAACACTCATTACACACCCAAAAACAACCCCTCACGTCCTCATCCGACGAAAGGGGATTCCGTAACCACAGACATGTCACAAAAAGCGATTCTACAAGTGGGATTCCACTAAGCGTGGTGATCGATTGTGATTACGGTAGATAACTCTGTTTGTAACATCAACAACTGGATTGTCAGTGTTGGTATATAGAGTTCCAGTCGACTTAAAATGACTGAAGGACTTGAAGCAAATGAACACTGTATTGAAAAAAAATTGTAAATGTAAAATGAGTGAAATAAAATATATATAGGGAGTAATCGCTTGACTGGACTGGTTACGTGAAATAATTCATGAGATGAGGGACGTTGTACAAACTCGAGTGCTAGAATGCGTACGTGTGTTTTACAATATGGTCCCTCGCCTCGAATTACTCTGTTTATTACTTTTCATTATTAACGATAATTATTATATTTTAACCCTTTACCTAACGTAACGGCCAGCACTATTGTCAAAAATCGCCGATTAATTTTCATTATTTTTTTTCATTTTTTGTCATCGAGCTCGTTCCAATGAGGGGTCATAACCTATGTTTTTGAGACAAAAAATGAAAATAATAGCTATTCAAAAAAAATTTTTTGCAAGTGTCGTCTGTTTTTCATATTAGGTAAAGGGTTAAAAAAAGAAAAAACAATGAAGTCCCCATTACACCCACGGCAAAGCGTCTTCGTTTGCGCGCACGGGTACATGACAATTGTTGATTGTACAATTCACTTGTGAAGTTATCGTTTATAATCAAACTCGTAAATCCCAGTAAATCACACTTTGGAAAGTAATAATGTCATTAAATTATTGTTTTTGTTAGAGTCTATGAGATATCTATTGAATATGCAGAATTTGGGGTGTCACATACAACCTTGTCGTTGTACCAGCAAAGAACCACAGCGCAGAAGGGGGTGGGGGTGTAGACAGTGTCACGAGATGGTCACTAGAGGTTTTAGGACACATTGGTGTCTTCATTCAAAGCGGAGATATGGTGGTCGCTTGGATGGGGCCACGATGATCTGGGCGACACGGTTATGACACCGGAAGTGTTATGACGCGTGGATGTCTCCGTTTAGGGCAGCGTCAGCAGAAGGGTGGGGTCTTGGATAGGGGCATAGGGTCTTGGGTGACACGGTCGCGATATTGTCACCAGAGGTATTGAGAGGCATGGCTGTCGCCGTTTAGGGTGGGGTGGCGCCTTGGTGAGAAGAAGAGTGACTCTTGGATGGGAATACACACTAATTTACGATCCATCAAGCCCCCTTCAGTAAAACTAATAATTCGTTTTTCTCCACGTTTCACGTGTTCGGATAAAATCACCTTAGCATGATTGAGATAATTTGTTTATCTCCTAATTGATTCATGATTGCCAAACATATTCAAAGACCAGCTATTAAATAAACAGAGTTGGAGTTGATTGACAGGTTTGATGAACAAGAGTCTGACAATATCGACCAGATGGCTATTTACCTTGACCTGGACTCAGACCTAAGATGACCGGTTCAATCCCGATTGTCCCACTCTCGGATTTTACTTGGTGTCCCGACTCTCCCACTCTTAGGTTTGAAAATAGTTATAGCCATTTTCATAATTTGAACACAACTCACTGCTGTTTATCGATCATGATTGAAACAACTATCTGTATTTTTATAAGAATAACTGTTTGGCCGGCCGCTGATCTGTTGCGGTTATGAAAGTGAGTAGGACACCATCCTCCCTAGTTCAGCGATCTGAACGTCGTGGCTACCCCCTTTCAGGGGGTAGCCACGACGTTCAGATCGCTGAATTACCTTCTCCCCTGTCCTCTCCTAGCTCAAGCTTGCTTTATTACAACTTGAATAACATGCTTTCAGCATGTATTTAAATATAATAATAAGTCATTGTTTTGGTGTACAACAATATCTTGTAAATTACTGTTTTGATGAACACAAATATCAAGCATATGTTTATTGATGCTGTATAGCAAGTACCAACTTCTTGTTCTGTGCACCAATGAAAGAGCAAAATACATGAAACAAACTACAAGAGAAAATGTTTGATCTCGCCGCTAGAAAACTAATAATCTAAATCCCGACTGTCCCACTCCTTTTACCTCCTAAAACAAGAAAGTGGGACAATCGGGGTGACACCAGATGACCGTGCGCTGGAAATTCCTAAAAATCTAATTAAAACTAATTTAAAAGCAATTAAAACATCAATTAAAAACAAATAAAAACCCAAATAAATAGCAAATAAAAAAAACAATAAAAAAAAACAATTAAAATGACGTCATCCTCATTAAAATTCAAATCCTCCGAATCCACTTTCGGCAGAATAGGGAAGAAGGGGGTACATACTTACTGATCATCAGCTTCTCTGTATTTATACTACTCCACAGAAAAATAGCTGAAATTTGTGAAATGATACGCATATAGATGTTACAAATTCGCTAACATTTCGAAATTTCCATTTTTATGTGAAATTTCTATACACGTAGTGTTAAATTTATTGTCAGTTTTAGGAAATTAAGAGGAGCTCACTTTCCCGCAAATCTTCTCTGATTTCGAAAGCAATGAGTTTTTATTCGCTCGGTTCCGTCGTATAGCGGAGGATGTGTTTGATAGCGAATGAGACATGTGAATCGCATATAAATCGAAGGGTCGTTTAAGACAACTTACCATGTAATATTTATTGCCTTAAAAATTGGAATGGAGTACACTAGAAAAAGCAAATAATATACCAAAATGTTTTGAAATATAACACTGGGTGTATCGAAATTGAACTGTGCCTTTGAATGACTATGAGGAAAAAACCCTTCACGAAAGATAGCTTTGGCACTGGTAAAGATAAAAATCTATTAAAATAAAAATTAAAAATTAAGAAATGATTGTATTCTGCTGACCAGAAGAATAGAACCCTTTGGAATTTTATTTTCCTTTATGAAAAGATTGCAATGAGACTAAATCTAATCTTAGGGGAGCAGTTTCACTAAACCTGCCATTTATTTTGATTGTATTTTGCATTAACCCTTTACCTAACCTGAAAAGCAGACGACACTTGCAAAAATAATTCTTGAATAACTAATTGTTTTCATTTTTTGTCTCAAAAACATAGGTTATGACCCATCGTTGGAACGAGCTCGTCGAGCTCGTTCCAACGAGGGGTCATAACCTATGTTTTTGAAACAAAAAATGAAAAAAATAATGAAAATTAATTGGCGATTTTTTAGAATAGCGCTGGCCGGTTTTGGCCGTTACGTTAGGTAAAGGGTTAAGAAAGTTAGCCACTGGCAAGCGGCAAACCATATTCAATTCAGAAGAACAGGTATTGGAGCACAGGATGATTGATAACTACAAAATGCAGAGAGTACATTGTAAAATTTTCAGTATATGTTGATTATACTTAAAATTGAATATATGATGTGTATGTCCCAAAACTGCCAGAAAGAAAAATTCGAGTAAATGTTTTATCCAGAAAAGGTTGCTTATTTTTTGTGCATATTGACATATTTACCAAAAGGTGGAAAACGAACCTATTTTCTAATTTGTAGAAAATCTCTGGTGTTAAGGAGGTAGGGCTATGGCGAATGGGATTAGGTTAAATAAATTTGGAAAATATCCACAGATCTCAAATCAACGAGGCTATCTTAAAATGTGTACACTGTTATAGTGAAGGACCCAAAAGATTTAAATTGAAAACCAAAATGATGAACGTACCGGCAGCTGAACAAATATCCCTTCAGCCAGGTGTCACCCTGATAAAAGTTACTCTGTCCATGTCAGTTTAAGGCCAAAAGGATTCATATTCACTCAACCCAGTTGATTTAGGCTGATTTTTATCCCAACTGATTTTAGAGTATGCTGGTGATTGTCCATTTTTGGGCGCAGAGCACAGGCACTGCACGTTCAACCAAACACCAAGGCTTCTTCAGAACACCAGTCTGGGAACATTCCGACTTCGCAACTTTTTCGGCTTTATATCAGTTGTGTGTGGAGTTTTTCGTTTCAGGGATGTGGTTGTGCTGTTTTCGCCAAACTGTCCCATCGATGTTCACTTTTGTCGTCGACTTCATCGCATTGACCCTATATGATGTTACATTTATTCACAGGAACGGACTTCAATTTTTTATCTTACGCAGACTTGCCATCCTACTATCCAACAGCGTTTATGATTTAACATGGTTCAGTTCTCATGAATCTTGGAATTGATAAACGTCTTTCGTCCGTGTGAAATACATTTAGTTGCTCCACATCCAGAAATGTTTACTGTAAGGCGATTCCTACTGATAAAAAATTAAAAATTTTCACAGCTTTCCCTGAACTTTA